>LR738712.1:799129314-799142146 GCA_902687465.1 Secale cereale | reverse complement strand
GGGGGGGGGTTGCTTGCCTGGTTGCTCGGTGGCAAAAGCAAGATCGTCGGAGGGGGAACCAATCACCGGGACGGCGTCGGTCTCGGGATCTGCGTCAGCGTCGGGCTCTACCGAGAGAGAAGAGGGGGAAGAAACAGATAAATACACAAGCATATGCAACACAGAGCGTGCTAAGCTAACGTGCAGTGCAGGGTTGCCTAAAAACATGTCTAGGTCATATTAGTTATTTTTAAGAATTTGTTTGGATTTATTTTATTAAAGTTGAACACTATTCATATATCGAAAACAGGCCGAAAGTTCCATGTTCATCTAGCTAGGGGCATCTGACGGGAATACGGAGGGCGTATCTAGATTCGTATCGAAATTCTGATCAATTTTCATATATAAATTATTTTCATCGGAGTTACGGATTAAAAGATATGATTTTTCAAAGTTTATTTGAATTTCTGGAATTATTTATATAACAGAAAAGAATTTATTGCATCAGCATGACGTCATCACTGCGTCAGCAGTCAACAGCCGCACTGGTCAGGTCAAACCTGACCAGTGGGTCCCACCTGTCAGCCTCTGTTATAAAACAGAGTTATTTTTAAGCTAAACTAAACCTATTTAGCTACTGGACCCCACCTGTCAGTGACTTAATTAGTTAACTAATTAACTTTTAATTATAAAAACGTTTTAATTAATAACTGTGCGGTGGGGCCCGCATGTCAGTGGGTGGGGTTGCCCAGTCCGCCCGTTGACTGGTCAACCCAGTCAACGGGGCCCGTGGGGCCCTCTGGCAGTGACCCAGGGGTGGCCCCAGGTGTGCCACGTCGGCGGTGGCCGGCGTTTCGCCGCCGGCGACCTCAAAACGCGGCGGAGGGCCACGGCCCTCGTCGGAAAACTGCTACAGAGCACGGGGAAGGGCGCGGCTAGGCTCATTCGAGAGCCTGAGCTCGGCCGCATCTAGTGGTGGTGGTAGCGTCGCCGGAGTCCCACCGGAGCGGCGACGGCGAGCGGCGGAGCGGACGTCGGGCACGGGCGTCGCGGGGAAATGGGCTAGGGGGCCCTATTGGCCGCGCAGCTAGCTGCGTTCGAATCCTAGAGGCATGCTGAGCACGCCGGAGTGCTCCGTTGTCCTCGACAGTAACTACAACGACGACGACGATGGCCGCGGCGGAGCTCAGCTCGGGCTCGACGGCGGCGGGCGCTACAGCTCAAAACAGAGCTCGTGCGGGGAGGGGGAGGAAGCAGTGGCTCACCGTGCGGCACGCAGATGACCCGTGACAGTTTAGGAGCTGCAGAGGGGCGCCGGCGACGAAGGACTGCGGCGGCGACCCGAGGAGGAAGACGGAGGAGGAGTCCGGCGCCTCGGTGCTTCCCAGCTCCGGCTGCTGGCTCCAGTCGACGAGGCTGTCGGCGGCGCGCGGCTACGACATCGAGGCGGAGCAGGAGAACCACGGTGGCCGCGGCAAACGGCGACGCACGGCGGCGGTGGCGCTCTGCGACGGATCTGGAGGGAGGACGTAGCTCGGCAGAGCGAGGAGGAGAGGGGGAAAATGGAGGAGGCGACCAGGAGGGGACGGCTGGGCTCGTTCTTATCGCCTCCCACCTGCCCTCGTCGCGGTGGCGAGCTGCGGGCGGCCGGCGCCGTTCGTCCACGGCGGTGGCGACACGGAGGGGAGAAGGACGGGGAGCAGGTGGAGATGGGCTGGGCTTGTGCGGCCCAGCAACAGGTAAGTGGCCCTCCTGGCCCTTTTTCCCTTTGTTCATTTTACTGTTTTCTTTTATTTCAACAGCAGAGGGAAAGGAAAAAGGTAGGGCCATCAAATGAAGTTTGGAAAAATTGTGAGTTGGTCCTAAAATGATGTTGCAATATTCTCCATCACCAAAAATTGGTTTGAGCATATTTGGATCATTTTTGGAATTTTCAAAAATGAAAAAGCATTTAATAGTGCTGTTATAACACTGTTTTAAATGCTCTAGCCCATTATTTGAGTAGATGGTGATGTTGTTTTGACTAACAACATTTGTTTTGAAATATTTGCAACCACATGGACATTTTTCCATAGTTTTTGGAGCAACTTCATTTTGCACTTGAGTTTGAATTTTGAATTTCAGAGGGAGTTTGGAAGTGCTTGATGTAACCACTGTGATTATGCATTGTAAATGAAAATGACTTGGCATTATTAGCAGTTGATCACAGTGATCATTACAAGGGGGTGTTACAAATTCTCCTCCTCTAAAAGAAATTCTCGTCCCGAGAATTTAGGAGGTAGAAGCAAAGAGGTCGGGGTATTCCGCCCGAAGATTTTCCTCGCGTTCCCAAGTGGCTTCATCTTCAGTGTGATTCGACCACTGCACTTTCAGGAACTTGGTTGTCTTCTGGCGGGTCCGACGTTCAGTTTGATCGAGGATGCGGATCGGATGCTCCTTATAAGACAGATCATCTTGAAGCTCGAGCATCTCGTGATCCACAGCACGATGCGGGGACTCCTTGAAGGATCGGCGGAGTTGCGACACATGGAACACATCGTGGATATGAGAGAATTGCGGAGGCAATTGCAATTTGTAAGCCACGAATCCACGTCTAGCAACCACGGGAAAGGGGCCAATGTAGCGTGGAGCTAACTTGCCCTTGATACCGAAACGGTGCGTGCCCTTCATAGGGGTGACACGAAGATAAACTTGATCACCTGGTTGATAAGTCAGACCCCATCGCTTGCGATCATAGTTGCTCTTCTGACGGTCTTGAGCCGCCTTGAGATTTTCACGCACGATACGGACTTGCTCTTCGGCGTGTTGAATAATGTCCGGACCAATAACTTGTCGTTCCCCAGTTTCTGACCAATTCAGAGGGGTTCGACACTTTCGTCCGTACAAAACTTCAAATGGAGCCATCTTTAAGCTTGCTTGATAGCTGTTGTTATAAGAGAACTCGGCATATGGAAGAGATTCTTCCCATTTCTTACCGAATGATATGACACAAGCTCGCAACATATCTTCAAGCACTTGATTGACTCGTTCAACTTGACCTTGGGACTGGGGGTGATAAGCTGAACTCCAGTGAATATGAGTTCCCAAAGCTTCTTGAAAACTTTCCCAGAACTTGGAAGTGAATAGGGAGCCACGGTCCGAACTGATCTCCTTCGGAATTCCGTGGAGGGATACAATTCGGGAGATATACAGTTCTGCTAACTGGCTAGCAGTGATAGTCTCCTTGACTGGCAAGAAGTGTGCAACCTTTGAGAGTTGGTCGATGACGACAAGAATGGCATCGTTACCCTTCTGGGACTTAGGAAATCCAGTAATGAAATTCATCTGTACCTTATCCCATTTCCACAACGGAATAGGAAGAGGTTGCAGAAGTCCAGCTGGCTTCTGATGCTCTGCCTTCACGCGACGACAGACATCGCATTCAGCAACATGACGAGCAATATCCCGCTTCATATTAGGCCACCAGTACCTTTGGCGGAGATCACGATACATCTTAGTACTACCAGGATGAATAGACAGCGGTGTATCATGTGCCTCCTTCATGACCTTGTCAGTCATCAGGTCGAAACGAGTTACCACAATGCGGCCTCGGAAATACAAGGTTCCATCTTCGGATATTGAGAAATCCCTGTATTTCGGAAGATGCAGTTCCTGTTTTATAACATCAACGAAAGCATCTTTGGTTTGCGCTACCTTGACAGCCTTCTCAAGATCCGGCTGTATCACAAGGTCATTGAGCGAACCATGTGGAACGATATGCAGATTCAGCTTGCGTAATTCCTCATAAAGACGAGGTTGAGCTCGCTTAACCTTGAGGTTGGTGCTGTATGACTTGCGACTCAAGGCATCGGCCATCACATTAGCCTTGCCAGGGGTATAAGAAATACCACAGTCATATTCAGAAATAGTTTCCAACCATCGCTGTTGGCGGAGGTTAAGATCCGGCTGAGTGAATAAATACTTCAAACTTTGATGATCAGTATAAATCTCACACCGGTTACCGAGAAGGTAATGTCGCCATAGCTTCAATGCAAAGATCACTGCAGCAAGTTCAAGATCATGCACTGGATAATTCTCTTCATGCGGACGTAGTTGACGCGATGCATAAGCAACTACTCTTCGTTCTTGCATTAGGACACAGCCTAAGCCTTGACGAGAGGCGTCACAATATATCACAAAGTCCTTGCGAGAGTCTGGAGGAGCAAGCACTGGTGCAGAAACGAGCTTGTCCTTAAGAGCTTGAAAGCTTTCCTGGCATTTATCTGTCCACTCAAACTTAACGCCTTTGTGAAGCAGATTAGTCAGGGGCTTGGCAATCTTGGAAAAGTTCTCGACGAAGCGTCGACAATAGCTTGCAAGGCCGAGAAAACTTCTCACTTGCTTGACATTCTTCGGAGGAGTCCAGTCAAGAATAGCCTGGACTCGTTCCGGATTAACGGCAATGCCATCCTTGGAAATTACATGTCCAAGGTAGGTTACTTCGGAAAGCCAGAACTCGCATTTGGAAAACTTAGCATAAAGCTGATGTTCTCGCAGCTTCTCCAGAACAAGGCGAAGATGTTCGGCGTGTTCTTCCTTGTTCTTTGAGAATACCAGAATATCATCCAGATATACCACGACGAACTTGTCGAGGTAATCCATGAATATATAATTCATCAGGCGGGAGAAGGTAGCTGGAGCATTAGTCAGTCCAAAAGACATGACAGTGTACTCATAAGAGCCATAGCGAGTAACAAATGCAGTCTTTGGAATATCCTCTTCGCGAACACGGATCTGGTGATAACCCAACCTCAAGTCGAGTTTAGAAAACACCGATGATCCAGCCAGTTGATCATATAAGTCATTGATTCGAGGAAGTGGATATTTATTCTGGATGGTTGCCTGGTTGATAGGTCGGTAATCTTGTACCAGCCTATTCGTACCATCTTTCTTCTTGACGAAAAGAGACGGTGCTCCCCAGGCAGAGGAACTAGGACGGATGAAGCCCTTCTTGAGAGACTTGTCGATTTCCTCCTTAAGCTCGAGGAGCTCATGCGGTGGCATCTTATAAGGACGCTTCGCAATAGGAGTAGTACCCGGCTTCAAGTCAATAACAAATTCGACGGCTCGAGCAGGGGGTATTCCTGGAAGTTCTTCTGGGAAGACATCCGGGAATTCACATACAACTGGTATGTTCTCGAGCCCTTCGAGTGGTGAAGCATTCAATGCATTTAAGGCATAGATTTGAGCTTCGGCATTATGGGATACACGAGCACGGCAATTCACGAGTTGATTCGAGGGGTGCCGAAGACGTACAGTCTTGGCGGCACAATCAATTTGGGCCTCGTGAGCCTTCAACCAATCCATACCCAGGATAAGGTCGATGCCGCAAGATTTCAGGACAATAGGTTGTGCCTGAAACTTCATTTCTTCTATCTCAACACTAACTTGAGGACAGAAGAGGGTAGATCGGCAAGGACCCGCGGAGGTTTGTATTTTTACTGGTTGGTGCAGTGTGTCAAATTCAATTTCATGCTTGAGTGCAAAAGGTTCAGAAATGAAAGAATCCGAAGCACCAGTATCGAACAAAACATTAGCAAATACTGAGTTGACAAGAAGTGTACCCATCACTGTGGCTGGCTGTTCTGGGTCTTCGCTCAGATTGACGTGGTGAAGCTGACCACCACGAGCATTCGAAGGCCTGATATTATTGTTGCGCTGCGGAGGAACTCCACGTCCACTGCCACGGCCAGCAGACGGAAGAGCCAGCTGACCCTGAGCCTGCGGACAGTCTCTGGCACGGTGACCCGGACGGCCACACTTGAAGCAGAGTCCACTCTCTGGACGAATCGCAGGTGCTCGAGGTGCTGGGACAGCAGGCCTGTACTGCATTGGCGGTGGAGGAGGCAGACGAGGTGCAGCATAAGAAGGCCTGTACACTGGAGCGTTGGGACGATACATGCTCTGAGGAATCCATATGCGGCGCTTCTGAGAAGACGAGCCCGAAGATGAGCCCGACTCGCGAGAGCGCTTAAGAGCATCCTTGTGTAGCTTGAGTCCAGTTTCAACCTGAATGGCCTTGTTCACTAAAGTGGCGAAGTCCGGAAAGTCCAGTGCCACTAGAGCAAGCAGAATATCATGATGAAGTCCACGCCTGAACTTCTCTTGGCGTCTTGCGTCAGTAGCGATATCCTCCTCAGCATAGCGGGACAGCTCAAGGAACTCCCGCTGATAGGCATCAACTGACTTGTTGCCCTGAATCAGGTTACGGAACTCCGTACGCTTGCGGTCGATAACCCCTTCCGGGATATACCGAGCACGGAAGGCAGTCTTGAAGTCTGCCCAGGTGATGACAGTTCCGGTAGGCACCGTGTTCCGGTGCGTGTCCCACCATTGGGCCGCCGGACCCTTCAGGAAATATGTCGCAAACTTGACATAGTTGTCAGGGGACACGGCGGCAGAATCCAGCTCAAAGAAGATGTCACGCAGCCAGTCATCGGCATCCAAGGGGTTGGCGGCACTGCGAAATACCGTTGGATTGAGCCGCAGAAATTCTTGCAGAGTGATAGCGGCTGGCTGATGCTGAGCATTGGCGTTGACTTGGGGTATCTGGTTGAGCATACCCTGCAGCACCTGACGCTGCATGTCAAGGGTCTGCATTACGGCAGCCATATATTCTGGCGGCGGAGGCGGAGGTGGAGGTGGAGGTGGATCACCGTTACCAGCCATCCTGATAATTCCAACAGGGGTGGTTTAGAGACAAGAATACACGTTGCATGAATTCAACAATGTAGTAAATATGCACGACATAAGGGAAGTGCGATAGATACAACATCATACACATCATGACATACGGGTTCGTACATAGCGTCGGTTACAAACGGGCAGCACAACGGCGCAAAATCAGAAACTAGACATAGTAGGCGGCGCGCAGACCGCGGTAAGGAAGTACACAACGAGACATAGCAAAGGCTACATCAACGTCGGAGAAGGGAACTGAAACGGGGTAGCTGCAAGTGCGGACGGCGGATCTCGATCGCAGAAGGATCCTGAGCTCCATGTGCACTCTGATGCAGCACCCGGTATCGATCGGGAATCAGGGGTCCACGAACTGGCGTGTGACCTCCAACCGCAGGCCACTCGACACCTGAAGGTGTGTTGATCCTGCGCGGGCAAAGGATAGACTGAGGAAGTGTCCCTGCTTGGACAGCCGGTACCAACTGCGTCAACGTCTGGTAGAGAACTGTCCGAGTGATGGACAACTCAACCGCCAGGGCCCGAGCAGTACGATCCAGCGCCTGAGTGTGCTGAATCAGAACCTGCGGGTCATAACGTCGACTCTCGTACGGGGCACAGATAGCTGAGTAGTATCCAGTCTCATCTCCAGCAGGTGCATACGGAATGTACCGAAACTCAGAGGCATCCAAGCTATCTCTGTGCTCTCCTCGGAGGCGTGCGACAGCAGCGTAGGCAGCATCATGGACTGCCATCGCAACCGTCACACCACTACCGCGAAAGCGGTACAGCTCAGTGTCTGAGTCATCCTGCCGGTCGTAGATACGAACAACAGCATAATACTGCTCCTGGTTGAACTCGCGATACTCCTCGTAGACCATGTACTCGGGGTACCAACGGTAGCCCAGTCTGGTCATGAGAGCGACTAGAATGGCCGGAAACCCAGGGGCATCTCGAGCCCAGGTGCGAAGCACAAGCTGAGTCTCCGGGCGAGGTGGAAACAGAGGATTCATCTGAAAGAAGAAGAATCAGACTTGTCAAGTTCCGATGATAATTAAACAGAACTTGATAGGAAAGGTTAAACAAACAAATGGAAAGGAAAGATTATCAGACTATTCAGATCAATGACAAGAAATCGCACTGATATCCAGCTCTCCGGGTAGATGTGGAAACGAGAACCTAATGGAGTTAGTAAAATTATTTAACCCGAATAGAAGAGAGATTCGGAGTCCCAGAGTATAGACGAGGAATAAAAGAAGCTACACCACCCAAGTGGCGACGTGGGGCCATAAGCCACACAGCCAAGTTAGTAAAACATTTTTGGACCTCTAGACTCGACTTCGGCCAAGGAGTTGGAAAGGGGGTTCCTACAGGCAGTCGGCTCTGATACCAACCTGTGACGACCCCGGCTTAATCGTGCACTAATCATACACGCAAATGCACACGATCAAGCCTAAGGACTCACGTGAAGGAATCACAGCACAACTCTAAAACATAAATAAATACATACAAGTCATATATTACAAGCCAGGGCCTCGAGGGCTCGAATACATAACATGATGTCATACACATAGTCAGCGGAAGCGTTAGGTATCTGGGTACAGATACAACACAGTAGAAGATAGGCCTGTTACACAGGCGGGGCAAAAGAAAAGCTACGATCGAAAAGGCGCAGGCCTCCTGCCTGGGACCTCCGATCCTACTCCTGGTCGTCGTCCGCCGGCTCCTCGTAGAAGTACTCGCCGGCCGGGTAGTAGTAGTAGCCAGCCTTGGGCTGGTAGTAGTAGTCATCAACAGGGGCTGCGGGCACCATGGCTCCGTCGTCTGTTTTAACATGCGGGTAGGACAAAAGAGGAAGCAAAGCAACCGTGAGTACTCATCCAAAGTACTCAGCAAGACTTACATCAGATCTATACTAGCAATGCATTATTTTCAAAGGAGGCTTTATGTGGGTGGACTAGACTGCAGAAAGCCAGAGTAGAGAGGGGGAAAGCCTAGTCCTGACGAAGACTAGCATCTTCAGCGTCTTGCAGCAATGAGAAGGGAGCAGAATAGTCTCATCATAATAATGTATAATGTTTGCAGCAACATCCTCATCATATCACATATCTCAAGTCACCAGTTCTAGTTGTACCGAAGTGGATACAACTCCGAGTGTCCGTTACCGTAGGACAGGCTATCGATAGATTGTTTCTTCCCTGTAGGGGTGCACCAAGTTACCCACCACGCTCGCTTAACTCCGGCCGGACACACCATCAGGTCGTGCCCGCCCTCGGCTAAACAATACGACGCAACCCGACCGGATACCGCCAGAGAGGATCAAGCACGTCGGACTAACCTATGCCCCCGGGGGTCTTGGCCATCGCCCCGGACACTCCTGCACGTTACGTGGCCGTTCGGTAGCAGACCTAGCAACCCCTTATACAAGCGCAGTTGCATCCTAAGTCCAATCCGAACGGGCCGCTCAATCGCTGACGTCGTGACGGCTCCGGCTGATGTATACGACGCAGAGCACCCACTCACACCCACGTGGTGGTTAGTGCTATCGGACCCGGAGGCCCCTCGGATCAAATATCCAAATCGCTTAGTGTGTTGGGAGCGCGCGGTAACGAGCAGAGCCTACGATACTGTTGGCCCCGTCGTCCCGTCTCGAGGACTTGTGACAAGGACTGGAAAAGACCGGCCACGCCTCGTAGTTATCTCGCGGGTACCCTCTCTGGTCACCCGACTCCACAGCTCACGCCTCAAAGGCACTCGCGGGTACCCCTCAGGGTCAACCCGTCTCTATCCAACATGTGTAGTAGTCACCATAAAGTGTCATCAGACGCACGATACCTCTGGCCGCACGCCTTTGTTCCTGGCGACGTCCGGCCTCGGGGATCGATACGTCTTTAAACACGGTACAGTGAACCAGGGCATCCGTGTGGTTTTCATGCCGATGAGGAATCCGAGGAATCACCCTCGTTGGACTCCTAAACGACAAGTCCCGATAAGGTGGTACCGGAGGAATCACCCTCGGCGGTATTCACCATAGCGGATGCACGACAAAGCTAAGTCGGAAGTGGGAAGAGGAATCACCCTCGGTAACCCACAACGAGCCAGCTATGATACAGGGACAACATCAGAAGTGAGTTCGGAGGTATCACCCTCGTCACCCGATGTTAACTCTGCGGAGTCGAGCATAATAGGGGGGGTTGTGCGGTGATGTGAAGAAGGTAAGGGGAAGGGGGCTCGATCGGTTGATCGAGGCAAGGGTACTATGCGAGGCAACTACGAGAGTGTGGGACCATAGTAGTGCTTCCCAACCTATACTAAGCAGTTTATGAATAAAGGCAGGTATCAACAATTTAGCAAAAACAGGCTATGCAACAGTAATAGGAGCAGTAGTAGTAGCAGCAATTCTAATGCAAGAATAAGAGAGAATAGACATAGGCGATATCGGAAATGCTCAAGGGGGGGGTTGCTTGCCTGGTTGCTCGGTGGCAAAAGCAAGATCGTCGGAGGGGGAACCAATCACCGGGACGGCGTCGGTCTCGGGATCTGCGTCAGCGTCGGGCTCTACCGAGAGAGAAGAGGGGGAAGAAACAGATAAATACACAAGCATATGCAACACAGAGCGTGCTAAGCTAACGTGTAGTGCAGGGTTGCCTAAAAACATGTCTAGGTCATATTAGTTATTTTTAAGAATTTGTTTGGATTTATTTTATTAAAGTTGAACACTATTCATATATCGAAAACAGGCCGAAAGTTCCATGTTCATCTAGCTAGGGGCATCTGACGGGAATACGGAGGGCGTATCTAGATTCGTATCGAAATTCTGATCAATTTTCATATATAAATTATTTTCATCGGAGTTACGGATTAAAAGATATGATTTTTCAAAGTTTATTTGAATTTCTGGAATTATTTATATAACAGAAAAGAATTTATTGCATCAGCATGACGTCATCACTGCGTCAGCAGTCAACAGCCGCACTGGTCAGGTCAAACCTGACCAGTGGGTCCCACCTGTCAGCCTCTGTTATAAAACAGAGTTATTTTTAAACTAAACTAAACCTATTTAGCTACTGGACCCCACCTGTCAGTGACTTAATTAGTTAACTAATTAACTTTTAATTATAAAAACGTTTTAATTAATAACTGTGCGGTGGGGCCCGCATGTCAGTGGGTGGGGTTGCCCAGTCCGCCCGTTGACTGGTCAACCCAGTCAACGGGGCCCGTGGGGCCCTCTGGCAGTGACCCAGGGGTGGCCCCAGGTGTGCCACGTCGGCGGTGGCCGGCGTTTCGCCGCCGGCGACCTCAAAACGCGGCGGAGGGCCACGGCCCTCGTCGGAAAACTGCTACAGAGCACGGGGAAGGGCGCGGCTAGGCTCATTCGAGAGCCTGAGCTCGGCCGCATCTAGTGGTGGTGGTAGCGTCGCCGGAGTCCCACCGGAGCGGCGACGGCGAGCGGCGGAGCGGACGTCGGGCACGGGCGTCGCGGGGAAAGGGGCTAGGGGGCCCTATTGGCCGCGCAGCTAGCTGCGTTCGAATCCTAGAGGCATGCTGAGCACGCCGGAGTGCTCCGTTGTCCTCGACAGTAACTACAACGACGACGACGATGGCCGCGGCGGAGCTCAGCTCGGGCTCGACGGCGGCGGGCGCTACAGCTCAAAACAGAGCTCGTGCGGGGAGGGGGAGGAAGCAGTGGCTCACCGTGCGGCACGCAGATGGCCCGTGACAGTTTAGGAGCTGCAGAGGGGCGCCGGCGACGAAGGACTGCGGCGGCGACCCGAGGAGGAAGACGGAGGAGGAGTCCGGCGCCTCGGTGCTTCCCAGCTCCGGCTGCTGGCTCCAGTCGACGAGGCTGTCGGCGGCGCGCGGCTACGACATCGAGGCGGAGCAGGAGAACCACGGTGGCCGCGGCAAACGGCGACGCACGGCGGCGGTGGCGCTCTGCGACGGATCTGGAGGGAGGACGTAGCTCGGCAGAGCGAGGAGGAGAGGGGGAAAATGGAGGAGGCGACCAGGGGGGGACGGCTGGGCTCGTTCTTATCGCCTCCCACCTGCCCTCGTCGCGGTGGCGAGCTGCGGGCGGCCGGCGCCGTTCGTCCACGGCGGTGGCGACACGGAGGGGAGAAGGACGGGGAGCAGGTGGAGATGGGCTGGGCCTGTGCGGCCCAGCAACAGGTAAGTGGCCCTCCTGGCCCTTTTTCCCTTTGTTCATTTTACTGTTTTCTTTTATTTCAACAGCAGAGGGAAAGGAAAAAGGTAGGGCCATCAAATGAAGTTTGGAAAAATTGTGAGTTGGTCCTAAAATGATGTTGCAATATTCTCCATCACCAAAAATTGGTTTGAGCATATTTGGATCATTTTTGGAATTTTCAAAAATGAAAAAGCATTTAATAGTGCTGTTATAACACTGTTTTAAATGCTCTAGCCCATTATTTGAGTAGATGGTGATGTTGTTTTGACTAACAACATTTGTTTTGAAATATTTGCAACCACATGGACATTTTTCCATAGTTTTTGGAGCAACTTCATTTTGCACTTGAGTTTGAATTTTGAATTTCAGAGGGAGTTTGGAAGTGCTTGATGTAACCACTGTGATTATGCATTGTAAATGAAAATGACTTGGCATTATTAGCAGTTGATCACAGTGATCATTACAAGGGGGTGTTACAACGTCACCACGATCACTGTTGCTAATCTCGTGTTAGTTCGAAACCGATCCAAATTAAAAATTGAATTAAAAGAAAACAACAAAAGTTTTCAAACATTAAAACTAAAATGTTCGGGATGTGTCAAATAAATCATAAGGAATTATGGTGGAGAATCCTTATTTTTATAAAACAATTAAGAGCACTATATTGTGTATAACAGCGACAAAACAATTAATTAATATGCATACAAATTAATGAATAAATAGAAAATACTTCCGTTCAGGTGTCATAATGTTTGTGGCACTATCATAGTTATTAACACTAGCTTATGTGCTACTTTTAGATAATGTAAAACTAAAGTAAAAGAGGACTAAAATGAAAACATAAAAGAAAATAAGAAAAAGTAAAACAAATAAAAACAAAGACAAACAAAAAAAAATAGAAAAGGGAGAAGCCCCCCCCCCACTGGACCAACTGGCCCAGGTGGCCAACCGGCC
>LR738712.1:799115999-799127194 GCA_902687465.1 Secale cereale | reverse complement strand
CATCAACGCTTCCTTGTGTATCATAGGTATACTGTTGTCCAACAACAATATCTCGTCTGCGCACCTGAGAGGTTTGCACGAGCCTTGCCTACGTGGTTCAGCTGCAAGTTCGACCGAAGTCCATACATTATATTGTAGAGACTTTCGTATCAGTCGCAGTAGGAAACTCCAGAATTACTTTCAAGGTTTCTTTCCTTTGACCTGATGACGAAGATACTGTTATCTCGTCGAGTTTGCACTGTCCTCCCACTCACCCTTTTTGAAAGAACCATTCTCTTTAAAAGCATACCGTTTCGTGGCAAAACTATTTGCCTCGGTATAGTGAGGGAGGAATACCCAATTGCTTGGGATAACCTACAAAGTAGCACTTGTCTGATTTGGAATAGGTTTGTAACCTTTTCACAAGCCCCATATTCCAAATGTTAAGAAAAGATATAACATGGTTGGGCGTACCATACCATGGCTTCATTTCAACAGACCCGATGGAGCTCTTTTTAGTGTAAAAGCCGCAGTCTCTAAAGCATCACTCTCTAAAAGGGATAATGGCAAATTTATTTATGTCATTTTTGATCTTACCATGTCATAAATGGTTTGATTACATCTTCACAGACTTTCCACTTGCAGTGGTGTTCCGGGAAGTGCAAGTTATGAAACCCCTTTCACAACTCATCAGACATTCGCTAAACTTGTAACTCAAATATTCCTTTCTGCAATCGAATTGTAGAAACATAATTTTCTTGTTACAATAACTTCTACTTCATTTTTGAAAACCTTTTGAATGAATTCAAAAGATCCAGACTTACGTCTCATCAAGTAAATATCCATATATCTACTTGAGTCATTTCTGAAGATAGATAAATCCACTACTAACAACATTTATCGGACTACACACATCAAATGTATGATCACCAATAAGTTTGTTACTCGTTCCTTATGGCCTGTGAACGGTATTTTAGTCACTTTTCGGAGGAAGGTTGCAAGTGTCAGATGATTCAAAATCAAACGACTTCAAAATCCATCATAATGGAATTTTCATGCGGGTTTCTCCAATGTGACCAAATGTAGTGCCACACTTGTGTGGTATTCTTTTAGTCTTGCGACATTTAGCGTCAGTGTTACGGATGTATCATATTACCATCAATATTCATAACATACATCCCATCTTGGATGGAAGCATGGCCCTTCATGTTATTAATAATACTAAACAACAATTGTTGTTCTTATGAACAACTCCTTTGCAACAAACATTGTGCAATGGGCTAGAGTGTATGAAACTCTAAAATGAATTATGAAAGTAAACACAGAGGTAATATATTATTATCAACATTCATAACATACATCTCATTCATAATGAAAGTATGGCCCTTATGTTGTTCATAACACCGAACATCAGAAGTTCTCTTATGAACAACCTTCTTGCAAGAGGCTAGAGTGTGTAAAACTCTAAATGAATTATGAAAATAAATACAGACGGTAATACACCGATGGAAGGTATAGTAACATTTACTATGTTCCCTGTGTATACCTAAACCTTATTCCTGGCTAGTCTCTTAGGCCATAGTAGTTCTTACATCGAGTTGCATCAGAATGCAATCGAGCGGGTATCTTTGTGATTAACTCACAATACCCAAGAATCATTGATTAACAATTTATTCATGATTCCCAAGAACTATATCTTTGACCAGCCTTCTATACATCAAAAACTTGTATGACATTCATACATGAGCTGGATATTCCAGTCTTCTTCCTTTTATTGCCATTATACTTCTAATAGTTTTAACTTTTAGTATTTCTCCTACTCTCAGAAGAAGCACCCAACTTAAGAGTGGCGTTAGCCCCAGACTTCCTAGGCGTGAAAGTCTTACTAACACCCTTCGGACACTTCCTTTCTCTTTAAGTTGTTGTTTTATTCACCTTTCATCATATGACAGGCGTTCTACTGGATCCCTCTCTTATCAGTCAAATGCCTAGTAAACACTTTTACTAACAGTTTGCAAAACAAACATTGCTTTGGATATCACATATCTGTAAGCCTTTGTTTGTGTCTGAAAATGATTTTCAGATTCCATGAATATCACATAACTATCCAAACTTTCGAAGTTCGGGTCTCATGGAAGCAAACATATTGCACTTGACTGAAAACGGAATTCTAGCTTTTGGATCGAAGGACGAGAGTCACATGATCCATAGCATTAGCGGGAGAATACGAAAGTATGCGATAGGACAAAGTCCTTCTCGGCACTCTTGAGGACAATCCTCACATTACGTTACCAACCGTAAAGTTTTAACCAGATATTTAACAGCTATTCAATTTTAATAGGAAAGGTGGAAACGCGAGCCATTATTCTACAACTATTATGAAAATCACACTTAGACAGTGTTCAAAATTAATTGCACTGAGAATTAAACAAGTTAATTCTGCAGTGCGCTCCCACTCAAATCAATATCTCTCATAATTGATTGTGAGTGATTCAAGATCCATATTTCAATTCAACGCCATTGATGTGGACATCACTGATGACGAGAATTTCAATTGGTGGGCAAACATGCCGATCACATCTCTATGTGACTCTTGTTCATCTTTCGATGCTTGTGTTCCGAGCTCAGGACGATCAAGCTAGAACGTCAAGACAACCAAGTGATCTCGCTGCGAGGTCTGACCTCACCCGCCTCACACATCCCTAATCGTTCGTACCCATGTGGACATGGCGCACCCCGAAAAGTTAGGTGCCGTGACGGTGCTACACTTGGGAGAACACTAACTACTTGATATTTTTGTGAGAGATCACCCTAATAAAAAGCGACTACGGCGCAATCAAGAAGGGTGCATCAAAGGGATAAACATCTCAGGCAATTCATAATTAGCATGATATGGTATAGCCCTTTCTGACGGAGAAGTCTTTCATTTCTTCGTCTTCGGCATTCGCGTCGGTGTTCACCTTCGCGAAGATTGCCACCACCTTGTCGATGCACCAGATAATATTGCTATCTCTATAGCTAATAAAATAATGCATTACAACAAGGTTGACACGCAGGTCATTTAAAGTGCAATCATATGGCTCCAGCCATCATGCCGAATCATGACACGCAGGTCATGTTAATCAATTTACATTATATAGCCATCTCATACATAATCAAATTATTATGAGCACTGCTATACCACATCACATGCACATGCAAACCCTCCTGCAAAACCAAGTTAGACGTCTCTAATCGGTTCATGCAAAAGTTTATCTTACGTGGCTTCTAAGGTTTCGAAACAAACCGAAGCTACCAACGTCCATCATCAAGCATGATAATTCAAGTCGCTAGATTAACTTTTGCGGGGTGTATGAAACACGAGATAATAAAATCTCGAGCCCCATACTGAACTTCGTCATACGCATGACCCCCGTGCAGATCATATCTGCATTGCCCTTTCGTCTGCGAAACATCCATCTTTCTTTGACTAAAGTGGAACCCAAAGAACTGTTAGCACTTCGTTGATCTGTCAATCAGCATACTCAGGAGCAGCATGAAAGGATCGCGGATTGCCAGAACTTTGTCAGATTCCACAATGCTGTCAAGATCAGGACTACACAAATTTAAGGGAAGCAACAAGAACATCGGGTAACAGATTTCATTTGCTACCCGCACAAATAATTTTCAGTAATAGACCTTATCTACTACCTAATTATATTGTGCAACACCCATACATCTCCATGTATTCTAGATCGCAACCTGCATCTACGCATAGCACGGCTCTGATACCACTGTTGGGTAATGCAGCAGAAAATAAAAATTTCTGACCTACGCACCAGCCCAGGACCACTATGAAGACTGCATACAAGGTTTGATCTGTTTCGTTACCGACTCGTAGCGCAGCGGAAGTAGAGTCGATGACGATCGTCGGTGCAGACCCCCGCAGCTAGGATTTACAACCTCCCAACCGCGAGGATGTATACCCTCATCTTCTCCTTGGACAGCCCTCCGGGAGACGGTCGAACAGTCCCTCGGACGGTGTCGCGGACAGCCCTCCGGGAGGACCTTCGAAACTCGAACGGTCACCCGGACAGCCCTTCGGGAGGACTCACAGAACTCGGACCGTCACTTGGACAGCCCTTCGGGAGGCACTCTCGAACAGCCCCTCAGGGCACTAAGATCGAAACTACGACCTCTCTACAGAGTTGCACACATACGGTGTCATCTATCCGGCAGGGCTTCGCCGTCCAGAACTAGTTCCCACCGGAACCCAGACAGCCTTTCGGCTCTACGAAACTATTTCGTGGGAGGGAGAGAGAAGCCAGATCATTGCAATGGCATGTATGTGAGAAGGGATGAGGAAGTGGGCAGCCCACTCTCCTCCTTTTATAGGAAATCCCAAGGGGTAGGGTGGTTTTACAATAAAACCCAAAAGTACATGAATGAAGTCCTTCCACCAAGGGTATAAGGGTGAAACCATGGAACAAGAGGGGCTCCAAGGAGGAGCCACCTTCTTGGCCGGCCACACCCCTTGGGGGGCCCCCATGAGGGCCTCCCAATCCATCCATGTCATCCCTAGATCTTTTAAGCAAAAGCCTAAAAGAATGGCTTTCCAAAAAGCAACCATAAAGCTGATTTTCACTATTCACGACGACATTTTTCAGCGTCTGATCGAACTGAAAAAATTCATGTGGGCTTAGAACATTTCCAGTACCCACCATAATTATTTTCAACACGTTCTGGAACAATTCCAGTTTAGTGATTTTCATCTGCGAAAAGCATCTGAAGCGGTTCCGGCAGCTCCGGGACATTCCCGGTTTTCATCTCCGAAAATTCCAGAAAGTTTCCAGAATGATTCTGGCATCCTCCAAGAATTATCGGGCATGTGCCAAAACCAATTTGACTTTATGGTATCCTCTGAAACAACTTTTCAGTTTCACCGGAACTCATCCGGTGACCTCTCTCTGCGGAACTTTTCCGCTGTCCGAAACTTTTTCGGTGTCCGAAACTTTTTCGGTTATTTTCTCTCAGACTCCCTGTCTAGTATTCAGCAGATAGATGACCCTTAAGCGTGTGACCCTATAGGTTCAGTGAAGTATAGACATGACCCGGAAACACTTCCGATCAATGATCAACATCGGAGCCGTGGACACCCATATTGACCCCCTATACCCACATGAATAAATATTCGAGTGAACCTCCAGTTGCTGTGTGCTATTCCTTTTGCTTCGCGATATGTCACAAACACCCGAGGTGAGATTTATTTCATCCCCGTGGGCAAACACTTTGTCCACTATGCAAGTTACCTCGTTACCGGTTTTGTTCTCTTTTCTCGTTTTCGTGTTCCGGCATCCCAGTGATCAAATCACCCTGTGTCTGGCCAGACGATGATGGATACCGTTACACCGAGAGGGCCCGAGTATATCTCTCCATCGTCGGAGGAGCAAATCCCAATCTTGAGCTATCTCGTTACTTGCCATACTTTTCCATGAACCCGTAAGCCGCCGTAATAGCCACCCATTTACGGATGACGTTTAACAAACCCCAAAGTTCATGAAGCAAGCATGAAGAAACTCGATACTCTCATGGTCTAAGGAATTATGCAAACATTAACTTCCTGTGTTATTAACCATAAACTTGTGACGAATGTATCTCATAGCATAACATCAATACGGGTCGATTCAACACAAATGTTCTGCTAACATTGTGCCCTCAAAGTTGCTGGCATAGACATGCCCATGATCAGGAAAACAGAACCATCATGCAACACTTGAGCTAGTCTTAGAGGCCAGACCAGGAATACATTTTATCGTTTATTATTCCACACGTGCATATGAGTCTTCCTCCGAGCCTCGTTTTATTTGCAGACTCGAGAACCATAGCAGTTATAGCATGGAACATAAACCTAATTATGAACAGTGAGATAAATAATAGTATTTATTATTGCCTCTAGGGCATATCTCCTACAGAAAACGGCTTGCAGAATTGAGTTTCGGATGATTTAGTGGTTGGCGTGCACTCTTCTAGCGTCTACCACCCTACCGTGAGCTCACCCACGGACAGATACTTCGACAATGACGTGCATGACAATGTTACATGACTCTATTTCTGCACCAACAAGCCCTACATGCTAGTCTGGATGGAAGGAGAAGCCTCTTCGGTGCACCGAACACCCAAAAACTTGCCGTTTTGCATGGTTTATCACCCATACCGCTACCACCCACATTTTTGTCCATGCACATGTTATGTTCTTGGACAAAACTATGCATACCAGCTCTTCTACATTACATTCGTAATGTTCGAAAATAATAGGCCATTTCGAGAGGCGCAAAATGGCTCGTGGGCGCGAGCAAGTTACCCTGGAAGCCGGATTCATGATATCCCTCGTTGCTGAAATCCATTTGAGGTGTCTCCGTAGAACGACCGTACCCTGGCCATACGAACTCCGTTTGGGATCCATGACCTGCCAAAACGACCGCAGCGAAAATTCGTATCCTTCTATCACACACTTCTTCAGTTTCAGAATAATTTCGGAGGCCGAAAACCGCTTGCAGAATTGAGTTTCGGATGATTTAGTGGTTGGCGTGCACTCTTCTAGCGTCTACCACCCTACCGTGAGCTCACCCACGGACAGATACTGCGACAATGATGTGTAGAACAATGTTACATGACTCTATTTCTGCACCAACAAGCCCTACATGCTAGTCTGGATGGAAGGAGACGCCTCTTCGGTGCACCGAACACCCAATAACTTGCCGTTTTGCATGTTTTATCACCCATATACCGCTACCACCCACATTTTTGTCCATGCACATCTGTTGTTCTTGGACAAAACTGTGCATACCAGCTCTTCTACATTACATTCGTACTATTCGAAAATAATAGGCCATTTCGAGTGGCGCAAAATGGCTCGTGGGCGCGAGCAAGTTACCCTGGAAGCCGGATTCACGATATCCCTCGTTGGTGAAATCCATTTGAGGTGTATCCGTAGAACGACCGTACACTGGCCATACGAACTCCGTTTGGGCTCCATGACCTGCCAAAACGACCGCAGCGAAAATTCGTATCCTTCTGTCACACACTTCGTCTGTTTCGGAATAATTTAAGAGGGCGAAAACGGCTTGCAGAATTGAGTTTCGGATGATTTAGTGGTTGGCGTGCACTCTTCTAGCGTCTACCACCCTACCGTGAGCTCACCCACGGACAGATACTGCGACAATGACGTGCAGAACAATGTTACATGACTCTATTTCTGCACCAACAAGCCCTACATGCTAGTCTGGATGGAAGGAGACGCCTCTTCGGTGCACCGAACACCCAAAAACTTGCCGTTTTGCATGTTTTATCACCCATACCGCTACCACCCACATTTTTGTCCATGCACATGTGTTGTTCTTGGACAAAACTGTGCATACCAGCTCTTCTACATTACATTCGTACTATTCGAAAATAATAGGCCATTTCGAGTGGCGCAAAATGGCTCGTGGGCGCGAGGAAGTTACCCTGGAAGCCGGATTCACGATATCCCTCGTTGGTGAAATCCATTTGAGGTGTATCCGTAGAACGACCGTACCCTGGCCATACGAACTCCGTTTGGGCTCCATGACCTGGAAAAACGACCGCAGCGAAAATTCGTATCCTTCTGTCACACACTTCGTCTGTTTAGGAATAATTTCGGAGGTCGAAAATGTAGGGCAACGCAGCAGAAAACAAAAAATTTCCGACCTACGCACCAGCCCAGGACCACTATGAAGACTGCATACAAGGTTTTGATCATTTTCGTTACCGACTCGTAGCGCAGCGGAAGAAGAGTCGATGACGATCGTCGGTGCAGACCCCCGCAGCTAGGATTTACAACCTCCCAACCGCGAGGATGTATACCCTCATCTTCTCCTCGGACAGCCCTCCGGGAGACGGTCGAACAGTCCCCCGGACGGTGTCGCGGACAGCCCTCCGGGAGGACCTTCGAAACTCGAACGGTCACCCGGACAGCCCTTCGGGAGGACTCACAGAACTCGGACCGTCACTTGGACAGCCCTTCGGGAGGCACTCACGAACAGCCCCTCAGGGCACTAAGATCGAAACTACGACCTCTCTACAGAGTTGCACACATACGGTGTCATCTATCCGGCAGGGCTTCGCCGTCCAGAACTAGTTCCCACCGGAACCCAGACAGCCTTTCGGCTCTACGAAACTATTTCGTGGGAGGGAGAGAGAAGCCAGATCATTGCAATGGCATGTATGTGAGCAAGGGATGAGTGTGGAGGGCTGCCCCTCCACCTCTATTTATAGGCCAAGGCAAGGGGTGGGGTGGTGGAGGAAATACCAAAATACCCATGCTACATGTCCCACATGAAGGGTAAAATGGTAATGCAAGTGGGGCCCCCAAGGGGGACACCACCATGGCAGCCCAACACCTTGTCCCCCCATGGGGGGGGCCCCCCAACAAGCCACCAACATGTCTCCATGAAACATGCATGCTCCCTAGACAAAAAGCCACCAAACATGCAACCGCCGATTCGTGGGATCTTGTCCCCTCGCGCTGAGACAAGATGTTTTCCGCGAAACTTTTTTCTGAAAAATTCCAGAAGGTCCCAGAACATTTCCGGTACCCTCTAAAATTATTCTGGGTATGATCCGAAACATTTTCGGTGCTGTGGTTTTTATCAGCGGAAAGCATTAACAGCGGTTACGGCAGTTTCAGAACATTTCCGGTTTTTCTCTCTGAAAATTCCCAGAAGTTCCCAGACCAATTCTGGCACCCTCTGATAATTTCCATGCGGTGCCGAAAACCTTTTTGACCTAATAATATATTCCGAAACATATTTTCGGTTTTACCGAAACTCTTTCGGTGTTCTCTCTCCGGAACTCTTCCGTTGTCTCCGAAACTTTTTCGGTGATTTTCTCTCAGACTCCCTGTCTAGTATTCAGCAGATAGATGACCCTTAAGCGTGTGACCCTATAGGTTCAGTGAAGTATAGACATGACCCGGAAACACTTCCGATCAATGATCAACATCGGAGCCGTGGACACCCATATTGACCCCCTATACCCACATGAATAAATATTCGAGTGAACCTCCAGTTGCTGTGTGCTATTCCTGTTGCTTCGCGATATATCACAAACACGTGAGGTGAGATGTATTGCATCCCCGTGGGCCAACACTTTGTCCACTATGCAAGTTACCTCGTTACCGGTTTTGTACTCTTTTCTCGTTTTCGTGTTCCGGCATCCCAGTGATCAAATCACCCTGTGTCTGGCCAGACGATGATGGATACCGTTACACCGAGAGGGCCCGAGTATATCTCTCCATCGTCGGAGGAGCAAATCCCAATCTTGAGCTATCTCGTTACTTGCCATACTTTTCCATGAACCCGTAAGCCGCCGTAATAGCCACCCTTTTACGGATGACGTTTAACAAACCCCAAAGTTCATGAAGCAAGCATGAAGAAACTCGATACTCTCATGGTCTAAGGAATTATGCAAACATTAACTTCCTGTGTTATTAACCATTAACTTGTGACGAAAGTATCTCATAGCATAACATCAATCGGGTCGATTCAACACAAATGTTCCTATAACATTGTGCCCTCAAAGTTGCTGGCATAGACATGCCCATGATCAGGAAAACAGAACCATCATGCAACACTTGAGCTAGTCTTAGAGGCCAGACCAGGAATACATTTTATCGTTTATTATTCCACACGTGCATATGAGTCTTCCTCCGAGCCTCGTTTTATTTGCAGACTCGAGAACCATAGCAGTTATAGCATGGAACATAAACCTAATTATGAACAGTGAGATAAATAATAGTATTTATTATTGCCTCTAGGGCATATCTCCTACACGACCTTTGCTTCAAGACCATGCCAATGCTATCTCGAAGCATGACTGTGGTACTCCGATTTTCAACAAGAGCATTTGAAGCCCAATGCTAAATGTTTCCTGGTCAGTTACCCAAACACCATTGTATGGATAACATCTTGATTAATCCTTGCCCCTTTATTTAAATGGTTGGGTACCTGCCTTCCTACCCTGTATGCCATGTTCTTCTTCTCCATGAGAAGGATATACTCCTAATAATTGTGTGTAATCACAATTTTCCTTTCCATTTGTTTGTTTAACCTTTCTTTGATCTACATATAATCTAAGCAGTAATAATTCTCTGCTTATGTAAACACCTCGTTGTACAACTCTGTCAGTACGACCTTGATTCTATTGTTAATAACATTCCGGTACTGCCGGTGGACGAAAATTTTGCCTACCGGTCCGCCTCGTTTCAACGAGCAAGACAATGGTTCTCTTTGTTCCCCGTCCTTGGTACCGACATTGTTGCCAACTTAGCTGACAGACTATTCTCTGACATGCCTTGCTTTCTGTGCAAGATGTCATCGCCCTTCCTACTCTTAATCCACATGGTGGGCCCATAACCCACAGGTCCACTGGATCGAAACCTGACTGTTCTTTACAATCCGGACTCTAATGTATCCTTTGCACCTGGCTTCGTGTGTGATCAACGAGCCAAATTCTATACCATTATTCATCCTGGAATTAAACACATTGTTATTCTCGTTGTTCAAGCCCCATTCCAGCGTCTATCTAGGCATCGAATGTTTGCCTACCCAATTGAAACTTTGGTACCATCGCTTATTGCTCTCTCTATGCATTCACTGAAATACTACTCGTAGGGTACTTCGTATATCACTTTCTGAATTCACCGTCGTATGCACAGCCTCCGTGGAAGATACGTTCCTCCAAAGTTTTCCCCCTGGTCACGTTCGTAGGACGATGGAGATCCCGAAGAAAGGATGACGACTTGATCACGATGACTTGAAGCAGAGAGAATGAAGACATCAACGAAAGGAGTCGACCTCTTCGAAAGGGCAGCCAAGACCGAGAAGACTCGTTAGCTTTTCGCTACCAGCACCTATCCCTCCTTACTCCACCGCTTAAATCTCGGGACGAGATTTCTTGTAGTGGAGGAGAATTGTGACGCCCGGATAGTTAAGCTACAGTAACCCTCTACTAATGACGACACGTCACCACGATCACTGTTGCTAATCTCGTGTTAGTTCGAAACCGATCCAAATTAAAAATTGAATTAAAAGAAAACAACAAAAGTTTTCAAACATTAAAACTAAAATGTTCGGGATGTGTCAAATAAATCATAAGGAATTATGGTGGAGAATCCTTATTTTTATAAAACAATTAAGAGCACTATATTGTGTATAACA
>LR738712.1:799103806-799114595 GCA_902687465.1 Secale cereale | reverse complement strand
CGTGCCGCGCCGCTGCGGCCCTGTCCGCCGACGTCTGGCCGCAGCCCCGCTCGGTGGCCCGTCGGGCACCACCCGCCCGGCGCCGCTGCTGCCTTTTGACGCGATGGCCGCCGGCGCTTAGCGCCCCGCCTGTACTTCGATCTGGGCGGGCGTTCGGCTGGCGGACGCCCAGCACAGCGCCCGTTCGGGCGGCGCCCGGTGCCCGTGGCACCCAAACCCGTTAGGCCTCCCGGGCCCTATGACGTATGGGCCCCGCGCCCCTAATAACAAAAAAAAAAGAAAAATGTTAAAATAAATAAATAAATATAAACAATAATAATTAGTTAATTAATTAATTAATTAATTAGTTAACTAAATAATTAACTTAATTAATCTGGATTAATTAAATCCTAATTAATCTAATTAGTTAATTAACTAATGTTTTAATTAATCTAATGACTATTTAACTTAATGATATACTGTTAAGTTAAACTAATTAACTGTGATTAACTTAATTAACTTTAATTAATTATATTAATTAGGTTTAATTAATTAATTAACCCTAATTAATACTGTGTCACTGACAGGTGGGACCCACCTGTCAGGTTGACCAGTCAACCCCTGCTGCCGTCAGCATGACATCATGCTGATGTCATAAATGCATTTTCAAATTAAATTAATTAATATTAAATTCCAGAAATTAATAAAAACTTAATAAAATCATATCTTTTAAACCGTAACTCGGATGAAAATACTTTGTACATGAAAGTTGTTCAGAACGACGAGACGAATCCGAATACGCATACCGTTCGTCAACCACACGTCCCTAGCATACCGAACATGCAACTTTCCCCTCCGTTTCATTTGCCCGAAAATGCCTAACACCGGGAATACTTTCCCGGATGTTATTCCTCTTCGCCTGTATCACCGAGCACCGCGTTAGGTCACACGTAGCACCGCGTATTTCCATGTTATGCTTTGTGATGCTATTGTTTGCTCTGTTATTTATTTGTTTCCCCTTCGTTGCTTATTTTCGGTAGACTCCGATACTGTGATAAGACCCCGAGACCGTTGATGCTTCGGTGTTCGACTACGGCTACGCTTCCGAAGATTCCTTTCGTCTGCAGAGCTTCCAGGCAAGCCCCCCCCCCTTTTGATCATCAGATATCGCCTACTCTTCTCTCTACTGCTTGCATTAGAGTAGTGTAGCATGTTACTGCTTTCGATAATCCTATTCTGCTGCATAGCCTGTCATTGTTGCTACCACTGTTGATACTTTACCTGCAATCCTAATGCTTAGTATAGGATGCTAGTATTCCATCAGTGGCCCTACATTCTTGTCCGTCTGCCATGCTATTCTATCGGGCCGTGATCACTTGGGTGGTGATCACGGGTATATACTATATACATACTTTACATACACATGATGATGATTCGGAGATGGGGGCTGAAGGGGCAGGTGGTTCCACACAGGTAGTGGTGGGCCTGGGTTCCCGACAATCCCCTGATGGTTACTTTGTGGCGGAGCGACAGGGCAGGTTGCGACCACCTAGGAGACAGGTGGGCCTGGCCCTGGTCGTTGTCCGCGGTTATTTCATAATAACACGTTTAACGGGATCTTGGTATTTGATCTGAGTCTGGCCATTTGGTCTATACGCACTAACCAGCTACGTGGGAATAGTTATGGGTACTCGACGTCGTGGTATCAGCCGAAGCCTTCTTGACGTCAGCGGTTTAGCGGCGCGCGCCGGATTGGACTGGAAGCCTACTCTGGTATTAGGAGAGGCTAGGTCTGCTTACCGGCCGCCCTCGCAACATGCAGGTGTGCATTGGGCGATGGGCCCAGACCCCTGTGTGCTTAGGACTTAGACCGACGTGCTGACCTCTCTGCTGTGCTTAGGTAGGGCTGCGACGTGTTGATCTTCCGAGGCCGGGCATGACCCTGGAAAGTGTGTCCGGCCAAATGGGATCGAGCGTGCTGGGATATGTGGTGCACCCCTGCAGGGAAGTTAATCTATTCGAATAGCCGTGTCCCTCGGTAAAAGGACGACCCGGAGTTGTACTCTGACCTCATGACAACTAGAACCGGATACTTAATAAAACACACCCTTACAAGTGCCAGATATAACTCGGTGGTTGCTCTCTCACAGGGTGACGAGGGGAGGATCACCGGGTAGGTTTATGCTATACGATGTTACTTGGTGAACTTACCATCTATTCCCTTCTACTGCTTCAAGACGGAGGCTGCCAGAAGCGAGGATACTTGTTACTCCCGGCTACTCTCTTCTTCTGCTGCAAGATGGACGTTGCGAGAAGCGTAGTCTCCGATTGGATTAGCTATCCCCCTCTTATTCTGCTTTCTGCAGTTCAGTCCACATATATTACCCCCTTTGCACAGATATCATTGCATATATATATGTAGTGTAGATCCTTGCTTGCGAGTACTTTGGATGAGTACTCACGGTTGCTTTTCTCCCCCTTTTCCCCTCTTGTTCCTTCTTTTCGGATTCCGCATCCAGATGGTGGAGTCCCGGACCCAGAAGATCCCGAGGAGGTTTCTACGTGAAGGTCGGCTTCGAGGAGTAGTTAGGAGGTCCCAGGTAGGAGGCCTTGCCTTTTCGATCGTTGCTATATTTGTGCTAGCCTTCTTAAGGCAAACTTGTTTAACTTATGTCTGTACTCAGATATTGTTGCTTCCGCTGACTCTTGTGTTTCCGAGCTTTTGTATTCGAGCCCTCGAGGCCCCTGGCTTGTAATATAAAGCTTGTATTATTTTAATTTGTGTCTAGAGTTGTGTTGTGATATCTTTCAGTGAGTCCCTGATCTTGGTCGTACACATTTGCGTGCATGATTAGTGTACGGACAAATCGGGGGCGTCACAACCCCGTGGTGGCTGGTTCGTTTTAGAGCCATCCATTGCGGGTTTCCTGTTGATGCTCCAACTAGCTCTCCCCTTTCAGTCCCCTTTTGCTTATCCTAGTCTCTAGAGGTTCGCGGATCCTGTTCTTTAAACGACTGAGACTGATGTATTTCCGTTAAGCAATTAATGGAAAGGGATGTGAGCCCGGTTGGAAAAAAAGTATCCTCCTGTAAATGTAAAACTCTTCTCCAATCTTAATAAAAAAGACGCCCAAACCTTTTGCACGCTAAAAAAAGGTTACTTTGCCAAGTATCATTTGCTATTGCGAATTAAAAATATGAATTTTGCCATAATGTCTATAGCAGAACTCTTGGTGTGTTCAAATTCTCATGGAACAACCTACCAGAACTAAGTATTGTTTTGTTTGGTTATGTGGGCTAGAGTCAGACAGGTCAATATTACGAAGCAGTAGTATTAGTACTGAGCTCATATCACTTTTCCATCGTTTTTTGAGAGTTTTGAAGTGTGTTTAGCAATTCTCACTAAGTAATGGCGGAGATTGGGGTGCGGTGATCCCGTGCCTAGGTGCATCTGCACGTGGGCATGGACAAAAACTGGAATGAAATAGCAAGAAAAATCAACAAAAAAATGACATCCAAAATTCTCGAATTGTTTATGTGCCTGCAAAAGAACATGGTGTTTGGACATTCAAGGAGGCCGTCGCAGAAAAAAAAACAGAATTTGGCCGTGAAGAAAACTTCGAAAAAATACAACACTATTTGGATCTTTTTTTTTTTACCTAGAGGTCCTTTAATGTCCAAACAGCACGAAAAATTGCACTCTCCTGTCCACTTGAACATATTCGATGCCAAAGAATTTCAGAATTTGTTTACTATTTGCTTTGAATTTACAGTTCATCAAGTGCCCATGAGCATAGACTCAGACACGGATGACGATGGGGTTCGCATCTTGAATCAATTATTGACAAGATCGGGACGAGGCCGCCACTGGGTTTTTCAAGTACGGGACGTACCAACAGGGCAGCAGCCAGCAAGGCCGTTCTGCCATAATTGAGCTTGGTGTAATGCGTGGTGTTCTATGTCAAAACTTGCTGTCCACTTCAACAAATTTGAAAATACAAATTATGTTTTGGCTTTTCTGTAACGTGTGCGCATCATGGATTGACCTTTGATTCATAAACCGATAACCGCAAGACAACAAGCAATCAAACTCCCACACTGCACGGCGTCACCCATTTGTTTTTGCGGGGCACGTCTTCGTCGTGATCGTCGTCATCATCGGTATTATAATCTCAACTGGAGCATCCGATGTTGACGACGGAAGTATGGCATTAGGGCATGGCCAATGCATAGCCCCAGGGTGATGCTTCACATGCCATGTAGGATCGGATAACAGAAAAAGTAGGCTCGGATGAGGAAGCAGGATCCTCTTCAGGAGGCGGGTTCTTAGAGAGAAAAAGTGTGGTCCGGTGCATAAAGTTGAAAAAGTTAGGAGGGATGCATGTCTAGTGTGAGTCACTTTTTATTCTTTGATGATGCCCACTAGTAGTAGCTTGCATTGGACATGCCCTTACCAATCTTTGCTCTGTTTATTTATGACATACACGCACGCACTGGTGTGCGTCATGCATGCGTATGCTATCTCAGCTGGCATGCTCGTCATGTCGATGGTAAAAAAAGCTGTGACATTATCTATTCACCTTTTGTTTGCCTCAAAATAAAATAAACTTACCCACCTTTGTCACGATGCCATGCACGTATTGGGCCGCGTCATCTGTATTCACCACATTCTTGGTAAATATCTTTACATTATTTGTCATCTGTATTATCTTATGAATTTTTTTATTTTGTTTGCGATGATGTATTATCTTATGAATTGTGACAATGACAGACACGTATTTTGGGCAGTGCCGTGGTCTTTTGCACGTACATATACTACCACATAAATACAGACTTTTTGTGCGTTTGTGTAGAGTTGTGTCTGCACCTTGCTCGGCCGCACAATCTAAAACAAATCCGCATCGTGTGCCCAGGGAGAATCCGATTCAAAAGCATTTCTTTGGACGGGGCAGGGCAGGGCAGGTGGGCACATGCAGATGGACGGGGAATAGATGCATATGCAGCCTTGTGCGATCTGTGTTTTGGATGCTTTCGTGCCCTATCATATTACTACTGGTACGTTTTTTCTTTTCTTTTGCCCACCCTAGCTAGCTAGCTACGTAGATCTCAATCATCAACGTGAGAGAATATATATGTAACAGAACGTAGCAGCACAGATGCTGCTGTTGTGGGAGAGAAACGGTCCATATGCGAGCATATGTATGGAACTGAAATAATAAAATAACTCCCGCCCGACTTGCCCCTGCGCTTCTCCTCAAGCGAACAGGCGTTAGAGCATCTACAACGGGCGGCCTATCTCTGCCTCATGCGATTCGGGCGGGCTATCTCGGGAGCAACTAGTTAACGAGCGCTTCTTCGGGAGCCTCGCAACGATCAGCATCACTTGATGCTCTCTCAGTCATTCGTTACGTATTGTGCTCTGGTCGCTCTCTTCGTTTTTTTTTTCATTTCTTTGCGCGCGTTTTCTGTTTTTTAAGCTGTTTTTCCTAGGGTTTTTTGACGTTTTGATTTTTCAACGGTTTTCCTTAGCTTTTTAATAAAAAAATTATTTTTGCGCGAGAGGCACGGTTTTTTCGTGAGAGGCACGGTTTTGCTTTCACGGGAGTCACAGACGTACCTCTCGAAAACGAAAAAAACACGTTCTCTATTTCTTTTCCTTTCACGAGCTCTCGGAAATAAAAAACGTGTTTTTTTTTTCGTGAGAGTCACGATTTTGCTTCTGCGAGAGGCTTGGTTGTGCTTTCGCGAGAGTCATGGCCGTGCCACCTCGGAAACGAAAAAACGCTTTTTTTCGCGAGAGTCACAGTTTTGCTTCCGCCAGAGGCACGGTTGTGATTTCGCGAGGCACGGGCGTGCCTCTTTCGGAAAGGGAAAAAAGCAGTGCTCCTGGTTCGGTTTTTTGTCCGTTTTTTTTCATGAATTTTTTTCGTCAAAACCTACCAACACGGGATCTAGTTTTGAAGATCTCGACGCGAGGAATCCAACGGTGAAAGCGGTTCGAGATTTGGACGCACGGTTTAAGAGATAAAACATTTTGAATAAACGGATCTACGAAAAAAGGGAAAACTTACCGTTTGCGACAAGTGGCGCACATGCAGCGCGCCACTTGTCACAACCAGTGGCTTTGGGGTGATCTTTGCAACGAGTACTCCTCAGTTAGTCATTTCGGCCTATCCCATCACTGAACGGTCATGAAAGTTTAACCCAGATGAGTGCTTCAAACGGACCTTAAACCTTCGGCTAACCAGCATCCCTCATATCCAGTCCAAATATGAGGCAGATATAGACGTCCTGATGATTCCGTCACGTCGAACCTGACCCACGCTGGCCCACGCGATCCACATATATTCCTTCTCATCCGCTCGCTAAACCAAACCCTAGCCACTTCACTCCACTCCTCTTCACTCCCATCTGTCATTCAAGCTCACCTCGGGCGGTCTCTGGCATGGCGGACAACATATCCAAGTCCTTCACCTCCATCCAGATCCATCGACCCTGAGTTCATCCCACGCGGCCCCAAGGAGGAGATGGCCGTCCGGTTTGCGCTCCGCCGCTCCCAGGAGGAGGCCCGTGCACGGTAGCTCTCAGACTACTCCCGCCAGGAATCCATTGTGTCCGCCCAAATGGCGCATGGATCCGGCGCTAGGTTTGCCGCGGTGAGGCCCGTCTGGTGCCCGAACGTGGTGGCGGATGAGCAACCCCTCTGTGGGCGCGCCGAGGCCATGGACGCACCATGGCGTCGTCCGATGCAAACATGGCGGGGAGTGCCTGCCGGGCGATGCAGCGGACGCGGGAGACGGCGGCATTCCTCGCGGTGCTGGACATCGGCGAGGCGGACTCCCATTCTTCGGCGCCTCGTATGGTGCACTAGTCCAGGCGCCGCAACCACGTAGTGGTGGATGTCGCCGGCTCATCCCACGACGGGTCCCTCATCGACCTGACGTCCACCGGCACCCAACGGGTTCCGGCCTCCGACGAGGAAGAGTAGGGCATGGGAGACGGCGTCACATTGAGTCCCGTGAGCCTGCTCGTGTCGCATGGCCTACTCTACCTTGCCGGCGACCGGACCAACACTCCGGGGACCGTAGCTGGCCGCCGGACGAGCTCCGCAGAAAGATCGTTTTTACGTTGCATGTAATATTATCGATTTGAGGTTTCTAATTTGAGGTATCCGGATATGGAATGCATTATTTGAGGCGTGATCGACCAGTATCCGCGGACGCACCCCGGCACGTCCGCAGGCGTTTGAGGGGTCGAATTTGCCAAGTCCGATTGTAGATGCTCTTAGAGTTTAAGCCTTTGTTGAAGGTGCCATCGATCTACCCTGTCTCCCGTGGCCTCAGGGCCATGGGCCGTAGTGGATCATGGCCCTTGCCGGCGGGAGGGCTTCTTTTTTTTATGGCTCTTTCAATTTGCTAAGGTTTTGTGCCCCGTTCAAGAAGACGAGACGGGGACGACTTCTTAAAGACGGAACAAGGTTCTCGCCGTCTAGCCCTCTTGCCGGTGGCGCATCCAACATCGTCGGAGGGCGTGTCAAGGTGCGTGTGTCTTCGACGGATCGCGGAATCCGGTCGTGATTGTCTTTGGTGGATCCGCTCGGATCCAGTTTCACTCGTCTACGTGAGTGTGTATCGAGGTTGTGATCCTTGTGATCGATGCTTCTATTTGTCGGCGACGCTTGTAGTTGTGTCTGGTGCTATGAGGTCTTTGCACCACGAATTTCTGATTGTCTACTACAACGAGTTTTGCCCGGCTCCGATGAGGGACGTACATGTCTTCGGTGCTTGTAATCATCGCTAGGTGGTCTATCGATCTGGATGTGATTTTCTATTATTTCCGGTCTTCGTTGTACTGCCATGATTGATGATGAATAAAAATAATATCCCGAATAAAATAAAATAAAATAGTGTAAGAATAAACCCCGAGAAAAGAAAGATAGGAGATGGATGAGCTCGGCATAATAAGCATTTTGCGCGAGCACGAATGCGCCCGCCATATGCATGCCAACCATCCGTTTTTATTTTCCTTTTGTTTTAAGAGAAGGGAGCCAACCAGGAGTTGACGCCGCAGCCCAGCCATCCGCGCACGAAAGCGGACCCCTTCCTTCCCTGGCCTCCTTTTATCACTGCCTCCGTCCCTCCCGAGCCCACGCCGCACGCGCACCTCCTGCCTCTCATCGCCCCCCGAGATCGGAATCGGCGCCCCCCGTCCGCCGCCGCCGCCGCCATGTCGCCGTCTCTGCTCGGGGTCAGCTCCCTCCCCCTCCCTCTCTTCGTCCGCAGGAAGGCGGGCAGGCAGGCGGGTGTTGCTGAATTGATCTTGATTTTTTGGCTCCTTCCTGCTGCAGGGGCTCACCAAGTCGCTGGCCATGACCGTGCTCTCCGAGGTCGGCGACAAGACCTTCTTCGCCGCCGCGGTAACCCCCCTCCCCTCCCACCCAGCAGTACTTTCTCAGCGTGTCCTCCTGGAGATTTTCCTGCGCGAGCAGCCTGTTCGACGATATGCCGCCGTCGGCCGCGGCGGCTGTGTTGGGTCAGGGGACTCGGCTTGGTTGGGGGCTGTTAAATTTCAGCCAAGCGCTGACCCAATTCCTGGATCGATAGCTGGGATCAGCTCGCCAACACCGAGATCTCAGCTGAGATTAGCAGCCGCTCGGGTCATCTCATCCGACCTGCTCCTTTTTCTAATCGACTTGAAAAAAAGAGAGCAGCCGATTAGTAGTACCAGCTCGGTCCTCTGTCCCTCTATTAGTGGAAAAACCGGCTGTTTTCTTGGATGATGCATCAGCCTGCTACTGCTAGTACCTTCAGCTCGCCGCACATGGTTTACACGCATAAAGAGGACCCTGTTGGCCGGCCTTTTGTTTCTTTCTTTGTTTTGATTGACTGACTCCGGGGCTGCTTGCCGCGCCTCCCGATTTCGCTAGCTAGCCACACCAGCTGGGCTCTCCACTTGCGTTGGACTGTTGCTGGTTTCTGGTTTCTGGTCAGATGCATGCTGCTCCGTCCTTTCCCACCGAAAACTGTTTCACCACCAGGGCAGGGTAAACCATTAGTCGTTCGTAGCTGGAGTCTTTTCTCTTCAGAGAGAGAATGATTGATGGGCTTGACAGGGTCTGGAGTAGCCAGCAGGACAGACATAGTCAGTCCTCTTCAGCGATAAACTGACAGTCATTCCCCACTTCTACAGAGATTTTCCTTTTTTTTACTCTGCTCTGTTTCTGTTTTATGTGTTTCTTCATGCCTTGGCTTATCATGTTTTTTTCATTTACCTTTTACAAGATTCTGGCCATGCGCCATCCCCGGAAGCTCGTCCTTGCTGGCTGTCTGTCGGCATTAACGGTGAGATTTTTCAAACATGCTCTAATCTAATGCAATGGCCTGTTTTTTTCTGCTTGACTGACCGGGTACAAAATTCTAGGTGATGACGGCTTTATCTGCTTCTCTTGGCTGGGCTGCACCAAATCTGGTATATATGTTTTCATTTGCTTATTCACCTTAGTATGTCCGAAGGCATATGTGTATGCAACCTATATTCTGCAATGGTTGTTTTGACACTAGTGATCGTTTAGTATCTGAACAGCAACCAGGCAGTAAAAGAACAAACCCATTCAGAGGAACTCATTATTGAAATTATGCTAAGCTCTATCTAATGCCAACAGTTGATGGAATTGTTTATTTTCGTTTGAGCATGGAGAATCACATTTAGAACCCTTGTCCTGATTATAGCTTTACATTAAATTTTGCAATAGCAGTTATTACAATCCTCATACGTGTATTTGTTGGACCAATGGTGGGCTTCCTCTGAACCTGCTGGTGGATATTACCACCAGCCCTGTTCCCTCAATTGTCTTATTGTGATGATGATAGGCCAAATTTTTTTGCTTAAAGGTTTACCTTGCAAGAAAGCACAGTTAACGGTTTTTTGTTCGAACAGATATCACGTAAATGGACTCATCATATCACCACTCTACTGTTCTTTGTGTTTGGCATCTGGTCATTGTGGGAAGGCTTCAAAGAAGAAGGGTATTGATCTTGCTTGTTTGCTTTTTAGTTGGTTATAACTATGTACTTGCTTTATGTGATTGGCATTTTAGTGAATGATTTCACCGACTCACTAACTTTTATCGCAGAGAGTCAGAAGATCTGGCTGAATTGGAAGCAAAGCTGGTTTGCATATTTCATTCTTACCTTGCGTCCTTTTCAACTCTAGGTCAAGTAGCTTATAGCCAACTTCTGCCAAATTTTCAGGATGCGGACTTTAAGAGTAACAAAGGGGAATCGAAAAATAAATCAAAGGTCAGTGTCTCACTGCATGTGTGACATGCTCCATTCAGATCATCTTTTCCTTATATCAGAATGTTGGCAAATTTTTGTGGCCTTCTCCGTTTTCACACTCAAAATGTAGATGTCATCAGATAAAATGCAAAACACCTTTTCCCCTTCAGCAGTCAGAAGAATAATTTCTGGTCTCGAGATATTCTCATTTATCTTGGGAAATGTTATACATTGGCAATTCTAATGTGCGAATGCAATTGTTCTTGCTTGCCCCAAGTTATACCGAGTATATGGTTTTCATGTAATATTGGTAAAAAATACTAAAATGAAAATTCCACCTCCATGTATATCCCTTTTCGTTATTTGTGTGATCTACTAATTTTATTTTAGCAGTCACACAGTTTTGAGAACCTGCTTACTGAGGGGTGAGTGGAAACTCGCTTTTCACTACATTCTCTTTCTTTTTGACAAGTTACTTTGTACTGGGATTTTGTGCACCTGGTCTATGTGCTCTCTTTAGTTCAGAAGATCCA
>LR738712.1:799050584-799103710 GCA_902687465.1 Secale cereale | reverse complement strand
CCCCCTCGCATATTGCATGTAGCTACTAGAATTAACTGTATATCTGGATGATTTTGTGTAAAATGTGTCAATTGTAGTTTGCATGATGATAAAGACAAGATTGAGGAGCTAAGAAAAGCTTTTTCGGGTGTTAAAGTTTGTTTTTTCTGCACAGGCCATAAGAATCCACTAGTTTGGACTAAACTTGAAATTAGTGCATAATAAATACTCAGTCATCAACACGTGAGAATTTTTAAAGAACGAGAATTTTGTTTGTTTGCGGCTTTGCGTCCGGAGCACATGCTGCCGACCTCTATTGGGCTTTGCCGCCTTTTAATATGAGCTCACGGAGGATCACATGTTAATTCTTCTTTGTATGTTTACCTGGATGTACAACTCAAATATTCTTCACATATTAGGCAACTGAAGATACAAAGAAGAAGCAAAGGCCATTTCTCATGCAGTTCTTCTCGCCAATTTTTATAAAGGTATCAACTAGACAACTACTGAACTATGGAAATGGCAGACAATTATGGTGCTTGTGGTTCCATCTTGACATTTACTTATCCATTCATTTGTGTGCTGTAGGCATTTTCCATCACTTTCTTTGGTGAGTGGGGTGACAAGAGCCAGGTAAGTTGCACAAAAAGACTGTTCTGTTCGCCCCCTTCCAAAGCAACTTTTGATGTTATTGGTAGATGATCTGGTATATTGCTCCTTAACCTTTCCTTCTCAGATTGCTACGATTGGCCTGGCTGCTGATGAAAACCCATTTGGTGTGGTCATCGGGGGAGTCATGTAGGGTCACTTTTATCTTCTTTTGTACAGTCTTTAGAAACGGTTCACTCTGTTGCTGACAAAACACCTCTTGTATTGTGCTCAGAGCTCAAGCACTCTGCACTACCGCTGCCGTGATGGGAGGGAAGAGCCTGGCCTCTCAGATATCCGAGAAGATGGTAAGAACTGCCGTCTGAAGCCTGTTTCACTTATACTCCCTACAAAACGACTCTAAACGCCCTTACATCTAATGCAATGCTTATCTTGTTTCAGGTTGAATTGTCGAGCGGGGTGTTATTCCTGTTGTTCGGCATAATGTCCTTGTTGTCAGGACCAGAAGGGCAATTGTAATTTCCCCAGGAACTTGGGCAGGACTCTGGCAGCCTCCTGGAGTAGTTTACCAAGCTTACCTTATTTGATGGGTGATGGCGACGAAAGCCAGCCGTCCACAACAAACCGGATGGCGATTCATTAGTTTAGTCAACACATGATTGTAACACTTGGCTTGCCACTCATAAATAACTTGATGTTACTGAAATCTCTGCTGATGGCTTTCCTGTTGGTTCTGAAACCTGGAAGTATTCAGTAAAAACTGCTGAGAAATTGCTGCAGAATTCTCTTGCTCGCTGTACGACTGTGAACTGCAGGGCGCTGTCACTGAATCTTGAAAGGCGACTAGTAGCTTTGAGTTGGGTTATTTGCCTTTAAAAGGCCCAGATGATTTTTTGTCCTGCTTTCTCTCATCTTAGGGTTGATACATGATACAGAACTGGTGCCGTAGTACTGTATCAAGAAGGCACAGAACTTGTCATGCCTTGAAACCATCTGCACTGTTCATTTAGTTGTACATTTACCTGACTGTTTTGCTGCTTCCATAAAGGATATGTCTCACTTAAAAAGCCCAAAAGTTTGAAATTCGAGCCATGTAAAACAAAGAGGGGATCAAACTGATCTAGTACCACCCAGTATGAATACTCTGTTTTTCAGTACTCCACTAGGAGAAGAGAGAAAGCATATAGTGTACATTAGCATTTCCCTGCCACAAACAGCATGTTCTTCCCATGATTAGCTTGGCTAGACTCCACAAAATTTTGCAAACAGCCCAAAATTTCTCTAGCAGAAATGTGCAGTGCACGATACAACAACGACAGTTATGAATTTATGATTGAACGACAGTTTTATCTGTATCCACTGACTGCACCGAAGACATGCAACTGCAGCAGTCTTCTGTACCGGCCTTGTTCAATCTCCGCCTCGTTCGCGCCATGCAATAACAGGAGCTCGATCACACAATCTTCCCAGTCAATAGCAATACCATCACAACATGCCCCTGATCTTTTCCGTTTCTTCTTCTTCTTCCCAGAGTCGTCAGGAGCATCGACTAGACGGCGCTTGGCGGCTTCGATCCGTGCCCTCCTCTGCTTCTGCTGCAGCTGAAGTTGTCCACCAGCAGTGAACGACGGATGAGGGATGCCGCCGGCATCTGCTGCTACCTCCTCCCCAAGCCTGGTCCAGCCATCGCCCTCGTCCAGCGAGTCCATCCATGGCTCCAGCTCCAGCCATGCCCTCCACCGCTTCCTCCGGCTGGCCACTTTACCAACCTCCGCGAGCTCCTTCAGCTCAGAGAGCCTGTTGAAGACGGTGTTCTTGAGATCCAGATCATCGGCATCGACATGATCCGGGGGAACAGTCGCGGATTGCGGAATGCCGGCCGAGTCGGGCGTGAAGCTCTCGAGGAACTGGTCGGACGGGTCGGACTGGACGAGCCGGAGCAGCATGGGCGCGTCTCCGAGGAGGTTTCGGGCATGGACTTCGGCGCCCCACGGAAGCAATGCCTGCGCCACACGCACCAGCGCGTCGACGAGCTCATCGTACCGGTGACGGGTGGTGCGCTCGGGCGCTGACATGTCCCGCGCGACGTCCTCCGCGGAAACGTTGGGGATACCGTTGACCTCGGCGGCCAAGGCGACCGCGGCGGCGATGAGCGGGAGAGGGTGATGCACCCGGCCGGCGGCGAGCGACCACCGGGAGGCGCAGCGCAGGAGGAACCGGGCCTGGTAGAGGACCGCCTCCGTCTTGCCGGTGGCGGAGAGCGGGTAGGAGCAGCGCACGGCGCGCTCGAGCGCGGCGGAGTAGTTGAAGGGCGGGAGGGGAGGGAGGGCGAGGCGGGCGGCGACGCGGGCCGCGAGGTCGGCGAGCGCGGCCGCGGTGCAGCTGGGCGCGGCCTCGGCCGCCTCGGCGAGGGAGATCGGGAGGCGGTGGGACCGCGCGACGAGGAAGGCGCAGGCGGCGGCGAGGGCCGGGAGGGCGGCGGGGTCGGTGGGGCTCCCGGCGGTGGCGGACTCGGCCATGCTGCGGGCCTCGTCGGCGCGGGCGGGCGAGAGGCCCAGGCGGTCGGGCGTGGAGGTGAAGGCGAAGGCGGTGTAGTACTCCTGGGCGATGGAGCTCTGGTCCGGCATCACCGGGCCATCGGCGCACGTCGAATTCATCCCAAGGGTGGGCGGCGCCGCCGGGGGCTCGAGGGGATAAACGATGCCGGGATGGATGAATTTGAAGCCGCTCTCCGTTACGATTACGAGTTCATGTGACGTACGGCTCGGCTCGGCTCGGTTCGAACAACTATGGGTGTGTCCCGCACGACTCGCCTTTCCTTGTTCACGAACCGACTCATATGAGGCCAAATTCAGTGTTTCGATCCTTTTCGAAACTTTAGCAGGAATCTGATCCTGGCTTGAAATAATTTCGTGATCTCATCCTTTTTCTACTATCATAGTCTTTGCCGGCAGGGACTATTATGTTGAAAATGGCTTGCGTCCGCTTTATATATAAAGCAATGATCAACAACATCCCAGTATATACGCACGCACCCCAACACACGCACACACCCAAGGCAAAATACATAAGCGCTGATCGCAGCAACACCATCCCAAGCACTACAAGAGCAGCCGGGTCCTTGATCGTGAAAACGCCACCTCAAAGAGATGAAGCCGCATACGATGAACCGTGTGCTTCAAGGCGGCGTCTTCAGGAAGGATACAATACCGGAGCGCCGCAACCGCCCGACCCGAGGGTCAGAGTTTCCCCTGGAGCAACACGACGGGCAATGATGGCCGCAACGACGCATTCAAGAAGGGAACAAGCTTTGCCGCCGCCGGTCCGTCGGAGATAGAACATGTTTTCACCCCGACCAAAACTCACCGCCAGCGAATGCCACACCCCGGCGACCATGCCGCCCACACGACCATGGTCACCGGGCAGCACCAAGCCATGGGCTCTGCCCATGAGCACCGTGACACCACCACCAGGGCAGCCGCCCGGCATCCCAAACCTCGATGCCACCTCCCCCGCCACTCATCGCTACACCAACAAAAGAGATGAGTGGAAAGGCCCCGCCTTTTGCACCCCTGAGCTGCCGCCAACGCCGAGATCCAATAGGTCGGCCAAAACTGGCCTCCACCGTCCCTTCCTTCCGTCGGGCGCGAGACAAGGTCGGTCCTGCTGCCGGGCGCGAGACGAGCAATGGATCGTAACTGGGAGATGGCCAACCCTGTGATGAAGGTAGCACCTGAACGACAAGGGGGAGGAATCGAAGGTCGACAAGGGCGCTCATTGATCGGCCGATGCCGAAGAAGTCTAGCCGCCGCCGTGACATGACCCAAACCACCACCAAGAGCCAGCGCCATGTCGTGGCAGCCCACATCCACGCCGGGACCCCGAGGGATAGCCCCGAGCCGCCATGCAGCGGCTGTGGCGTGCCGTCGAGTTCACAGCCCACCCCTACGCCTCCTACAGGACCACGCCCACGATGACGCAGCCACCACAGGATCGCCACCACCATCCTCATCGTGCTCACCGCAGATCTGGGCAAGCACGGGCCAAGACCATCACCACCAGCGGCCATCACTACCGGAAGCAGAGCTCCAGCCGCCGACCCAAGCCGCCGCAGGCCTCGTCGCCAACGGTCGCCGCGTGCAAGGGCCGGCCGAAGCCCCCACCGCTGCCAACGCCACCACCGGCATGACCCACCACCAACGCGCCGCCCAACACGCAACCATCGCTCCTGCCTGTCGCCCCGCACCTGAGCGCATCACCTGTGGGACGCCGCAGCGCCAGAGAGCCGCTGCGCCCGGAGCCCGCGCGACGCAGTGGCCCGCCGGAGCCGGCCACGCGCCGCCCCCCGCACGAGAGGGGAAGAAGCCGCCCTGCCGCCGCTGGGTCCGGCCAAGCTTCGCCCGACCGAGGCACCAGGCGGCGACGGGGGATGGAAAGGGAAGAGGGGAACGGCCCGGCGGCGGCACGCCAGGGTTCCCTCCCAGTCGCCGCGCGGGGGCGACGTGGGAGGGGCTAAGGAGGACGGGACGTGTTTATGCAGGCCTCGGACTAATATACCCTACCGCGGTAGGGTATGTCACTACCTTTGGTTTGAAAATGTGGTGGCTCGTGCATGCATGCCGGTTGGGCTGGATAGCGTTTTGCAATACTAGATGACCGGTTGCGCCAAATGGCGCAAAGACCCGTTTAAAACCATGTACATGTTGAAAATGTTTGCATTTTTCAATAACCGTATATTTGAGTACATTTGGTAAGAACTTGTACCCCTATATATAAAGGAAATTAAATGAAAATGTTTTCTTAAGGTAATAATGACACAAATTAAATCATCGGTAGGTCAAGATAGATGAATCTACAATTAGGAATTACGAGTAGCTATAAACTTGCATTAAAAAAAGAGTAAACACAAGTGAAACAATAAAATGTGCTTAATACATGAACTCGTGAACATTGTGTACAGGAGAAGTTAATAGAAATAGTAGTCAATTACATCATATAATTTGGTTCTATACTCTTTTATGTATATATCCTGAATGCTACCCCTTTGTGATCAACTCTTTGTCCTTCGAATCAAATGGCACAGCTACTGCCCCTTATGGAAAAAGAAAGGACTTTGTAATACTCATAAATGTAAAAGGAAAACATCATGTGATGCATCTCAACCTGCGCAAAACAATGTAAAAACCATACATGCAATCTACATACTCGCATTGTCTAGCAAAGCATAAGTAGCCGAGGGACCCTGTACAAAAGAATTGACAACTCGCAGAAAGAAGCATGCCATCAGCTGTCTAGACAACCATAAAACAATAAGTGGCAAAAGCCCCATCAGAATTAGCATTTGCCATCCAGTTTATGACCTAAAGTTGAGCATTCACCAGTTGATGAAACATATTAAGCATCAGCTATAAAACAAACTCTATTTTCCTAATAAGACAACATAGATATGAAATGGGCAAACTCTATTTTGCCATCCAGTTTATGAGCTAAAGTGGAAAGCTATGGTCACTGAATTGTAGGCACTTTTTTTAGCAAACACGGTAGGGTAAAAACCCTACTGTAACTCTATTTTTTAGGCACTTCACCGGATAAACAATGGTCATAATACATGTTTATGGCTGACACCTCATGAGCAGCAAGCTCTAGTTTTACACTATTTAGGAATGCATACAAGCAAGTCCTGACAATTGAGATTCTTCTATCTGGGACCAATCTGGCAAATTATTGGCACACGAAAATTAGTGACAATGCTAAAACATCCACCACAGCCAAGTAATCACATGTATTGAATACACTTTCTATCTATATGGCAAAACAGTATATTCAACAACCCAACAACCATTTTGTTAGCAAATCAATGAGAGTGAGGGAGAGATCTTGAAGAAGGGATTGGTGACAATTGCCATGAGGCAACCAGAAGAGAGAAGATAAATACCAGGTGCAGCAAGGAGGAGTAAACTGCGGCGCGAGGAAGACTGGCAGAGGAGCACATATCGATTCAGCACCATTTTGCTGCAGGTGCGCAGCCGCTCAGCACCACCGCAGCAGGCGGCTGTAGCTGCTGCTCCCTTCATTCCGTCAACGATGATGCAGAGGTGTCCTCGGCGGCTGCCTGTGGTCGTGTCTAATACCAGAAGATCTAGAAATCAGAACAGACTCAAAATGGAGAGGAGAAGTGGGGAGAAAGAATACCTATAGATACTATTGTGGAACCAGAATAGTCGAAAAGACATGACACCGAAAGGCTAAAGGAACTACAGCTTCAAAAAAAGCTATAGGACCTAAAGCACAACCATCCATTGTTGCAGCGCGGAAATTAGAGATATAACAATATTATTCTTTGGGTGGAATATTACTCACGACAGCAATATGCGAAAAAATATATAGGGACCATTTACAATAACAAAGTTACTGATTAGAGAGATTATTTATACTGCAAGTGGATAACTAACATCAATTATCTGAGGAAGCAGATGCTAACATAGGGAAAACACACATGTTAAAACTGCTTCCCTCACCAGCAAATAAATGTGCACAAGAGACTAACCGGCTGATTTGAGGAAGTTCACAGTACATGATACATAATTAATTATATAAATTAGCAATTTTCCTGAATCTCAACACGATACTGCTTTGTACAGTTGAAGTATACAACTTCACACAAGAAGGCAAATGAAGTCAAATCAGAGGGGGAAAGGAAGTAATTGCCAAAAAAAGAGGGGAAAGGAAGAAAGCGTGCACCTTGAGCAGGAAGCCTCCAAGCTAGGAGAATAAGTTCACGAACTGGGCATGATCCCGTGTTGTTGCTCCTGGATGGCCGCTGATGATCCTCGTCCCTAACAATCTGAACACCAATTGTATATGGAACAAATACAAATCAAATGTATAAAGAAATAAGACGAAGACTGAACCCTGCAGCTACTGTTCCGAATCGCATCAAACTAAGATTATTATTTTTGCCCGGATTTGGTAGACTATTAAGTCTCAAATACAACAAGCGTGTTTGGAAAGTGTACATCAAAGTGTGACAATTCTTTTGAAGCAAATACATCATAACATAGAAGCCGGGACTACAACGAAGGCACGTAGGCTAAATAAAAATGGCAAGATAAATGCGCTATAATCCATAGGCTAAGGGTGTGTTTGGATTGAGCCCCACCTAGCCCTACAAAAATATTGGCATGACTAAATCAACAGCATGACGAAAATATTGCCAAGCTCTGATTGTTTGGATTGTAGCCCATAGTACTTGCCAATTTTTTGGCAAACTCATTGGCTTCCATTTGGTTTAAGAAGAATGACGCTCCAAATATTTGGCAACTTTAATTGGCTTGTGTTTGGTTTGGTTTCATAATTCAGAATTTACATACCAGCCAATTAAACTACAAATGGGAGCTAGTAAACTCCACCTAAATGGACAAATAATAATTACAAGTATGCTTGTGAATCATTGACAAGGGAAAAGGATAAGAAGTCTGTGTCAAGTTCAATAAAACATGTGATGGGGATCTGGCTTTTGACGTGAGTTGATTGAGAGAGGATGACGAGGTAGATCAACGCTGGCGGCCACCAGAGTAGTTGACACAACAACGGATGGCCGACGGTAGCGAAGATCATGCCCTGCTCTGGTTCTTCCGTTCATGTGCGTGCAAATGAGAAAAGAAGAGAGAGAGAGACGGAAACTGACTGGGTGACGAAAAAGAAAAAAGAAAGCGCGTACAATTTTATATGTCGGCAGCCAGCTCACACGTGATTTGTGGGCTGCCAATTTTTTGGCGGAGGATTTCCACACTGCTGTTGCGACTGCGATTTGCCGGAAACAAGAGAGGGCACGCCCAGGTTGGCTGGGGCGAGCCAAAATTGGCTATGATCCAAACGGCAACCAAAAAGCGTGGGCGGACCAATATTTTGGTAAGGCCAGCATTGCTACGCGTCCAAACGCACCCTAAATACAAATTCAAAAGATAGGTATTCCTATTACTGTAAGCCACTACTCCAAAGGGCAAAGTGTCTCAAGACTTTCAAGAAACTGGTGTATCAAATTTGGATTGGAACAGATAAAAACATCGAGAATAGCTAGAATGAGTTATGCGGTAAATTTCTTTTAGAGAAAAAAATGTGTACAATTCAAGGACAGACACTCCACCACCTAACTGCCATGCCCAGTTCCTTGCTTGAACATACCTATGTTGTTGTTTCGGATAAGTGAATACCTTCCTAAACCATTGCCAGACATATCATATCCCTTTCTCCAATTGTATCACCAAGTACCAATGTACCTTATCTCTTGTTTTATCTAATTTTCCAAAATTAAGAATGTCCTAGTAGCATTCTGATTTCAAATAAGAAAATAGCATGATTGTCCGACTGCCTTCCTATCGCCTAACACAGGCACTGTTCCATGGATTGAAAGGAACTTCCTGCAGCACATAAAATTTATATTAACTCAGAAACAAAAAAAAGTTATATCTCGAAGCTATAAAATACAAAAGTTTAGCGCTCCACTAACCCACAATAAATACTGGCAAGAGTAATGCAGTAAAAAGAAATAATTGCACTTTTATAGTATCTTGCTTAGAAGCACAATCAGATATTCAGATTAAATAACTAAACTATTACCATGAGTAAGTTATTTTTTAGGTAAATTATTGTCCAACTAAGATTACTTTATCAAGTAGAGTTTTCTATCACTTAGATTAGAAGTGAGACACTAAATTCTCCTATTAACAATTTTTCAGAAATGAATACTGAACATGTAAGTAGGATATCAAATCTACTTTAAGGAAATTCTTGGAAATCAGATAACATACTCCCTCCGTTCCAAATTACTCGTCGTGGTTTTAGTTCATCCGCTGTGAATAGTGCGAGCGAGTGGGGCGAGAGGAAAAGAACGAGCCAACGGGGCGAGAAGCATCGAAGGGGCATAGAAAAGAAAACTCCCTTCCCCCTCCCCCCCTCCCTCAGGAACCCTAGCCACCGCCGCCTCCTCCTCCTCCCGCCTCAGCCGCCTCCTCCCCCTCTCCCCTCCACCGCCTCCCGCATCTCGTCCGCCCAGAGTGCGGAGGCGAGCTTCCCGACGACGGTGGCGCTGGCTCGAGGCCGGGGAGCAGTCGATGCGGGGTCGTTTGGAACGAGGCGTGGGAGAGGCGGATGCGGCGGCAAGGGAAGAGCAACGGTGGCGGCGTCGACCTACGAAGAGGGAGCGATGGTGGCGGCGTCGGGAGAGAGGATGAGAGGGAGAGAGAGAAGGGCAGCAGCCAGCAACACCTTGTCCGTGTCGCGTGGTGGCCCAGATGCGGCCGCCCCGTGGCCGGCCTCGACGATCACGGGCTGCAGAGAAGGGTGCCCCCCACCTCCTCAGCTCGTTCTCATCTCTGTCAGGCAGGTGAGATCCTTCCTCCTCTCACAACCCCCTTTGATTTTGTGATGGCGGATGTGTTTGCGTTCTACTGCTGCCAGACTTGGATGCTGCTTGTCCTGACGCTATGTGCAACTAGCCGATGTTGGTTGCTTATGCTGCTGCTATGTGCTACTGTGTTGTTGGTTGCCTCCTTATTTGGTTATTTATGAATCTGAAAACTCGTCTTGAGAATCAAGGATTGAAGAGAGGCTATGAGCCAATGAGAAAAGCATCATTTTCAGTTTGCTGTTTAAGAACTGATGAAGGATATGTCATATGTCCAGTTCCTAACATTTTCATTGCATTTGAGGATAAGAAGCAACCGACCCGTCGCGATGGTGTGAGGCTGCAGGGAAGAGGAAAGAGGCTGGCGACGGGCCGACGGGGTGAATGAGCAGGTCAGCCCTCATGAAGACGTCGCCGCTGGCCAGGGGCGCTGTTGGCGCGCTGGACGTCATCCTTCTCAACCCGTGCTCTCCTCCCCTCGCTTCTGGCCGCCAGGAGCTCGAGTCGGAAGAGGAGACCTCGACGGTCTGCGGCTCGCGGAGAGCCGCACATCCTCTAACCTCGACACAATTAGGTCAGTTTATTTTCTTCCTCTTTGCACACCGGTCCTGGCAGAGGTGACACAATGGAGCAGGCATCAGACCAAGTTTAGAACAGACCAACCCTTCCTTTTGTAGAAATTTTGCCCCATGGTTAGTGTATAGCGGCTGGAGACAAATGATTTTTTTCTTCATTTGAACAATTTGATACATGCTCCAATTACCAAACGAATGGGCATGCAACGACCATTTGTTTAGTTATGTTACGTACAGCTATGACTGCCCAACAGGCGGTGAGTCCAAGAGCTCTGTCAGATGTTAGTTATGTTACGTATAGCTATGACTGCCCAGCAGGCGGTGAGTCCAAGAGCTCTGTCAGATGTTCATTGCATATATCCAGTGCAAAGAATGATATAGAATTTGCAACCCTAAGCAGGTGCCAAGATGATTAACTCCTTGATTGGGTTTAGACTGCGCATATCTGTAACATAGATATTAATTGAAATATGATGCATTATTTGAAGTGTGATATGTCCACGACGAGTAATTTGGAACGGAGGGAGTACATTCTAAAGAGAGCATATGTGGGCACACGGCCATTTACTAATCTACATCAAACTCCATGGATGCCATGGTATATTATCCCAGGTATAGGTTTTGGCATATCTGATACGTCCAAAACGTATCTATAATTTCTGCTTGCTCCATGCCTCTTTTGTGTGATATTGCTATGATATTTATGCACTTCCATACACTTTTGATCATATTTGGACTAACCTATTAACTCAGTGCACCCCAGTGCCAGTTTCTGTTTTCTGCTGTTTTTGTATTTCAGGTTTTCCCATTACGTAAATTGCCAGAAAAATTCCGGGAAAAATATATAAAAAATCAGAGTTTCGGAAGCTTCCATGCGGCCAAAGTAGGGCCAGAGGGGGGCCACCAGGGCTCCAGGCGGCCAGAGGGCGCGGCCCCCCTCCTGGCCGCGCCGCCAGGGCGCCTGGGCCCCCCTGGCCTCTTCTGACGCCCCCCTTTGGCATATATTTACACCGCGTCCCGAAACCCTCGAGGACGGAACCCTTTTCTCCAGAAGCTATTCCGATCTCCGCCGCCATCGCCACCAAGTTTCGGGGGACCAGAATTCCTGTGCCGGCACCCTGCCGGGACGGGGAAGTGCCCCCGGATTCATCTCCATCGACATTGCTTCCTCCCTCCATGATGCGGGAGTAGTCTCCTTCGGGGCTGAGGGCTTGTACGTGTAGCTATGTGGTTATCTCTCTCTCCCATGATGTGATCTTCGTTGTGATCATAGGCTATGTTAATCTAGGGTGATCCCATGATACTTCCCCTTCCTCTATGTATTGGATTGATGTACTCACTTGTCTTTATCTAGTATAATCCCCGAGACCAAGGTGACAGCGGTCTATTGGACATGGATTAGAAGAATATTTTCATGAGTGATTTCCTCTTTTGTGTGTTGATTGAAGATTGAGAGTCTCTTGGTGCTTGTCTTTGACTATCCTTTAGATATGTTGTGGTGATTGTGGTACTCTCTTTGGATGGCCGCGGTGACATTGGGAAATCCATAGATTGAGAACTACGAACTTTGAGGTGTGCTTTTGTAGCCCTACATAATTCTCGTCCTCTCTTGACCACGAAGGAATGACCTCCGGGTGCGTCTCCATTGCATGTTTTATGGGAAATATCATGTGATTCGATTATGTTAATGTTGTTGGGAGTTGCCACTAGTGAAAGTATGAAGCCTAGGCCTTGTTTCCACCATTGCAATACCATTTGTGCTCACGTTTACCACTTGTTTGCTTGCTGCACTTTTTATTACAGATTTATATTACTTTGTTTTGCCATCCATATCACTTGCCATTTAACATCTCTTCGCCGAACTAGTGCACCTATACATCTGACAAGTGTATTAGGTGTGTTGGGGACACAAGAGACTTCTTGTATCTTGATTGCAGGGTTGCTTGAAAGGGGTACGTTCAACCTCCACTTCCCTGAGTTCGATAAACCTTGGGTTACTCACTTAAGGGAAATTTGCTGCTGTCCTACAAACCTTTGCTCTTGGAGGCCCAACACTGTCTACAAGAATAGAAGCGTGTGTAGACATCAAGCTATTTCTGGCGCCGTTGCCGGGGAAGTGAGGTAAGTGAAGGTACCTTCTCTATATCTTGCAATTAAATCTTTTTGTTTCTTGTTTTTATTTCACTAGTTATGTTTATGGAAAACCGCAATCTTAGTTCGCTGCTTGGGGAAGGCCGCTTTACCACACCCGTGGTAGAGAAGTCTCCTCCACCTACTGAATGTATCCCGTTCAAAATACCACTTGGGATAATTGAAGTAATTATGAATGATCGTTATGATGGGACAGTCAATCCTAGTATTCATTTGTTGAAACTTACAGAACTCTGTGAGTTGTTTAAGATTTCAGGTTTGACAAGAGATGGAGTCATGAGGAAATTATTTGCCTTGTCCCTGAAAGGAAAAACATTGGAATGGTATAGGCTACTAGATGACTCTCACCTGCTGGATTGGGAAGAGATGCAGTCTCTCTTTTACTCCAAGTTTTATCCTCTTCATGAAGTCCATGAGAATAGGAATTATGTTTATAATTTCTATCCTCATGACGGAGAGAGCATAGCTCAAGCTTGGGGGAGACCGAAAACGTTAATGCTAAAATGTCCTAACCATGGGCTCCCCAAAGATATGATTATTACTAATTTCTATGCGAGGCTCTCTCGACAGGATAAAGATTTGCTCGATGCTTCCTCTATGGGTTCTTTCACAAACGAAAAGATTGATGCTAAATGGGAACTCCTTGAATGAATTCAACGCAACACTGAAAATTGGGAGATCGACAAAGGTAAAGAGTCAGGTATAGTTTATGAGTATGATTGCATTAAGTCCTTTGTTGAAACTACAAGTTTTAATAAGTTTAGTGCTAAGTTTGGGCTTGATTCTCAACTCTTTGTTGATTTCCTCAAATCTTTTGCTTCACATCTTAATATGCCTAAGGAGGATTGGAACAAGCATCATGAACCTTTTAAAGAGATTTGCAAAGAAAATGAAATTGTTCATGATGATTGCAACATGCATGATCCAATTCCTAAAAATGAAGTTTTATATAAGCATGTTAATTTTTGTGGAGTGGATAGACCTTGTGAAAGGCCTATGATTGAAGAAGAGAAGTATTGTAAGCAACATAAGCATGAAAGAACAATCACTTGGGGTCAGAGATTTAAATGAAATTGCTAGAGAATTGTGTGACCTTTATCCTTTTACTTGTGAACTTTGCTGTATAGAGGGTCACTTTAATTTTCAATGCATGCACTTTCAAAACATAACTGTTAACCGGTTGTGTGATAACATGATCACCTCTGATATTTATGATGAGCTTATGTTATTTTTGATGTGTGAAGAGTTATCAGTAAAGACTTCTTGGCTAGATGCTAATGCCATAGGAATAAAAGACACTTTGCAAAATTTCCATCTCTATTGTGTTGTTAATTGCCATGAAAATGATTACATAAGTAAGATTAGAAAGGAGGGAACTTTACCAAAGTATAAAAATGTCTCTTATATTTCTGCTAATAAAAAGGAGAGTTTCTCCCAAGTTTCCCCTATTGTTTCTAATGATAAACCAGGATATGTGGAGAAGCTTCATCTCCAACCACTCCCTCCTAAGGTGAAGAAGAAGAAAAAGAAGAGGAGGAGGAAGAGGAGCAAGAAGGAAGAAGAATGGGTATCAACCTGGCCTGAGCATATTCCTCCCATCAACTTTTATCCTAACGGTTGTAAGTTTAAAGAAGAAGGTGAAGTTTATTGCCTTAATTATCATCTTGATGATACGTCCGTAGGTACTATTGAAGATGATTTTGATTATGATATGCATGTTACTTATTGTGATTGGGAAAATGATGATAATGCTACTTATGATCTTGAAAATCTTTTTGGTGCCAACTCTGAAAGTGATGATATGGAAAGCTCTAAGCTTGGGGATGATAGGATTGCAAATCCTTTACCCACTAGTGATGTGATAATTGATAATTCTTTTGCTAGTAAGAATAAAGACAACATGTTTACAAATATAGTTGCTAGCAATGATAATGCTCTTCTCTACTATGATGATGATATAACTCCAATCTATAGTGATTATAAAGGTACCTATGACATAAGGAGAAATTATCCTTATGAAACTTGTCATAATCATGGAGGGAATTACTCCCTTGTTGAACACCATCTTCCTAATACACAATTAATCTATAGTGTTCAAGTTGTTTATGATAGTCCTACTCCCACTATTACCAATGAGAAAGATTATGCTTATGTGGAGAGTAAGAGTACCTTTTTGCATGTGGATCATGGTAACAATGCTTTATGTGATGCTTATATTGTTGAGTTTATTCGTGATTCCACTGAAAATTATTATGAGAAGGGAACATATGCTTATAGATATTTCAATAATATCAAGTTCCCTCTCTTTATGTTGAAGGTTTTGAAGCTGCACTTGTTTTGTCTTCCTATGCTTATTGCTTTGTGTTTCAATGAATTATTCTATTGCAATATTCCTATGCATAGGAAGCATGTTAGGCTTAAATGTGTTTGGTATTTGCTTCTTGATGCTCTCTTTTGTTCTTCAACTCTTATTCCTACGAGAGCATCATTAAAGTCTTAAGCCTATCTTTATGGCTATAAAGAAAGAGCTCTAGGGAGACAACCCTTGTTATCTTTGCTTTCAACTTGTTCTTTTAGTTTTTAGTGGTCTTGATGTTTGTTACTACTGTAGCAACATCATTGTATCTTTATTTTTCAGCTTTGTGCCAAGTTTAGCCTCCGATTGCAAGAAAGTTCAAAAATTGTGACGTGCTGTCCAGGAAACAGATTCTGTCCTTGGACAGAAAAAATCGTATAAAATCACCAGATCATCTTTTTGGTCTGAATTGTTTTGACAACGTGCTCTATACAATTGGCTTTCGGACGTCTGTTCTGAGTTTTTTGATTTGAGTTGCAGAAGTGCCCCGAAAAAATTATTTACTACCTGCTGGTCTGTTTTTCACAGATTCTGTCCTGTTTTGCCTTTTCTTCGTTTTGCAAACCTTGAGCTTGCTTTTTCTTTGCAAAAACCTTTTGGCAATCTTGAGAAACAGTAGACCTTCAAGATTATCTTTATTTCCAGCAAGGAAAAATTATTTTATTATGGGTACTAACCTCGCTAATCAGATTATGATGAGTTATGTATGAAGGGAGTTTTCAAGTGTGCGAGGTAATATGATAAAAAGATTCAGGAGTGTCAAACGCTCAAGCTTGGGGATGCCCCCGTGCACCCCCAAGAAATATTCAAGAAGACTCAAGCGTCTAAGCTTGGGGATGCCCCCGTGCATCCCCTTCTCCATCAACAACTATCAGTTCGTCTTTCGTTCCACTATATTTTAATCACTTCATGTGTTATGTGCTATGCTTGGAGCGTCTTGCTCTTAGTTTCCTTTTTAGTTTTCTTTAGCTTTGCTTGCTGTTCATAATAAGTTAGATCCTAGCCTTCATTGTTTGGGATAGAAATACGCTCCACTCCACTGTAGAACACAACATAGGCTTGCATGCGTATCTTCTTGTGTGTGTTCTTTATCTTTTCATAGCTGCTGTCATGCTTAGCTCTTAGTTTTCATGCTTTTCTTTTTAAAAAGCTTTTGTTTAGTTGGTTGCTGAACTCTCTTGAGTTATCATGCTTATCTTGTTAAGAGAGTTTGTCTGTGGCACTGGTTGATACGTCTATAATAAAAATGCTATGTGCATAATGGTGCTTAGTAGTTCATATTTTCTTATGGTTATTCTCAAATAGCTGGGAGGTTCTCAATGTGTTATTGGAGTACCAACATGATTTGTTTGCCTATGATGTGGTATGGTTTAGTGATATCTTCCTCCGAGAATTTATTTTGATTGACTTGGCATATGCTCACGCATATTTAAGACTGTAAAGAAAGTCTATCAAGCCTTGATGATCTTTAATTTCTGAGTAGCGATATAACTTCCATGCCCGATTCAATGTTGCTTTGTCGCTCTGCATGATTATGACCGTCATTGCTCTCTTAGTTGGTCGCTCCCAGTCTTTTGCTAACCTTCGCCTGTACTAAGCGGACTGATTGCTTGTGCATCCAAAATCTTTTGAACCAGTTATGCCATATGAGTCCACCATACCTTCCTATACATGGTATTTACTTGCCATTCCTAACGAAGACATTCATGTACCATCTCGAAATTAATCAAAAGCATTTCTCTTTTGTGCCTCAGTTTTAGCTCATGAGAAAGTAGTAGTTAATTCATGATCTTTTTAAGTCGGACAAGTTTCACCCCGGGATTGCATGTCTAATGTGCAAACCCTTAATACGAGAAGGAACTGGCATTGAGTGCGCCCGGCTCATTAAAAAATAATATACAACAAACAAACCCTCCTTCACGCTTTGTTCATGAGAAATCAGAAAACTTTGGCAGTGATAAACAAAGGAGATTAAGAGGATGTGATCGTCCTCGTACGGGAGCCGTTCCTCGAAACTTGTCCAACTCGAGAAGTAATTGAGTTATCTACTAGCATTCGTTGACGAAATATGCATATCCCAAAAATAATTTTTACCTCTGTTTTAAAAACCAAGAGCTCTGGTACATGTTTAGTTTTTGTTTCCGACCACGGGTTTTCAACCTTGCCATCAAAAGCCACAGTTCGAGAGTCTCCACCTTCTTTCTTTAAAGCACCAACTATTGAGAGCATGATTGTCATTCTGAGTGTAATGTGCATTGTCCCAAAGTACCACTGTCTTCTGCATGATTATGATATCGTTTATTCTGAAATCATTGTATCTAGTCGTCACTTAAACTTCGGAGGTGCCCCTGCATTTATGTTTTGCTTTACTAAATGGGGCAAGCAAGGTATCACTTTGTCATGTTTGCACACCATGCTCATTACAAATCTATTTGATGTTTCAGTATCATATTGTAAAACTTTCAGTTCTTTGTGATATTCTCATGAGGCAACTTAATTACTAAAGATTCATTGTCTCAGTAAGCATCTGTCATGTGACTGTGAAAAGTTCTTATATGGTTAGTAGCATGTCACCACAGAAATTATGCTTGTTATCATTTACCTACTCGAGGACGAGCAGGAATTAAGCTTGGGGATGTTGATACGTCCAAAACGTATCTATAATTTCTGCTTGCTCCATGCCTCTTTTGTGGGATATTGCTATGATATTTATGCACTTCCATACACTTTTGATCATATTTGGACTAACCTATTAACTCAGTGCACCCCAGTGCCAGTTTCTGTTTTCTGCTGTTTTGTATTTCAGGTTTTCCCATTACGTAAATTGCCAGAAAAATTCCGGGAAAAATATATAAAAAATCAGCGTTCCGGAAGCTTCCATGCGGCCAAAGTAGGGCCAGAGGGGGGCCACTAGGGCTCCAGGCGGCCAGAGGGCGCGGCCCCCCTCCTGGCCGCGCCGCCAGGGCGCCTGGGCCCCCCTGGCCTCTTCTGATGCCCCCCTTTGGCATATATTTACACCGCGTCCCGAAACCCTCGAGGACGGAACCCTTTTCTCCAGAAGCTATTCCGATCTCCGCCGCCATCGCCACCAAGTTTCGAGGGACCAGAATTCCTGTGCCGGCACCCTGCCGGGACGGGGAAGTGCCCCCGGATTCATCTCCATCGACGTTGCTTCCTCCCTCCATGATGCGGGAGTAGTCTCCTTCGGGGCTGAGGGCTTGTACGTGTAGCTATGTGGTTATCTCTCTCTCCCATGATGTGATCTTCGTTGTGATCATAGGCTATGTTAATCTAGGGTGATCCCATGATACTTCCCCTTCCTCTATGTATTGGATTGATGTACTCACTTGTCTTTATCTAGTATAATCCCCGAGACCAAGGTGACAGCGGTCTATTGGACATGGATTAGAAGAATATTTTCATGAGTGATTTCCTCTTTTGTGTGTTGATTGAAGATTGAGAGTCTCTTGGTGCTTGTCTTTGACTATCCTTTAGATATGTTGTGGTGATTGTGGTACTCTCCTTGGATGGCCGCGGTGACATTGGGAAATCCATAGATTGATAACTACGAACTTTGAGGTGTGCTTTTGTAGCCCTACATAATTCTCGTCCTCTCTTGACCACAAAGGAATGACCTCCGGGTGCGTCTCCATTGCATGTTTTATGGGAATTATCATGTGATTCGATTATGTTAATGTTGTTGGGAGTTGCCACTAGTGAAAGTATGAAGCCTAGGCCTTGTTTCCACCATTGCAATAACATTTGTGCTCACGTTTACCACTTGTTTGCTTGCTGCACTTTTTATTACAGATTTATATTACTTTGTTTTGCCATCCATATCACTTGCCATTTAACATCTCTTCGCCGAACTAGTGCACCTATACATCTGACAAGTGTATTAGGTGTGTTGGGGACACAAGAGACTTCTTCTATCTTGATTGCAGGGTTGCTTGAAAGGGGTACGTTCAACCTCCACTTCCCTAAGTTCGATAAACCTTGGGTTACTCACTTAAGGGAAATTTGCTGCTGTCCTACAAACCTCTGCTCTTGGAGGCCCAACACTGTCTACAAGAATAGAAGCGTGTGTAGACATCAAGCTATTTCTGGCGCCGTTGCCGGGGAAGTGAGGTAAGTGAAGGTACCTTCTCTAGATCTTGCAATTAAATCTTTTTGTTTCTTGTTTTTATTTCACTAGTTATGTTTATGGAAAACCGCAATCTTAGTTCGCTGCTTGGGGAAGGCCGCTTTACCACCGCCGTCTACCCCCGCCGTCTCCCTCGCCGCCCGCCCACGCGGTTCTACATGCCGAGGAGGCTGTAGAACCGCGTGTAGTCACCGCCGTCGTCGTCGTCCCCGCCCCCGCCTCCGCCGTCCCTGCTGCATCCCTCCCCCGGTTGGCGCGGCGGGTTGGACGGTCCCGGGGCGTCGTCGTCATCGCTATCGAGGACGACAACACCGTTCTCGTCCTCGCGCCCACATTTGCGGGAGGCGATCTCCTCCAGGGCCCGGCACTGTCGGACCATCTCCTCGCGCAGGTAGTCGTCGCGCGACCACCGCATGGCGTCCTCATCGGAGAAGCCGCGCCGGGCTATCTCCTCGTACTCCGGGGGGAGGCCGGGCTCCGCCTTGGGCTCGACGAGGGCGCCAGAGCTGCGGGTACGCGCGCTGACAGGCGTGTCCTGGGGCTCCGGCTTGATGGGGCGGAGGTGGAGGCAGGGAGAGCCACCGGACGAGGAGGAGGACACCCCGGGCTCCGTGCGCCTCGGCGTCCAGGAGCTCCCCCGGCGGCGTGAGAAGGACGGGGGAGCGGGGTACTCGAGGCGCGGCGTGTTGCCGCCCTCGATGTACTCGAGGACGGACTCCAGCGTGCGCCCTGGCACGCCCCACCACCGGCGCCGGCCGTCGGCGTTGAACCTGCCGGAGGGCACGACGCCGTTGGTGGCCTCGAGCTGCTCGTCGTGCCGGCGTCGGAAGTAGGGCTCCCAGATTGGGCTGTTGGGGACGTACCGGGGCCCCTCCCTCGCCGCACGCGGCAGGGACGAGCGGATACGTGCGATCTCCGCATGCCGCGCCGCGCCGGTGGGTAGCGGGGGCATCGGCACGCCGCCGGCGCTGATCCTCCACGCCTCGGGCACCCACATGTCCGGCGGGACCGGGTACTCGGCCTCGAAAAGGAGGCGAGCCTCGTCCCCGTGCAGATGACGGCGCCCGAATCCATTCGCCGCCGCGCCGTCGCCGGGGACACGCTCGGCCATGCTTCTCAACTGGGGATGGCGGGAGGAGGAAAGGGGGAGAAATGGGCGTGTCGGCGGTGGATGATCTGTGCGAGTCTCCGGCGCGATTGCGGTCGGCTTTTATAGGCGAAGGCGCCGCGTGGTAGGCTTGGCCGGCGCGTTACGCGTGGCGTGATTGCGTGGCGGCCGAGGGACGCGTCGCCCAGCCTTCACTGCGCCGCCCGTGAGGCATCAATGGAGGCTGACCGGCGCGGCAGCGCGCGTAGCTTTGGCATTGATTCGCCGCGGGAAACGAGGCGATGAGGACGACGAAGCGGCGAGAAGAGAGTCGAGTCGCTGACGCGGCGGGCCCGCGGCTCTTTGCACCAAAAACGATTCGCCCGGCGCCCCCGAGCGACCCCCAGCGCGCCGGGTTCGGGTTGGGTTCGCCGGCGCCAATTTCGGCCTGAACCGGCGAAAACTGGGTTCTTGGGGGCGCGACTGGGCCAATTTTTTCGTGCCGGCGGACGAAAAAACGCCTGAGGGGCCTTCTTGGGGACGCGGCTGGAGATGCTCTTAAAAACACGTTGCTCACCACTGTAACCGCCGTGGCGCCCGAAGAACGATGAAGCAAACGAGGAGTGGTGGTGGCTGTTTGCCAGGGTCGAGATGTTTTGCCAAGTTTGATAGGTCGGTCGTGTGTGGGACTAGGCGAAAGTTTTACGGTCGAGGGGGTCAATGCCGGCGAGGGAGACATCCTTTGATGTTGTTTCCCTTCTCTTCTTGGAATCGTCCACGAAGATCTCACTCTCAATCATTTCGGATCGAGGTCGTGTTAGGTGGTGTGATCTGTTTGGGTTATGTTATTTTTCTCTTCTTATTTTTTTCCTGTCTCGTGTACTTGTGGTGATGTTTCTAGCTAGGCTGAAGATGGTTGCTATCTCGGCGTAAATGTTTTTGGCATGAAACATACAGGAGTTTAATCCAAATTTTAAGAATGCATATACATAGTAATACATTGAAGGGAATGTCCCGCGGTGGCAAGCTGGATCACGTGGAGTCGGATGTGGTGCCGAAAGCGAAGCCCGAGCCTCGCAGGGCGTCCTCGACAATCTTGTCGAGACGTGCTGCCATGGCCGGTGTCATGTGGTTGGCCCAGTCCCCGGCCACGCCCTTCCTGAAGAAAGACTCATTGCTGATGTGCTCTTGGCTGCCATTTTTGTTCACCTCCATGTTCTTGAGAGCGTCGATGCTGCACAGCTCCACGATGTCCTGCGCAACCCCAGCGGCTTCCTCCTTTTCAGAGAAGGCACACCCGGTGAACTCGGCCAGCTTCCTCACGTTGCCCACCGGGTCCCGAAGCATGTCTTCATACCGGAGGAAGAGCACCTTCTTGGGCCGTGCCCGACTCGTCTCCCAGTAGCCGACGACGTGGTGCCACTGCGGGCCGCCGATGCACCGGCCGTCGCAGAAGAGCTCCAGCGCCTCCTCCAGCGTGTACTGCTTCGGCGGGTTGCCGTGCTCCTTGGCGTCGGCCGCCAGTTTCTTCTTGGTGAAGAGCCACATGGAGACGAGCGCGTCCTTGGGGTCGCGGCAGATGTAGACGATCTTGCAGCCTGGGTCGTCCGGCTCCGCCGTGACCCGCTCCGGCAGGAGGGAGCAGGGCATGTGGGTGGCGATCACGCGCGGCGACGGGAGAACCGCCAACGCATCATCCGCCGGCGAGCGCAAGAAAACAAGCTCGAGGAAGTCGACGCAGTCGTGGGGGTTGCTGCGGCGGAGCGGATGGTCGAGGCTGCGCGGGGGGTGGTCGGCGCGGTTAAGCGTGGCGAAGGCGAGTGCCTTGAGCCAGGTGGTGCCGGACTTTGGGAAGCTGGCGAGGACGACATCGGACGGCCTCGGCTCGAACCCCGCGCGTGCGGCAGCCATGCCCGGAAGAAACGCCTCCGGCATCCAGAAGCCGCCGAACTGCCTGAGCGGAAACGGCGGGCACCGTGTCTCCAGTGGGAGCGACGGGATCACGAGCTCGGCCATGTCCTTGTCGCTGGGAGACGAGGCCATTGATCCGTGTGTTGGTTTATTTGGTTCATCGATGGGTGCTTCTTCCTGCACACACATATATATATACAACATGCAAGTACATCGGGCTCTGCCTTACATCACCGTCAATTATCGGTTTAAGTTAGTGAACCACCCTTGCGGCACGGTCAGAGAGCTGCCTTAGTTTAATTAGATGCACAGATCCGTGTGAAGATTGTTTATTTGCACGAGCTACGATTAATTCCATGATAGCCCAACGGCATGATTCCTTTTCTTTTCTTAGTTGCCTAACGGTATGATTCTAACGGCATGCATGATTGCTTACTTTATGGAGCACCAAGTTAACGGCATGATTCATTTTTGCATCGACTGACTTAGAGCATCTTCAATCGAATATGTAAATAAAAGAATAACTACCTTTTGCATCTCTGAGGCTCAAAAATTCTGCTCCAACAGATGATGTAAATGCAAAAAATAATAATTTACACCTCCACCTTCCGGAGAAGTAAACTACAACACCTCCCGATGCACCACCCGTTTTTCCGGAGAAGTAATTTCGATGCTGGTTCAGAATGTCCAAAGACTTGTTCATCCGCATTTGCAATTCCGTGAAGCTGCATGATCAATCCTTCCAGCAGAGGAGGAATTGTGCAGGGTTGCTTGGACATAGCACTGAAGAAGGTCACTGCCGCATTGCGCATGATGTCCTACGGTGTTCCTACAGACTACATTGATGATAACTTGGCGATGACAGAGAGCACTTCTATCTTCTATATCAAACAATTTGCAAAGGCTATTGTAGAAGTGTTTGGTGCAGAGTGCTTGAGAGCTTCCAATGCTCACGACACTCAGAGGTTGTTGGAGATCAACAAAGCTCGTTGGTTTCCAAGTATGCTAGGGTCCGTCAATTGCATGCATCGGAAGTGGAAAAAATTGCCAAAGAGCATAGCATGGACAGTTTAAGGGTCGTGCGAAGGATGCCACAATCACTCTTGAGGCCGTTGCCGACCAAGAAATATGGATTTGGCATTCGTATTTTGGCATGCATGGAGCTGAGCGAAAATGCTACACCTAGGTAAAGCTACGTAACCAACCTACGTAATCTTCCTATTTAAACTCTCCAGCCCCCCCTATTTCAACTGGGTGGGGCCCCCTCCCCTAATCTGTCCAGCGAATAAATGCCACCTGGCGATTACGTTAATCACGTAAACTTGAGTACGTAGATGTAGCATTGCTCGGAGCTGAGAGCACCTCTTGAGGACAGTGTTCTTGAGGTCCAGATCATCAGCATCAACATCCATGGGAACAATCTCATCGGCGGATTGCACGATGCTGGCCTGGTTTGGCGTGAAGCTCTCGAGAAACTGGTCGGATGGGTCAGACTGGACGAGCCGGAGCAGCATGTGCGCGTCTCAGAGGAGGTTTCCGGTGTAGACTTCGGCGCCCCAGGAAGCAATGCCCACGCCACACGCACCAGCGCGTCAGCGAGCTCATCGTACCGATGAGGGGTGGTATGCGCAGGCACGGCCGCTGACATGCCCCGCGCGATGTCTTGGGCAGAAAATTAGGTTATCCCATTCAGCTTGGCGGCCAAGGCGACCGCGGCGGCGAGAAGCAGGAGTGGGTGGCGACGAGCGACCACCGGGAGGTGTAGCGGAGGAGGAACCGGGCCTGGGAGAGGATCGCCTCCATCTCCCCGGTGGTGGAGACTGGAGAGCGTGTAGGAGCAGGACATGGCGGGCTCGAGCGCGGCCAAGTAGTTGAAGGGAGCTAGGGGAGAGAGGGCGAGGCGGGCGGCGAGGTCGGCGAGCGTGGCCTCGGCCGCCTCGGCGAGGGAGAGCAGGAGGTGGTGGGACCGCGCGACGAGGAAGGAGCAGGCGACGGCCAGGACTGGGAGGGAGGCGGAGGCGGTGGGGCTCCCGGCGGTGGCGGATTCGGTCATGCGGATGGCCTCATCAGCGCGGGCGGGCGAGAGGCTGAGGCGGACGGTGGTGGATGTGAAGGCAAAGGCGGTGTAGTAGTCGTGGGCAAAGAAACGCTGTGGGGCAATCTTTCACATGTACTGCTCGCTCGGAAGATTTTTGTTTTCGAGACCGACTCACTTCTGTTTCTTTCCCATCACCGACTCAACCTAGCAGCGTCGCCGTTTGACACTCAAGTCTCAATCGTCGTCATCTGTTTCCTCTCTCTCGCTCAAGGCGATACACGCGGCAGTTCCTACACCGGGACAGTCGCTGGCTCCCCTTCCCTCCGCTCGTCGCTTCAGCGACGTCGACAGGGTTGGGGAACCTCGGTTCCTTTTGGCTGGTGTCTAGGTCTAGGCTAGTTTGTTCAGGCGATGTCGCTCAGTTGGTGTTGACGTCTTCGTCAGGAATAAAAGCTTTCGGGCTACCGCCTTGACGGCGTTGCCGGTCGCACCATGCTCCGTTATGGCTCATTCCCAACAATCACCTCCTAAGCTGTGACCTAGAGAAGTGATAGCCCGACGTTGTTATCGTCGGTGAGAAGAGCTTGCTCAGCCGCCTGACGCCTGACGCCATGCTGACGCCATGCTGATGTCGCCGTCATCATCGTGGTCGAACCCGTCGCCGTGCTGACACCGCTTTGCTGCCTGTTGTGCCGCCGTGAGCATGAGCTGGTCGCCATCGCGTCTGCCACTGTCCTGAGTGCGCCGCTTCGTCTGCTCCTAGAATGCCTTCAACCGCGCGAGCGTCTCCTTGAACGACATCTTGTCGATGTCACAAAACTGCTCAATTCTGGCCACCGCTGTATATAACCGGTCCGGCATGGTGTCAAGCAGTTTCTGTTGGGGAACGTAGTATTTTAAAATTTTCCTACGATCACGCAAGATCTATCTACTAGATGCATAGCAACGACATGGGAGAGTGTGTCTACGTACCCTCGTAGACCGGGAGCGGAAGCGTCAAGTGACGCGGTTGATGTAGTCGAACTTCTTCGCGATCCAACCGATCAAGCACCGAACGTACGGCACCTCCGCGTTCAGCACACGTTCAACTTGATGACGTCCCACGAGCTCTTGATCCAGTTGAGTTTCACGGGAGAGTTTCGTCAGCACGACGGCGTGGTGACGGATATGATGTATCTACCGGCGCAGGGCTTCGCCTAAGCACTGCAACGGTATGACCGAGGTGTGTTTCTGTGGAGGGGGGCACCGCACACGGCTAAAACAATTCAACTTATGTGTCTTTGGGTGCCTCCCTGCCCCCGTATATAAAGGAGCAAGGGGGAGGCCGGCCGGCCCCTTGTAGCGCGCCTAGGAGGTGCAATCCTACTAGGAATAGGATTGCAATCCTATTCCTAGTAGGAACTACCAAAAGGGAGAAGGGGGAAAGGAAGGAGAGGGAGAAGGAGAAGGAAAGGGGCGCCGGCCCCCCCTCCCTCCTTGTCCAATTCGGACCAAGGGGTGGGGGGCGCGCGGCCCAGCCCTGGCCCTCCTTCCCTCTTTCTCCTACGGCCCATTAAGGCCCATAGCTTCCCCAGGGGTTCCGGTAAACCCCCCCCCCCGGCACTCCGGTAAATTCCGAAACTTTACGGAACACTTCCGTTGTCCGAATATAGTCGTCCAATATATCAATCTTTACGTCTCGGACATTCCGAGACTCCTCGTCATGTCCGTGATCTCATCCGGGACTCCGAAATACCTTCAGTACATAAAAACTCATAAACTCATAATACCGATCGTCATCAAACGTTAAGCGTGCGGACCCAACGGGTTCGAGAACTATGTAGACATGACCGAGACTCATCTCCGGTTAATAACCAATAGCGGAACCTGGATGCTCATATTGGCTCCTACATATTCTACGAAGATCTTTATCGGTCAAACCGCATAACAACATACGTTGTTCCCTTTGTCATCGGTATGTTACTTGCCCGAGATTCGATCGTCGGTATCTCTATACCTAGTTCAATCTCGTTACCGGCAAGTCTCTTTACTCGTTCCGTAATACATCATCTCATGACTAACTCATTAGTCTTTTGCTTGCAAGGCTTATTATGATGTGCATTACCGAGAGGGCCCAGAGATACCTCTCCGACACTCGGAGTGACAAATCCTAGTCTTGATCTATGCCAACACCACGAACACTTTCGGAGACACCTGTAGAGCATCTTTATGATCACCCAGTTACGTTGTGACGTTTGATAGCACACAAGGTGTTCCTACGGTATTCGGGAGTTGCATAATCTCATAGTCATAGGAACATGTATAAGTCATGAAGAAAGCAATAGCAGTAAAACTAAACGATCATAGTGCTAAGCTAACGGATGGGTCTTGTCCATCACATCATTCTCCTAATGATGTGATCCCGTTGATCAAATGACAACTCATGTCTATGGTTAGGAAACATAACCATCTTTGATCAATGAGCTAGTCTAGTAGAGGCATACTAGGGACACTCTGTTTTGTCTATGTATTCACACATGTACTTAGTTTCCAGTTAATGCAATTCTAGCATGAATAATAAACATTTATCATGATATAAGGAAATATAAATAACAACTTTATTATTGCCTTTAGGGCATATTTCCTTCAGTCTCCCACTTGCACTAGAGTCAATAATCTAGCTCACATCGCCATGTGATTTAATACCGATAGTTCACATCGTTATGTGAATAACACCCATAGTTCACATCGCCATGTGACCAACACCCATAGGGTTTACTAGAGTCAATAATCTAGTTCACATCGCTATGTGATTAATACCCAAGAGTAATAAGGTGTGATCATGTTTTGCTTGTGAGAGAAGTTTAGTCAACGGGTCTGTCACATTCAGATCCGTATGTATTTCGCAAATTTCTATGTCTACAATGCTCTGCATGGAGCTACTCTAGCTAATTGCTTCCACTTTCAATACGCTTCCAGATTGATACTTAGAGTCATCTATATTTAGCGTCAAGGCTTGCATCGGCGTAACCCTTTACGACGAACTCTTTATCACCTCCATAATCGAGAAACATTTCCTTAGTCATCTAGTTACTAAGGATACTTTTGACCGCTGTACAGTGATCTACTCCTGGATCACTATTGTACCCCCTTGACAAACTCATGGCAAGGTACACAACATGTTTGGTACATAGCATGGCATACTTTATGGAACCTATGGCTGAGGCATAGGGAATGACTTTCATTCTCTCTATATTTTTCTGTCGTGGTCTGGCTTTGAGTCTTACTCAACTTCACACCTTACAAGTCAGGCAAGAACTCCTTCTTTGACTGATCCATTTTGAACTTCTTCAAAATCTTATGAAGGTATGTACTCATCGAAAGTCTTATCAAGCGACTTGATCTATCTCTATAGATCTTGATGCCCAATATGTAAGCAGCTTCACCAAGGTCTTTCTTTGAAAAACTCCTTTCAAACACTCCTTTATGCTTTTCAGAAAATTCTACATCATTTCCGATCGACAATATGTCATTCACATATACTTATCAGAAAGGTTGTAGTGCTCCCACGCACTTCTTGTAAATACAGGCTTCACCACAAGTCTGTATAAATCTATATGCTTTGATCAACTTATCAAAGCCTATATTCCAACTCCAAGATGCTTGCACCAGTCCATAGATGGATCGCTGGAGCTTGCACATTTTGTTAGCACCTTTAGGATTGACAAAACCTTCTGGTTGCATCATATACAAGTCTTCTTTAATAAATCCATTAAAGAGTGCAGTTTTGTTATTCATTTGCCAGATTTCATAAAATGCGACAATTGCTAACATGATTCGGATAGACTTAAGCATCGCTACGGGTGAGAAAGTCTCATCGTAGTCAACTCCTTGAACTTGTTGAAAACCTTTCGCAACAAGTCGAGCTTTGTAAACAGTAACATTACCGTCAGCGTCAGTCTTCCTCTTGAAGATCCATTTATTTTCGATGGCTTGCCGATCATCGGGCAAGTCAACCGAAGTCCACACTTTGTTCTCATACATGGATCCCATCTCAGATTTCATGGCCTCAAGCCATTTTGCGGAATCTGGGCTCATCATCGCTTCCTCATAGTTCGTAGGTTCATCATGGTTCAGCAACATGACTTCCAGAACCGGGTTGCCGTACCACTCTGGTGCGGAACGAACTCTGGTTGATCTACGAAGTTCAGCAGAAACTTGATCTGAAGTTTCATGATCATCATCATTAGCTTCCTCACTAATTGGTGTAGGAATCACTGGAACTAGTTTCTGTGATGTTCCACTTTCCAATTCGGGAGAAGGTACAATTACCTCATCAAGTTCTACTTTCCTCCCACTCACTTCTTTCGAGAGAAACTCCTTCTCTAGAAAGGATCCACTCTTAGCAACAAAGACCTTCCCTTCGGATCTATGATAGAAGGTGTACCCAACAGTTTCTTTTGGGTATCCTATGAAAATTTACTTCTCCGATTTGGGTTCGAGCTTATCATGTCGAAACTTTTTCACATAAGCATCGCAGTCCCAATCTTAAAGAAATGACAGCTTAGGTTTCTCGTCAAACCACAGTTCATACGGTGTCATCTCCACGGATTTAGATGGTGCCCTATTTAACGTGAATGTAGCTGTCTCTAATGCATAACCCCAAAAGCGATAGTGGTAGATCGGTAAGAGACATCATCGATCGCACCATATCTAATAAAGTACGGTTATGACGTTCGGACACACCATTACACTGTGGTGTTCCAGGTGGCGTGAGTAGTGAAACTATTTCACATTGTTTTTACTGAAGGCCAAACTCGCTAACTCAAATATTTTACCTCTACGATCATATCGTAGAAACTCTTATTTTTTTTGTTACGATGATTCTCCACTTCACTCTGAAATTCTTTGAAATTTTCAAATGTTTCAGACTTGTGCTTCATTAAGTAGATATACCCATATCTGCTCAAATCATCAGTGAAGGTCAGAAAATAACGATACCCACCGCGAGCTTCAACACTCATTGGTCCACATACATCTGTATGTATGATCTCCAACAATTCTGTTGCTCGCTCCATTGTTCCGGAGAACGGAGTTTTAGTCATCTTGCCCATGAGGCATGGTTCGCAAGCACCAAGTGGTTCATAATCAAGTGATTCCAAAAGTCCATCACTATGGAGTTTCTTCATGCGCTTTACACCATTATGACCTAAACGGCAGTGCCACAAATAAGTTGCACTATCATTATTAACCTTGCATCTTTTGGCTTCAATATTATGAATATGTGTATCACCACGATCGAGATCCAACAAACTATTTTCATTGGGTGTATGACCATCGAAGGTTTTATTCATGTAAACAAAATAACAATTATTCTATGACTTTAAATGAATAACCATATTGCAACAAATATGATCAAATCATATTCATGCTCAACGTAAATGCCAAATAATATTTATTTAGGTTTTACACTAATCCCGAAAGTATAGGGAGTGTGCGATGATGATCATATCAATCTTGGAACCACTTCCAACACACATCGTCACTTCACCTTTAACTAGTCTATGTTCATTCTGCAATTCTCGTTTCGAGTTACTAATATTAGCAACTGAACCGGTTTCAAATACCCAGGGGTTGCTATGAACACTAGTAAAGTACACATCAATAATCTGTATATCAAAATATACCTTTGTTCACTTTGCCATCCTTCTTATCCGCCAAGTATCTAGGGCAGTTCCACTTCCAATGACCATTTCCTTTGCAGTAGAAGCACTTAGTTTCAGGCTTGAGTTTTAGCTTTGGGTTTCTTCACAGGAGTGACAACTTGCTTGTCATTCTTCTTGAAGTTCCCCTTCTATCCCTTTGCCCTTTACTTGAAACAAGTGGTCTTGTTAACCAATAACACTTGATGCTTTTTCATGATTTCTACCTTCGCCGACTTCAGCATCGCGAAGAGCTCGGGAATTACTTTTGTCATCCCTTGCATATTATAGTTCATCATGGAGTTCTACTAACTTGGTGATAGTGACTAGAGAACTTTTTCAATTACTATCTTATCTGGAAGATTAACTCCTACTTGATTCAAGTAATTGTAGTACCCAGACAATCTGAGCACATGCTCACTGGTTGAGCTATTCTCCTCCATCTTGTAGGCAAAGTACTGTCAGAAGTCTTATACCTCTCGACACGGGCATGAGTATGAAATACTAATTTCAACTCTTGGAACATCTTATATGCTCCGTGGCGTTCAAAACGTTTTTGAAGTCCCGGTTCTAAGCCGTAAAGCATGGTGCACTTAAACTATCAAGTAGTCATAATACCGAGCTTTTGTCAAAACGTTCATAACGTCTACATCTGCTCCTGCAATAGGTCTGTCACCTAGCGGTGCATCAAGGACATAATTCTTCTGTGCAGCAATGAGGATAATCCTCAGATCACGGAACAATTCCGCATCATTGCTACTAACATCTTTCAACTTAGTTTTCTCTAGGAACATATAAAAAATAAACGGGGAGCAACATCGTGAGCTATTGATCTACAACATAGATATGCTAATACTACAAGGACTAAGTTCATGATAAATTAAAGTTCAATTTAATCATATTACTTAAGAACTCCCACTTAGATAGACATCCCTCTAGTCATCTAAATGATCACGTGATCCAAATCAACTAAACCATGTCCGATCATCACGTGAGATGGAGTAGTTTCAATGGTGAACATCTTATGTTGATCATATCTACTATATGATTCACGCTCGACCTTTCGGTCTCCAGTGTTCCGAGGCCATATCCGCATATGCTAGGCTCATCAAGTTTAACCCGAGTATTCTGCGTGTGCAAAACTATCTTACACCCGTTGTATTTGAACGTAGAGCTTATCACACCCGATCATCACGTGGTGTCTCGGCACGAAGAACTTTCGCAACGGTGCATACTCAGGGAGAACACTTGTACCTTGAAATTTTGTAAGGGATCATCTTATAATGCTACCGTCGTTCTAAGCAAAATAAGAAGCATAATAAGATAAACATCACATGCAAATCAAAATATGTGACATGACATGGCCATCATCATCTTGTGCTTTTGATCTCCATCTCCAAAGCATCGTCATGATCACCTTTATCACCGGCGCGACACCTTGATCTCCATCGTAGCATCGTTGTTATCTCGCCAACTATTGCTTCTACGACTATCGCTACCGCTTAGTGATAAAGTAAAGAATTACATGGCGATTGCATTTCATACAATAAAGCGACAAACATATGGCTCCTGCGAGTTGCCGATAACTTTACAAAACATGATCATCTCATACAAAACCGTATAACTCATCATGTCTTGACCATATCACATCACAACATGCCCTGCAAAAGCAAGTTAGACGTCCTCTACTTTGTTGTTGCAAGTTTTACGTGGCTGCTAATGGCTTAGCAAGAACAGTTCTTACCTACGCATACAAAAACCACAACGATGTTTCGTCAAGTATGTGCTGTTTTAACCTTCACAAGGACCGGGCGTAGGCACACTTGATTCAGCTAAAGTGAGAGAGACAAACACCCGCCAGTCACCTTTAAGCAACGAGTGCTCATAACAGTGAAACCAGTCTCGCGTAAGTGTACGCGTAATGTCGGTCCGGGCCGCTTCATCTCACAATACCGCCGAAGCAAAGTATGACATGCTGGTAAGCAGTATGACTAGTATCGCCCACAACTCATTATGTTCTACTCGTGCATATCATCTACGCATAGACCTGGCTCTTATGCCATTGTTGGGGAACGTAGTATTTTAAAATTTTCCTACGATCACGCAAGATCTATCTACTAGATGCACATCAACGAGAGGGGAGAGTGTGTCTACGTACCCTCGTAGACCGGGAGCGGAAGCGTCAAGTGACGCGGTTGATGTAGTCGAACTTCTTCGCGATCCAACCGATCAAGCACCGAACGTACGACACCTCCACGTTCAGCACACGTTCAGCTTGATGACTTCCCACGAGCTCTTGATCCAGTTGAGTTTCACAGGAGAGTTCCGTCAGCACGACGGCGTGGTGACGGATATGATGTATCTACCGGCGCAGGGCTTCGCCTAAGCACTGCAACGGTATGACCGAGGTGTGTTTCTGTGGAGGGGGGCACCGCACACGGCTAAAACAATTCAACTTGTGTGTCTTTGGGTGCCCCCTGCCCCCGTTTATAAAGGAGCAAGGGGGGAGGCCGGCCGGCCCCTTGTGGCGCGCCTAGGAGGTGCAATCCTACTAGGAATAGGATTGCAATCCTATTCCTAGTAGGAACTACCAAAAGGGAGAAGGGGGAAAGGAAGGAGAGGGAGAAGGAGAAGGAAAGGGGCGCCGGCCCCCCCTCCCTCCTTGTGCAATTCGAACCAAGGGGTGGGGGGCGCGCGGCCCAGCCCTGGCCCTCCTTCCCTCTTTCTTCTATGGCCCATTAAGGCCCATAGCTTCCCCAGGGGTTCCGGTAACCCCCCCGGTACTCCCGTAAATTCCGAAACTTTACGGAACACTTCCGTTGTCCGAATATAGTCGTCCAATATATCAATCTTTATGTCTCGGACATTCCGAGACTCCTCGTCATGTCCGTGATCTCATCCGGGACTCCGAACTACCTTCGGTACATCAAAACTCATAAACTCATAATACCGATCGTCATCAAACGTTAAGCGTGCGGACCCTACGGGTTCGAGAACTATGTAGACATGACCGAGACTCATCTCCGGTCAATAACCAATAGCGGAACCTGGATGCTCATATTGGCTCCTACATATTCTACGAAGATCTTTATCGGTCAAACCGCATAACAACATACGTTGTTCCCTTTGTCATCAGTATGTTACTTGCCCGAGATTCGATCGTCGGTATCTCTATACCTAGTTCAATCTCGTTACCGGCAAGTCTCTTTACTCATTCCGTAATACATCATCTCGTGACTAACTCATTAGTCTTTTGCTTGCAAGGCTTATTATGATGTGCATTACCGAGAGGGCCCAGAGATACCTCTCCGACACTCGGAGTGACAAATCCTAGTCTTGATCTATGCCAACACCACAAACATTTTCGGAGACACCTGTAGAGCATCTTTATGATCACCCAGTTACGTTGTGACGTTTGATAGCACACAAGGTGTTCCTACCGTATTCGGGAGTTGCATAATCTCATAGTCATAGGAACATGTATAAGTCATGAAGAAAGCAATAGCAGTAAAACTAAACGATCATAGTGCTAAGCTAACGGATGGGTCTTGTCCATCACATCATTCTCCTAATGATGTGATCCCGTTGATCAAATGACAACTCATGTCTATGGTTAGGAAACATAACCATCTTTGATCAATGAGCTAGTCTAGTAGAGGCATACTAGGGACACTCTGTTTTGTCTATGTATTCACACATGTACTAAGTTTCCGGTTAATACAATTCTAGCATGAATAATAAACATTTATCATGATATAAGGAAATATAAATAACAACTTTATTATTGCCTCTAGGGCATATTTCCTTCAGTTTTTTCGCCATTGCCGCATCGTCGAGCGTCACTCCGAGGCCCGCGTACCTTGCCGCCATGCCGTTGATCCTCCCGGCGGACGCGTCCAGCTCGTCGTCGTCCTCCATGCGCAGGCGATCGAACTCGCCGCAGAGAGTTGCTAGCCGCGTCGCCCTCACCTGATCCGCACCGACAAACCGTGTCTTCAGGCTCGCCCACAGCTCCGCCGCCGTCTTATTCGATAACACCTACAACAGGATTGTGATAGCCTGGCTTATTAGGGATGATAGACTACTCATATTAATAAGTAATTCATTCTTTTCAGGGAGCTCATTCGGAAAGAACTCCAAAGTTAAGCGTGCCCGGCTTGGAGTAATTTCAGGATGGGTGACCGACCGGGAAGTTGCTCCCGGATGCGCACGAGTGAGGACAAAGTACGTAGAAAAGACTAGTATTGATATGTGGGGCCAGTCTAGATCCTGCCAGGAGTAACGACCACCGGCGGGTGTGTCCGGGGCGTTACAAGTTGGTATCAGAGCCGACCCTCGCGGTTACACAGATGTTTGTGGACATGTGCGTGGCCATGTTGTATATGACGTTTGTGACCTGTCGTGGCACACATCATGGAACATGTACCGGACTGGATGCACAGACGTATGTGCCAAGAGGGAACGTTCCTGTGGCCCAACAAGGACGTCGGTTCCTCTGAGTGGAGTTGTATGTGATAGCATGGCTTATTAGGGATGATAGACTACTCATATGAATAAAGAATTCCTTCTTTTCCGGGAGCCCATTCGGAAAGAACACCAAAGTTAAGCGTGCTCGGCTTGGAGTAATTTCAGGATGGGTGATCGACCGGGAAGTTGGTCCCGGGTGTGCACGAGTGAAGACAAAGTGCGCAGAAAAGACCAGTATTGATATGTGGGGCCAGTCTAGATGCCGCCAGGAGTAACGACCACCGGCGGGTGTGTCCGGGGCGTTACAAGTTGGTATTCAGAGCCTTCTCCGACCTAGGAGCCCCCTGATTGATCGAATCGTTGACGGTTGAGTCTAGGCACACACATAAAAATGTTTTGAGTCCTATATAAATATATATCGGAGAGTAGGATTTCTTTTTACTCCTCATCCCTTCGTCGCTCTGGTGAGGACTCCTGACGTTGTTCTATCTCCTCTACTCTCAAAAATTCACTAATTTTTTTAGGATCACGCGAGTATTGTTTGGATTGTTCCGATATTTTTGTGACGAGAACATTGTTCTCGATGCCTCCTGTCATCTAGGGGTTGTGGCAGTGTCCCTTGGAGTTGAGCTCCGAGGTGTTGTCGTCACACATGTATCGTAGCGGTTCTAGAATACTTAAGACGGCGGACATCGAAAACTCTTCTATGCGGTTAGTGGTGAGATAACCCCGACGTCACTCAGTACTGGGGAGATTGTTCGGGAGTATTGCCATAGCTAGTATAGCGGATGCGTTTCGAAGGTCCGTGGTAAACAGTTTCCGAGGATGGCTGGTTATGTGTTGACGGATGGATACAGCTGGATGTAGGTTTAGAGTTGAGTGCGCGGTGCTTCCCCTGTATCCCCAACACCAGATTGCATAATCGGAAACCTTCGAGAGTTAATAGGTGGGTTCTTCAAGTAGCTCGTAGGCATTCTTCCAACGAGTGCATGGTATGCGGTTTGGGGTTCAACACCTAGTGAAGAGGTTTCATGGGCGTTGTTCCAATTGGGAGTTGCATCTTAAAGGGTCCTTGACTATGCTGATCCGGAGATTGCAAGACCCTTTGTAACACGTTCCATGGGGCATTCAGCACGAACATGTGTGACGAAGCTTCTATCATGTATTTATTCCATCTGCATCTTTGTTGTTTTTATTTTATCTTTTGTTCTTCCAAGTGGCTTCTCGACAAGTTGATGTACCATCAAACTTACAGAATTCATTTGTTCAATTCTCTGTTCGAATGATATTGTGAAGATTATGTTGCAACATATCTATCCTTTGTTTTTGTTTTGATTGTGGTATCCGAGTTGCTTCGATGTCAAATGTTGATTCCATACCTTTCCTAATCGGTGTTCTCATATTTCTATGGGAGTGCTAATCCTTCATGATCATCGAGATTGTCATGTAATTCTTTTTCAACAGGTGCGTTTCTCTTCAAGTTAACCCGACCCTTTTAATATGTACAAGACCAAGTCTTGGTTTTTCTCAACGGTGTCTGTATCATTCATCCCAAGTTGTCTTTGATTTTTTCCCCACCCTCACACCCGTCTTCTTCTCGGAGCCAGAAATCTCCAATCAAGTATCCTTTTATTCATGTGAAGTTCTTCATTCTTTCCTTCAATGTTCTTATCCGGTGAATTCTCACGAAGATGCTCATGAAGCTTCAAGTTTATCATTCTCCATTCTTGTTTTTTCTCTGGTGGACTAAATTCAAGCTTCGTTCATGATCATATCTCTTACTTTTTGTTTCACATGTTGAAATTTCTTATCCGAAGTCTCTCTTGTTTATTCACCTCTCTCTATTTTCGTTCCGGGGTGTTTAACATATCTCAGAAGATTCATATTTCAATTCTTAATCCGTTCAAGCTATTTTGAGGATTGTCATCTTATTCAAGCCATCTTTTTCAACCGGTGCAATATCTCTTAAGCAATCTTTTTCAATGGTGTTTCTTTTGAGTGAGCCCTAACCCACAGGTCTTTTTCCAGGATCTTACCTGACTCTTCTAATTTTTCGGAGTTATTCTCAAATTCTTTTTAAGTTTGATGTAAGAATGGTTTTCTCATCGGTCAAATGTATCCTCCAAGATCGCGTTCAAATTCTTTTCACCATTGGTTCAACCTTTTAATTCTCCATTCCGGAGTGCCTCAACAATTCATGGTGGTGTATCTCATCGTCTTCTCAGATTTGAAGACCGAAGAAGAGTTCCTCTTAAATCTTGGCCCGTTCTCTTGAAGATTCATGGTTCTAGCTTCATGCATCCTCATTATTGTTCCGATTGTGAGGAATTCTTTTTATACCCATCCAAAGCATTTCATGAATTCTTTCCATTGTGATCCTCCGAAGGCCATCATTTCAGAAGATTTCTTCGTTCTCAGTTTGCTACTTCGCCCTCCGACTATTCTTTATTGATGCCTCTTCGTTCGTCTCCATAATTCTTACGGTGCTTTGTCCAAGTATTCTTTAACCAGTTCGCGATCTCTTCGTTCTGTTGCATCTAAATTTCCTCTAGTGCTTATTCTTCCCGGTGATCATTCTCTTTCATCACCCGGGTTCAATTCTTACGGTGGTTCAGTCAAGATTACTCTTTCGTTGTTATCGTATCAATTCATTTGTTCTTTTCATAATCCTACCGGTGAGTCATTCAAGACTTTTCTCAAGTTTGGCTATAGCTCTCTCCAATCTTTTTCAAGAAGAATAAGTAGTATGCCAAATCCGTTGTTTGTCATCAATTTAATTTGATGAAGGATAAGCATACAGTAAATCTTATTCTTATTTTTCTCGAAATGATTATTCTCTTTTTCCGGAGCTTGTTCATCATATCATATTCTCGGTTCCTAGTTGTTCATCTTGTTTTCCAGAGCTCCAAGTTATTTCAATGATATCATTTCAAAGATCCTTCTAAATCATTGCAAGGCTTCAATCTTATTCTTTTCATCTTTCACTTCTCATCCTTTTTTTACCGGAGTTCTTCATGGTGGTTCATCATGATTTAATTCATCCTCGAAGTCTTCATCAAGATTCTTATTGGAGCTCAAGCATTCTTCTTCTTGCATTTCAAAGTGCAATTCGTACTCCCTGATTCTATTGAGGTGTTGTTGTGTCATTCTTCACAATTCCTTCATGATTTATGATTCACGAGTTATTAAGAATGAGATATTTAAAACCATCATATTCTTCGTTCATGAGATCTTTTCACCCTTCAATTTCCTCGTTGGAGTTATCTTGGGTTATAATTGACCTAAAAGCTTTCCCTAAAGATTATTGCTATTGTGGTGCTTATAAATGACCCAAATTCTTCATTTATCCTCTCGGTGAAAGAACTTTTTCATCTCTTCGTTGATTTCAATCCAATCATTTGTTTTCCATTAGTGGCTGGTTGTCACCTCATAACTTGAGATGTTTTCCATAAGCCCACATCAAGCTTATTCTTCTCGTTGTTGAATTTCCAACAACTTTGTCCAATCCATCTTTGTAAGGATTCTCTTTCAAATTCATTTGTGGGAGAAGTTGTCATTTTATTCTCCGTTCTTTTCTGTCATAAATCTATATTCTATTCTTTCATTCCGGAGGCTTGTGATATTGCTCTCTGCGAACCATCATCTTATCATATCAAGATCATGCTCTTGCCCTTTACAGTCTATTAACAGGAGTGTTGTGACCTCCATTCTAGTTCTCTCATCTTATCAAGTTTTGCCTCTTTTCAATCGGAGTGCTGTCTGAAATCTTTCTTACTCCTTGTGCCATTATTTCAATTGTTTCAGAGGCACTGTGCTGTTGATTTCATCAAGTATCATTCCATCTCCTCAAGTTCATGTTAATTCCTTCCATTTTCAGTCGTAGTGTTGTCCGAATTATTTCATTCTCACTCCTTCTCTATCTTGTTTTAACCAGAGTGGTCTCAATAACTATCTTGTCACTTAACCTCTTGGTTCTCGTCGCATTCCTTGTTCCTCTTGTCTAACGGAGTGTTTTCAATTTCGTTCATCTCCGTTATTTTCTTTCATTCAAGTTGTCCAACCCTCCAAGGTTTGTTGGTTTCACTCATTTGTCGAAGAAACAACTTTGTTTTACCTCTTCCTTATCCTCTTCTATCCGGTGCCATCTCTAGGATCTCGGGTCGAGATCCTCTGTTAGTGTGGAAGAGTTGTGACGCCCCGAGACCGACGCGCCAGAAGACTTCCAAATGTTCCGGGTTTCACTGTTGAGTTTTATTTGCTTGCTTCATTTTATTTGTGCTTACATCATGTCATCATGCCATCATGTCATTAATTTTTTGCATCTGAACAAAATAAATTGTGTGGATCTTCGATCCATTTAAATCGAGGGAAGGATGACTTCTCTTTATAACGTATCCTCCTAACATTTATGGAGCTATTATAAAATAATCCATTGATCTGGAATCACCAAAACACACTTGCATATTTTCCCCATGCTTTTTTTTTCAATTCCTTGCCTCAAACCTTGCCAACGTTTCCTTTCCCTTTTATCGAGGCTCCTCTTAAAGTCTCAACATTTTTGGACACTTTCTAAGCCATGTCCTAATTCAAACCATTTGAATTAAATTCAAATGAGTTTGAATTTAACTCTTGCGTTCATGCCTCTCCTATTTTTCGTGGACCGTGCACCTTTTTACGAGTCCGGGAAAATTATCCCCATGCCCAGATTCCACCCTACCTCCTCTTTCTTTTCTTCCTTTTTTCTGTCTTGTTTAAAAATGGAAAGCAGAGTTGAGGAGCAGCCAACAGCCCAGCAGCCCGCCGGCCTCCCTGGCCATCTGGGCCTCCCAGCGAGCCGGCCCACAGCCTCCCAGGCCCAACCACCTCAGCCGCTCCTTTTGGCCCAAAGCCCAGCCGACGCATTAACCCTAGCTCACTCCCCGACCACCCGATCTCTTTCTGCCTCGACTCCTTTTCTCCCTCGCTCGCGCCGCCAGGGCTTCGACCCAATCCCTTCGCTCGCTCGTGCCACGCCCCGCTCGATCCCCTCGACCCCTCCCTCTCGACCTCTCCCTCTCGGTCCCCCTCTACGCCGCCTCCCCATCGATCTCCACCTCACCTCCCGCTCCTTCTCTTCCGCCACCAGCACCTCGCCGCCTCTCCTTCCCCGTTGCGCCTGGAGGCCGAGGCCACCTCGCACCGGCCACCCTCCGACATCCTCCGCGCCTCCACGGCCACCGGCGCCGCCAAGTCCTACTGCTGCCGCGCTCTGCCTCGCCCGCTCGACCTCCTTCCCCCACTCGCCAATCCTCCAGGCGCCGGAGCGCCACTGCCGTCCAGCGCCCCTCCTCCTGCGAGCGTGCCAGAGCCATCGCCCCCGCCTCCGGCGGTGGCCGCCGCCCCGCGCGCCTACTCGCCCTCCGACCTCCTCCGCGCCAGGGCCGCCGGGTGCCACCATCCAGCTCCTCCGTGGGCCAGTGCCGTGGCCGCCAGAGCTCTTCTCCGCCTGTGCTTCGAACCAGGGACGACGCCATCTATCACCGTCGTCTTCGGGCCAAGCTGCCGCAGCCGCTTCTTTTGTCTGTTGTTGTCGTCCCGCTGCTGCCTGCTTCGTCCACAGTTGCACGCGCCCGTGTTGACTCGAGGGAGTCCAGCACCCTGACTAGCCGTTGCCATGATCGAAGACCCCGAGTACCCCTGCGGATTCGTCAAGACCCTCATGTACGACTACACCCGATGTTGCGCCAAGTACACCGACGACATGTACAACTACCGTCGCCAAGTACCGAGACCGGCAAGTCAGAAGACTCCAAGTACCACGGCGAACGTTTTGAAGCGCCAAGTACCACGACGCCAGAGCCCTCGGAACCGCCAAGTTCCTCTATCGACGACCCGAACGAACTCGAACCGTGTACCACTACCATCGCCGAAGACCCGTGTACAACTACCATCACATGAACGCCTACTTCCCTCTCCGTAACGAAACGTGAATGACTACTTCCCACGACGACTAGAACCGCCCCGAAACACACGCTTCGAAGGTATACCGCCGAAACGATGCCCGTGAACGAATGTGGTTGTATGAGATGCATCTCGTGTTGCACCGTGTCCGTTGTGCCCCTCTTTTGTTGCCGACCCGTGGGAACCCGGAAATCGGGAGCACCCCATCTATTTTTGCATGTCACGCTGATACGTCTCAAACGTATCTACTTTTCCAAACACTTTTGCTATTGTTTTGCCCTCATTCTTGCATGATTTGAACTAAACTAACCCGGACTGACGCTGTTTTCAGCAGAGCTGCCTGTATGGTTTTATTGTGTGCAGGAAAATGGATTTTTAGGTGTCTCAGAAAATTCCAAGAAAAATCACAGAAAATCCATGCACCCGAAGGGCCACTGTGCCAGAAGTGGGGCCAGAGGGCAGCCAGGGGGGCCCCAGGCGCCCTGCTGGCACGGCCCCACCCCTGGCCGCGCCGGGAGGCCGCCTGGGAGGGTCCTCCCCCCTCTGGTGCCCTACTTTGGCTCGTATTTATTCCCGTGACGAGAAAACCCCAGAAAAGAAGTCATTTTTCCAGTTTCTGTCGCGGAGCCGCCGCCACCCTCTGTTCTTCTTCGGGAGGGCTAATCTGGAGGCTGATTTGGCCTCCGGAGAGGGGAGATCATCGCCATCGTCATCATCATCACCACTCCATCTTCCCTCCATGACTTCTCCTTCCATGTGTGAGTAATTCCCTGCTGTAGGCAAAGGGGATGGTAGGGATTGGATGAGTTAGATCATGTAATAGTTTATCAGATTGTTGGGGGCATGTTGCCTATCATCTACATTGGTGTTTATCATCTTTGCTTCAACTTGTTGCTCTTAATGCTTGTCACTTTGGGCCCGAGTGCCATGATTTCAGATCTGAACCCTATGTGTTTGCATGAATATATTTGTGTTCTTGATCCTATCTATGAGTTGATTGCACCTATTATGGTCCGGAACCGGCGATCCCAAAGGTGACAGCTTGGGACACCAAAGGGGATGGTCCATAATTTGAGGATTCCATGTATCCATTGAGTTTATTGCTTTGTTCCGGCGCTCTTTGACAGGAGCACCTTAATCTCCATAAGTTCTGATACGTCCAAAACATATCTATAATTTCTGCTTGCTCCATGCCTCTTTTGGGTGATATTGCTATGATATTTATATACTTCCATACACTTTTGATCATATTTGGACTAACCTATTAACTCAGTGCACCCCAGTGCCAGTTTCTGTTTTCTGCTGTTTTGTATTTCAGGTTTTCCCATCACGTAAACTGCCAGAAAAATCCCGGAAAAATTATATAAAAAATCAGCGTTCCAGAAGCTTCCCGGCAGCCAAAGTAGAGCCGGAGGGGGGCCACCAGGGCTCCAGGCGCCCTGGTGGCACGGCCCCCCTCCTGGCCGCGCCGGGGGGGCGCCTGGGCCCCCCAGGCCTCCGCTGATGCCCCCCTTTGGCATATATTTATATCGTGTCCCGAAACCCTCGAGACGGGAACCCTTTTTCGCGATCTCATCTCTGTTCCGCCGCCGCCGCGCTTTCAAGATCGGGAGCACCAGGAGAACTCTTCCCGGCACCCTGCCGGAGGGGAGGATCACCACCGGGAGCCTCTCCACCACCATGGACACCTCCCGGATGAGTTGTGAGTAGTCTCCCTTGGACCATGGATCCATGACCAGTAGCTATGTGATGTTCTCCTCCCCTTCTTGTGCTTCACAAATTAGACCTCGTGAGCTGCCCTACATGATCGAGGCACATATGTAATCCTTATGCTGTTGCTATGATGAGTTTGCTGGGATCCGATGGATTGTGAGATTATGTTCAGGTTGTGTTTGAGTAATATATTTGATTTACCTCTTTTATATTTATGTTCATAAGTAATTCTTGCATGTTCTCCGTTGCTATTTATTGCTTTGGCCAAGTAGTAGGTAGTGACTCCAAGAGGGAACGTTATGCTTGATTGTGGGTTCATGCCCCTCGATGACTAGCTTGAGTGACAGAAACATGAGTCTAGGGGATGTGCTGTTGCCACAAGGGGGAAAACAACGGTGCTTGTGCCCGCGGGTGCAAGGATTGTTTACTTTTACGCAAAGTTCTTTTAATGCAGTTGTCTGTTGCTTTGAGTTTACACTATGGGTGGGACTCGCAACTTAATACCAGCGAGATGTTCTGGATAGATATCTCAAGGTGGATGATTAGTAGTAGATGCAGATGGATTTCGGTCTACTTGCCTTGGCGTACCGCCCATGCTTTGAACCTCTACCTTTCTTGCAACATAGTTAGCATTGGTTTGCGCACATAATTCTGTCAATTGCCCAGTTGTAATTCGTTTACCTCACATAGCTGTTTTATCGTCTTTTGGGAGAGAGACATCACTAGTGAACATCATGGGACCCCGGTCCATATTACCATCACTGATCACATCCGCTATTTACTTTCTGTTTTTACTTACTATTTGCAGCAATACCTATCGCTATTATCACTTGCGTTTAATCCTTTGTAAATGACAAGGCCGGAGGGATTGACAACCTCTCTGTACTCGTTGGGAGCAAAGTTATTTGTATCTGTGTGCAGGTCCACGTTGATTGCTAATATCTGGCGCCGTTAGCAGTTAACACCTTCTTGTTGAAACTGGGAGTCTCAGGGGAAATCGATCCTTGGTATCTTTGCCAAGGGAAAACTTCCGCTACACTGCATCTCAAACCTTCCACTTGGGGTAACCAACGAGGGGCGAGAAGCCATCAAGCAAAGTTTTCTGGCGCCGTTGCCGGGGACTCCACTCTTCAAGATAGGGGAGTTGCATGCTATCTTTTATCTTTGCTTTTTAGTCTTGTTAGTTTACCTTTCAGTTTTCTTTATGTCTTTTCACTAGTTTTGCTTAATGGAAAACAACAAAAATATGAGAGAGCTTTATAAGCTCTACCTTGCTTTGGGACATGATGTGTTTGAAGAGAAAATTAAAAAACCTATGGAACTTTATTATTTGCATAACAATCATGATGGTGGTGATGTTATTAGTATGCTTTCTTTGAATATCAATATTGCTAATGACATCGAAAGCCCTAAGCTTGGGGATGACACGTTTGATGAACATGATATTTTTAGTCCCCCAACTTTTGAAGAGAAAATTTACTTTGATGATTACAATGATGAATATGATGTTTTCAGTCCACCTACTATTGAGGATAAAATTTATTATGATTATGATATGCCTCCTAAATACAATGATTACCATGATGGTTATGATTGCTTTACTCTCACTATCCCTAATAAGAAAGATTTTGCTTATATGAAGAGTAATGATACCTTTTTGCATGTGGGTCATGGTAACAATGCTTTATGTGATGCTTATATTGTTGAGTTTATTCGTGATCCCACTGAAAATTATTATGAAAAGGGAACATATGCTTATAGATATTTCAATAATATCAAGTTCCCTCTCTTTATGTTGAAGGTTTTGAAGCTGCACTTGTTTTGTCTTCCTATGCTTATTGCTTTGTGCTTCAATGAATTATTGTATTGCAATATCCCTATGCATAGGAAGCATGTTAGGCTTAAATGTGTTTGGTATTTGCTTCTTGATGCTCTCTTTTGTTCTTCAACTCTTATTCCTACGAGAGCATCATTAAAGTCTTAAGCCTATCTTTATGGCTATAAAGAAAGAGCTCTAGGGAGACAACCCTTGTTATCTTTGCTTTCAGTTTGTTCTTTCAGTTTTAGTGTCTTGATGTTGTTACTACAGTAGCATCATCATTGTATCTTTGCTTTTCAACTTTGTGCCAAGTGTAGCCTCTGATTGCAAGAAAGTTCAAAAGTTGTGACGTGCTGTCCAGGAAACAGATTCTGTCCTTGGATAGAAAAATTCGTATAAAATCACCAGATCGTCTTTTTGGTCTGAATTTTTTCGACAGCGTGCTCTATACAATTGTCTTTCGTGCGTCTGTTCTGAGTTTTTTGATTAGAGTTGCAGAAGTGCCCCGAAAAAATCTTTTACTACCTGCTGTTCTGTTTTTCACAGATTCTGTCCTGTTTTGCCTTTCCTTCATTTTGCAAACCTTGAGCTTGCTTTTTCTTTGCAAAAACCTTTTGGCAATCTTGAGAAACAGTAGACCTTCAAGAATATCCTTATTTCTAGCAAGGAACAATTATTTTATTGAGGGTACTAACCTCGCTAATCAGATTATGATGAGTTATGTATGAAGGGAGTTTTCAAGTGTGCGAGGGAAGATGATAAAAAGATTCAGGAGTGTCAAACGCTCAAGCTTGGGGATGCCCCCATGCACCCCCAAGAAATATTCAAGGGGACTCAAGCGTCTAAGCTTGGGGATGCCCCCGTGCATCCCCTTCTCCATCAACATTATCAGTTCGTCTTTCGTTCCACTATATTTTTATCACTTCATGTGTTATGTGCTATGCTTGGAGCGTCTTGCTTTTAGTTTCCTTTTTAGTTTTTCTTTAGCTTTTCATAACAAGTCGGAACTCAGCTTTCTTTGTGTGGGAGAGAAACACGCTCCACTTCTACCTAGAACACAACATAGAATTTTCATGTCTATCTTTGCTGTGTGTGTTCTTTGTCTTTCAATAGCTACTATCATGCTTAGCTCTGAGTTTTCATGTTTATCTTTTTAAAGAGCTTTTGTTTAGTTGGTTGCTTGAACTCTCTTTAGTTATCATGCTTATCTTATTAAGAGAGTTTGCTTCTGTTGCATGGTTGATATGTCTATGATAAAAATGCTACGTGCATAATGGCGCTTAGTAGTTCATGTTTTCTTATGGTTAGTCTCAAATAGCTGGGGGGTTCCCAATGTGTTATTGGAGTACCAACATGATTTGTTTGCCTATGATGTGGTATGGTTTAGTAATATCTTCCTTCAAGAATTTATTTTGATTGACTTGGCGTATGCTCACACATATTTAAGACTGTAAAGAAAGTCTGTCAAGCCTTGATGATCTTTTGTTTCTGAGTAGCGATATAACTTCCATGCCTGATTCAATGTTGCTTTGTCGCTCTGCATGATTATGACCGTCATTGCTCTCTTAGTTGGTCGCTCCCAGTCTTTTGCTAACCTCCACTTGTACTAAGCGGACTGACTGCTTGTGCATCCAAAATCCTTTAAACCAGTTATGCCATATGAGTCCACCATACCTTCCTATACATGGTATTTACCTGCCATTCCTAACGAAGACTTTCATGTACCATCTCGAAATTATTCAAAAAAAGCATTTCTGTTTTGTGCCTCTGTTTTAAGTTCATGAGGAAGTAGTAGTTAATTCATGATCTTTTTAAGTTGGACAAGCTTCACCCCGGGATTGCATGTCTAATGTGCAAACCCATAATACGAGAAGGAACTGGCAAAGAGTGCGCCCGGCTCAAAATTAATATAACAAACAAACCCTCCTTCACGCTTTGTTCATGAGAAATCAGAAAACTTTGGCAGTGATAAACAAAGGAGATTAAGAGGATGTGATCGTCCTCATTCGGGAGCCGTTCCTCGAAACTTGTCCATCTCAAGAAGTAATTGAGTTGTCTGCTAGCAATTGTTGATGAAACATGCATAATCTAAAAAAATATTATTACTTCTATTTTTAAAACCAAGAGCTCTGGTACATGCTTTGTCTTTGTTTCCGACTACGGGTTTTCAACCTTGCCAACAAAAGCCACGGTTCGAGAGTATCCACCTTCTTTTAAAGCACCAACTACTGAGAGCATGATTGTCATTCTGAGTGTAATGTGCATTGTCCCAAAGTAGCATTGTCTTTTGCATGATTATGATATCGTTTATTCTGAAATCATTGTATCTAGTCATCACTTAAACCTTGGAGGTGCCCCAGCATTTATGTTTTGCTTCACTAAAGGGGGCAAGCGAGATATCACTTTATCATATTTGCACACCATGCTCATTACAAATCTATTTGATGTTTCAGTATCATGTTGTAAAACTTTCAGTTCTTTGTGATTTTCTCATGAGGCAACTTAATTACTACAGATTCATTGTCTCAGTAAGCTTTTGTCATATGACTATGAAAAGTCCTATATGGTTAATAGCATGTCACCACAGAAATTATTCTTGTTATCATTTACCTACTCGAGGACGAGCAGGAATTAAGCTTGGGGATGTTGATACGTCCAAAACGTATCTATAATTTCTGCTTGCTCCATGCCTCTTTTGGGTGATATTGCTATGATATTTATATACTTCCATACACTTTTGATCATATTTGGACTAATCTATTAACTCAGTGCACCCCAGTGCCAGTTTCTGTTTTCTGCTATTTTTGTATTTCAGGTTTTCCCATCACGTAAACTGCCAGAAAAATCCCGGAAAAATTATATAAAAAATCAGCGTTCCAGAAGCTTCCCGGCAGCCAAAGTAGAGCCGGAGGGGGGCCACCAGGGCTCCAGGCGCCCTGGTGGCGCGGCCCCCCTCCTGGCCGTGCCGGGGGGGCGCTGCTAGGTGGCTTCTCACCCCTCGTTGGTTACCCCAAGTGGAAGGTTTGAGATGCAGTGTAGCAGAAGTTTTCCCTTGGCAATACCAAGGATCGATTTCCCAGAGACTCCCAGTTTCAACAAGAAGGTGTCAACTGCTAACGGCGCCAGATATTAGCAATCAACGTGGACCTGCACACAGATACAAATAACTTTGCTCCCAACGAGTATAGAGAGGTTGTCAATCCCTCCGGCCTTGTAGTTTACAAAGGATCAAACGCAAGTGATAGTAGTGATAGATATTGCTGCAATAGTAAGTAAAAGTGTAAAGTAAATAGCGGATGTGATCAATGATGGTAATATGGACCGGAGTCTCATGATGTTCACTGGTGATGTCTCTCTCCCAAAAGACGAAAAAACTGCTATGTGAGGTAAACGAATTACAGCTGGGCAATTGACAGGACCATGTGCGCAAACCAATGCTGACTACATTGCAAGAAAGGTTGAGGTTCAAAGCATGGGCGGTACGCCGAGGTAAGTAGACCGAAATCCATCTGCATCTACTACTAATCATCCACCTTGAGATATATATCCAGAACATCTCGCTGGTATTAAGTTGCGAGTCCCACCCATAGTGTAAACTCAAAGCAACAGACAACTGCATTAAAAGAACTTTGCGTAAAGTAAACAATCCTTGCACCCGCGGGGACAAGCACCGTTGTTTTCCCCCTTGTGGCAACAACACATCCCCTAGACTCATGTTTCTGTCACTCAAGCTAGTCTTCGAGGGGCATGAACCCACAATCAAGCATAACGTTCCCTCTTGGAGTCACTACCTGTTGGTGAACGTAGTATTTTAAAATTTTCCTACGATCACGCAAGATCTATCTACCAGATGCATAGCAACGAGAGGGAAGAGTGTGTCTACGTACCCTCGTAGACCGGGAGCGGAAGCGTCAAGTGACGCGGTTGATGTTGTCGAACTTCTTCGCGATCCAACCGATCAAGTACCGAACGTACGGCACCTCCGCGTTCAGCACACGTTCAGCTTGATGACGTCCCACGAGCTCTTGATCCAGTTGAGCTTCACGGGAGAGTTTCGTCAGCACGACGGCGTGGTGACGGATATGATGTGTTCACCGGCGCAGGGCTTCGCCTAAGCTCCGCGACGGTATGACCGAGGTGTGATTCTGTGGAGGGGGGCACCGCACACGGCTAAAACAATTCAACTTGTGTGTCTTTGGGTGCCCCCCTGCCCCCGTATATAAAGGAGTAGGGGAGGGAGGCCGGCCAACCTCTCCTGGTGCGGCTAGGGAGGGAGTCCTACTAGGAATAGGATTGCAATCCTATTCCTAGTAGGATTCACCGAAAGGAAGAAGGGGGAAAGGAATAGGAGAGGTGGCGCCCCCCCAATCCTAGTCCAACTAGGATTCCTAGGTGGGGGCGCCGGCCAGCCCTATGGGCTGCCTCTCTCTCACCCTTTAGGCCCACTATTGTAATGCCCAGGGTGGGACTATACCTCCTACGTGTCGAGGCAAGACTTAAAGGTATAAGCCCATCCTAGAATGATCTCAAGTTTGGTATCTTTGCACGACTCATGTAAAAGAGGGATCAAATTGCAAAAGGAGATAGTTGGCTTACACTCGCCACTTCACACAATACATTACATAAATAATCATCATTCAAAACATCACAACCCGACTACGGGAGAAGATCCAAAAGAAAGATACCAAAACAACATAAGCCACAGGTCAGGATCGAATCCTAGTAGAAACCACTACTGAACATCGAAACGTCACAAGCAAACAGCCAAACTCTTCATCGAACTCCTGGTGAAGTACTTGAACCAGCTCCTGCAGCAAACTCGGCTGAACCTGCAACTGGTGTGGTGAAGTAACTGTGAGCCACAGAGGACTCAGCAATCCCGTTCCCGGGTAACACGACTATTTAAGCCTTGGGTGTGGACAAGGCTGAAGAAAGAACGAGAGGTGAAGGAACAACAAGAGTCTGCAGCAGCAACTAGCACTAACTTACGCAAAAGAGAGCGAGAAGAGAAGTGCCTCGGTCGAAAGATGATCACGAAGTGATCCTAACTAAAGCCGGTCAAACATAACCCCACCGTGTTCAACTCCCGAATCCCTATTCGGAAATTGACAGTCACGGTACACACGCTGGTAGTGTATTGAAACATTGTGTCAAGTTATCTACAACCGGAATTAACAAGCTCCCATCTGCCACATAACCGCGGGCACGGCTTTCGAAAGTTCAAACCCTGCAGGGGTGTTCCAACTTGGCCCATCACAAGCCCACGATCCGCGGAGTCGCAACTCCATAGGTGGGAAGACCCGAGTATTCTCGGAATCCCGTGCTCAAGTTAAACCGAACTAAGGTAAGGCTAATCCAGCAAATCCTCCCGGCGTGTCGACACCCTGATAGTAGCCGCGCGTATCTAAGTCTCAGGACACGACCGGATGAGTCATCCTACAGGTTTTTACCAAACCTCAAGTTTCCTTGAGGTGGCCCCGCAGTCTGCTCGTTTCGGACCAACACTCATGTGGAGCACTGGCCCGGGGGGTTGAATTAAATAAAGGGATAGCTAGTCCACATGCAAGTTTTTTTATTAGTTATTAGGCAAATAGTACCAATGTTGGGACTTGCTGGAAAAGACTTAGCACTTAGCGGTTTATCAAGGGGGTCCCATACACCCCAACCGTGTTAGGAACGCATAATCAAGGAACATAACACCGGTTTATACGGTTCCTAACGGCATGAGTGGAACAAATCACCAAGCAAAAGGCTTAGCCTTCCACCCTTGCCAGTATATAGATGATTTCATTTTTTTTAAGCATTATATAGTGTGATATAACCCAACCAAACTTCAACATGAAGCAAGCATCTTCGATCTTCACCTGCAACTAACAATGCTATAAGAAGGGCTGAGCGAAGCGTACTTAGCCAAGCAACGGTTTGCATAGGTAGGTTGGTTAAACATGGCAATTGGTTACAAGTAGGAGGCTGACAAGAAGAACATGGGCATCGAGGCAAAACTATAGATCGAGACTTCTAGCAATAGGCAAAGATAGTAATGGTATCCGGGTTCGGTCATCTTGCCTGGAATTCCACAAGGGAGAAGAACGGATCCACGAAGAAGACGGAGCAACAGACGAGAGAATCCTCACAACTCCGGAACGAAACCGAAGCTAGCAAGAGAAGCAACCGGAAAGAAACAAACAACACGGTAAACACACAAGCATAAACATGGCATAAGATGCACAAGCAAGCATGATGCATGTCCGGTTTAAATATGCATGGCATGGCAAAGTGCCCAAACAATACTACAAGTTAAGTGGAGCTCAATATGCAACGAGTTGCATATTGACAAAACACCACAATTAATTATTTAATTGACTCTCGTTAATTTACAAGACAAGGTTAAATGTTTTTAGCATGGCAAGAGGTGAAACATAAAGAAACTACACTAATTAGACTTTTTAAATGGGGCCGGAGAATAACAACAACAATATCTGGAAAATCCCCATGAGCATGTTTAATAATTATAAGCAAACAACAATTAACATTTATAATGTTGTTAAATGATGCGGATGACATGATCAAGTTTATGCAAGTTTTATTAAAAGATTAACAAGAAGAAGATAAGAAGCATCGTCACCGTGGTGGAAGAAAGGGTGCCACGGCAACGATCCGAAAATGAAGCAACGGCATCATATCGGTTCCGGTATCTAGTTGAGAGACCGGTGCAAAACAAAAGGTGGAGTGAACGAGACAAACGAGATGATGGGGTGATCCCGTTACCGGGTTCCCACGAGTCGGTGGCGAGGCAACCGAGGAACATGACAAAAGGTCGGAACGGGCACGAAGCACACAAGGGAAGCATTTCATACAACCACATCAAGCATTCACGGGTCATCGACGGGGTTATACCTTCGAAACACTCGTTTCGGGACGGTTCGAGATCGTCGAGGGACGTAGTGGAAGTAGAGGAAGTAGTTGTACACGGCCGTAGAGGGAAGTAGTCGTTCCCGTAGAGGTACACGTATAGTCGTTCACATCCCGTTCGGAGAGGTACTTGTCACGTCGTGGAACTTGCCGGTCTCGGTCTTGTCGACGGTAGTGGTACTTGACGCATCGTCGTCACGTGTAGCCGTTCTCGTTTTCGGAGTCGTGCACGTTCGTAGCGGTTCGGGTCGTCGTGGTACTTGGGGTTCCCGTTTGCGATGGTAGTGGAAGTAGTGGTACTTGGCGCTTCCGGCGACGGTAGTTGTTCGGGCGTCGATCTCGTACACGGATCGTAGACGTTCGGGTTTTCCGTAGAGGAACTTGATGCATCCCCGTTCTTCGGTCTCCACTTGGCAAAACAACACGGATCCTGGACACTTCATCAACACAAGGCAACACAAACAAAAACAAAACACAACACAACTACAGCACGGACTCGGGACGACGAGGCCAGGCAGCAGCACTGCGAGGCAGGGGCCGCGGGATCCGCGCAGAGGCAGGGCAGAGGCGTTCCAGCGCTGGAGACGAAGGCGCGTACTGGTCGGCGACGCGGCGAAGGAAGGGCGGCTTCGCCCTGGCTGGAGGAAGGAGGCCCGCAGCCTTGGCGCGTGCAGAAGCAGGGACCAGGGAGGCGCGGACGAGGGACGGTGCTGGCCGGGACACTGGAGAGGCCGGGCGCGCGGAGATGGAGTCCACGGAGGAGGGAGGCCGGCGCTGGGGCCTCGGGACGGTGACGGAGGGCTCGGGGCGCCGGCTTCTGGAGGCGAGGGCCCCTGGCCGCGGGAACGGAGGGAGAGAGCCGGGATGCGGGGAGGCCGCAGCCTCGGGCCTGGGCGTCGCTGGCGCTGCAGAGGCGCCGCTCCTGGAGAGGAGGAGGGGATCCCCGCGGCCGGCCTGGTGGAGACGGGGAGGACGAGCGCGGCCAGCCTCCTGGCGCTGGCCGGCGGGGCGTCGCGAGGGAGAGAGCGCTCGGGGGCCGCGGTTTCTGGCCGAAGAGGAAGTGCGAGGAGTCGGGGTGCGGTCGGGCGAGGTGATTGGGGCTCGGGGCGACGGGGTCTTCGGGAGCGACGGTTTAGATCGAGGGCTCGAGGGGAGCGAGGGAAACAGAGGGCGAGGGAAACAGGAGAGTGGCGGCGGACAGGGAAGGGAGGAGCGAAGGGATGCATCGAGCTAGGGTTACGGGGTGAGGGAGCGAAGGGAGTTGGCCTTGGGCCCAGGAGGAGATGGGCCGGCTGGGCCAAGAAGGGAGAGGGAGGTGGCCTGGAGGAGTGATGAGGCTGCTGGGCTCTCTTTATTTATTTCCCTTTTAGCAGAGGATAAAAGAGAAGAAAGAAAAAAGAGGAGGAGTTAGGGCAAGAATTAGCACACGAGGTCAAAATCCCCGGGCTCACAAAATGTCAGGAATTTAATAAAATTGTTGGAGGGGTTTTTGGAAGAACCTCGAAACAACGGAAAGAATTATAGGCAAGGTTTAGAAGGAGAAACTCGAAGGGAAAAAGACAATGGGGAAATTATGCAAGTGTGTTACGGTGATTCCGAAGCAATGGAATATTTATTAATATAGCTCCCTAAATATTGAGAGGCTTTTATATGTTTTAAAGAGAAGACATTCTTCCCTCGATTTAAATGGACCGAAGGCCCACACAATTTATTAGGTTGAGATGCAAAAGATTAATGACATGATGGCATGATGACATGATGCAATGCAAAAATAAATAACACAAGCTCAAAAGAAACACACGGGCAACCCGGAACATCTGGAATCTTCGGGAATCTTCTGGAATCTTCTGGGACGTCGGTCTCGGGCGTCACAACTATGGACCATCCCCTCTCGTAGGGGGTTCCGGTAACCCCCTCCGGCATTCCCGATAAATCCGAAACTTTTCCGGTATACTTCCGGTGTCCGAATATAGCCGTCCAATATATCAATCTTTATGTCTCGGACATTCCGAGACTCCTCGTCATGTCCGTGATCTCATCCGGGACTCCGAACTACCTTCGGTACATCAATACTCAAAAACTCATAATACCGATCGTCATCAAACGTTAAGCGTGCGGACCCTACGGGTTCGAGAACTATGTAGACATGACCGAGACTCATCTCTGGTCAATAACCAATAGCGGAACCTGGATGTTCATATTGGCTCCTACATATTCTACGAAGATCTTTTATCGGTCAGAACCGCATAACAACATACGTTGTTCCTTTTGTCAAACGGTATGTTACTTGCCCGAGATTCGATCGTCGGTATCTCTATACCTAGTTCAATCTCGTTAC
>LR738712.1:799033677-799049584 GCA_902687465.1 Secale cereale | reverse complement strand
CGCGCCACCGCAAGCCCCGCTGCCGTCGGTCTCGTCTGCATCGTGGGCGACGCCCCGGCCCTTCTCGCTCGCCCGCCCGCCTCTCATCCACCCCTCTGCACTAAAAAGGATCGCGGGTTGAATATATCAAACTTCAGGGCCTTTTTTCAAGAAAGAAGAGTTTTTTCTAGATCCACTTAAAAAGGGACTGCGGGTTGAATTCCTAGAAACAGAGGGGGTTTTCTGTAAAAATGCCGACGTACGGGCTGAAACCCAACTTTCTTTATTATTATTATATTATATTAGGTAAAGATAAAGATATATATACATACATATATATATATACATATATATATATATATATATATATATATATATATATATATATATATATATATAGGGATTGACTATTCGTCACCCAGGGTGAAGAATTGTTATTCTTCACCCCAGCCGAACCATGCGCCCTCACGCAACAGCCAAGCCACGGTTGGAAGGTCGTGAGGTAATTTACCTCATGCATGTGGTAAGATTACAACGTTGCCTCAAAGAAAAGGTGTCACAGTCAAGAAGGATCGTAAGAGAAATATGAGTTTGAGGTAAAATTACTACACACCTTACGTCATGGAGGCCAAGATGGCCGCACCAAATGCACCACCTGAAAAACAAAGGCTGCTGTAAAATTACGTCAATGAATTATGGTTGCAGGTGAAAAAAAATCTGGTTGTGTTCCTAGTTTTTTTTAGATAAGACTGGGTTCTTCTCTCTCTTTTTTTTTAAGGGAAAAGACTGGGTTCTTCGTAAAGTACTGTACTAGTACTACAGTACGTGATTTCCTTCATTTTTCTATTATAAGTCTGAATTTAGACTCAAAATTAGAATAGCGGTCTGGAAAGGGCCATTATTTATAGAACCATTGGTCTCAATGGTCTCAAATGTATATCAACTTGGCACTTTCATGAGTTACTGATTTTTTATATTATATCTAGACAGTTCGATTTTTGAACTCTAAATTCAAGCAACGATCTAAAAGAAGCACTTACCAAATTCTGGGCATGTATGTTAGTTTTGCAGTGTGGGGAGTCTGTTGCTTCATACTATGATGGGTTTTGTTTACCTAAGAACTTTAAAGAAAATTTTCAGTAAGTATGAGATAATTCGGAGAACAAATACAAGAGTTGCAACGAGATGAAGAATACTACGTTAAGACTTCATCGACTATAACCAAGTTCTACATGGAAGAGAAACCGGCCAAAAGCCTACACAATCAACATGCTCGGGAAATTTCAAGATGAGTTGAAAACAACAATGTATTGTGCTGATATGCCAAGTAAAGCTGATGGTTCATTTGTTAATTTTGATGTGTAGAGTTTCAAGACAAACAAACGTGAGCTAAGAGAATGAATGGATATTTCTAATAAAGTATGGTGTTATGGTTGGCAAAAGATGTCAAGATGTAATAATGATGCAACACAATTAACCTTGCATGAAATAATTTGTTGCAAACAGAAGATTGTAGAAAATGCCAAGCATAAATAAAGCAATTAGTATCCTTCTATTAACTGGAGTGCAAAAACTCAATTCCATTTTTGTAAGGAGAGGCCAAGTAGTTTTACATACTCTGTTGTACGTACAAAGGTATAACCAGATGAAGAAGATGCAAATCATTGGCCTAAGCTATAGTTTCAGTTAAATCATTACTATACTTGTGGCTGCCCGCAAGCAAAAGTACTATACTGGTGGCAGATGACATTCTAGTTAAAGACCCAAAACATGAAACGAGCATTCATTGTCTGATGGGATGTTCTATTGGTGTGGCTGCGTCATTATCACATCCAGGATGAGCCAATGCAATTTCTTGTCTCGTCATACGTAACTGAAAATGCAGATGAGAAGGCAATCATATGACTGGATTTTATTTAAAAACAAGGAAGCGAGTGTGAAAAGGAACAATTGACAACTAAAAGATAACCAACTAGGGCAGGAGTACTTACTGACCACACATCATTTTAAGACCATCATTTTCTCATTGGGGAGTCGCGTCACATGCTTGTGACAAGTTTTCGGAGTGACCTCTATGGTGCTTTGGTGTCTCGTTAAACACGGGCGGAGGTACATTATTAAACTACAAAAGAAAATGCATGTCATGTAAAAACAAGAACCCAAACAACAATTTTGGATTTCATTATTTCTATAAAGAGCACCAGTGAGCCATGTGCTGAGCAACCATAGTTTTGAGCCCAGCATCTCAAAGATATTCAGACACCTCCGATGGTTCTGTCACCATTAATTTCAGTGCCATCAACAGATGGGGTCAATGTTGTTCCTAAGAAAAGAAAAATAGATGGGGTCAATGAGTCAAGTTGATGCTTTGGGCAACCATTGGTTTCGAGATTCATGAAGTTAAAACAAGCTAGTAATAAAAATTCAACCATGACAAGAAGCCACAAATCAATGAAAATCTAAAGTGGGAGCAAAATTTAAATCTTTCAGTCTCCTAATTGTAGAGCTTCATTTATTGAGAAATCAGACTTTTTAGGAAACATGTACATTGATTATGAGAATACTGAGAACTCTTCCTTCAATCATGGCGTATACATGACGAGTGAAGGTAAACTATAATTGACATGATGTATGAACACATACAAACTGGGCAAAAAGATATTACAGTCCGAGTAAACCGAACAAATTAGAGGATGAGACCAAAAGAAAAACCACAATAATGCTTTGCCTCTTCATATTGGGACATAATCTATCTAAATTCAAATAACTAAATTCGAGAAGATACTTTCCATGGGAGAATAAATCGACATATACTCATGTAAATTGATGGAAAGAGGGTGATACTAATGAGGTCCGCCGTTTAATTAGCTATGCCCAAAACAACTACATTTTGTGATGAAATCAAAACTGAATACATCTAAACTTCTTGCTAAATCTTAAACACTGAAAAAATGCTTGCCATGAGAAAATTAATCGACACATACTCATGTAAATTAATAGAGGAAATAATAGTACTGAAAAGCTCTGGCGCAAAGACCTGGTTGCAAACACTCGTGGTGGGAGGAGATGCACACTGCATAAAGAAGCATGCCAATGGTCACCGTAACCTGACGGAATCCACGACCACCCACCTCAGTGCAAAAATTAGAGTGTTCCTAAGAAAAAAACATATATATTGTTATCTGCAAAAAAGCTAATCAGTAAATTGTAGGTGCATCCAATGAGGCCTAAACTCCAACCCATTCCAACAAATAAACTGAATTAATTCAGAAGCATGTAAATACTGAATGATTTCCCATAGGGCACTGAAACGAAACTCCATATCTTCATTGTGGACTGTGAAAAATCAAACTTAAATACTGTGAAGAACAAATCAAATATCCTCCCTACATACTTTGCTTCTACCTGGCAAAATTTTAGCCATTTCGTAGCAGTTGATGCTTCCATGTCAAGGAGCACATATATTCTACACAAACACTGCTCTACACCTCTGCCCTGGCGTCGATTGGAAGAAACAGCAGATCCAAATTTCCTAATCTAGAAAGACATCCAACAAAGCTACTTGGAGATACAAATAAACAAGAATTAGAGTGTTCCTAAGAAAAACCAATTACAGAGCATACATGCAAAAATGCAAACACAAGCAAGCATATATTGTAAAATTCAAGTTACCTCATAGGGTAGGAGGTCTGTTCTCGTGATCTCTCCAGTCTGCAGGCGCCACAAAAACTGAATGCCAATGTAGAAATTTGGGAAGAACATGACGAGGTGTAACAAACATGAAATTGATTGGAACTGAAAGCATTAGGATCAGGGTTGCTCGCGCCTCCTGTGAGCTCCTCACCTGCACACACCCAACCAAAATAAACACAAAACCTCAGACAATGTTGTCGCCGTAAGGGAGGTAGTGCCAACACGACAAGTCGACAACCCACCGCAGCACCGCTGCAACAACTGAGATAAGAACAACATCATGGTACAACAACTGAGATAAGAAAATCGTTAACCCCCTCTAAAGTGAATGACAATATACTGATAAATTTAGCATGCGCACGCAAATGTTAAGCCCAAATTAGAAGAACTTCCAATCTACCAAAGCAGCTATAACAGGGACACTACAACACATAGTTGCACATAACAAAGAATTTTGGTTTTATGTACCTGCAGCTAAAAACAGGGAACGACTTAATGACAAAAAGGCATGTACGCGTGCAATAGTAGTACAAAGATCAGCGAATGAGGAATAAAAGACAAAGAAAGAAAGGGGGATGGAAGGTGGAAGGGACGGGAAATTGTATCTATGAGGCGAGAGGGAGGAAGCCACACGGCTCGAGCTGGCTGTGGAGGATTAGAGGCCCAGATGCTGACCACCAGAAATACGACCATCCACCTCAGCGCTGCCATGATCACCCACCATAGCACCGCCCGACACCGAGGCCAGCCGCCGCTCACCATGCTGCCCCGTCTGCCTGTCGATCGCCACACCGACCACTCATCCTGGGAGTTGATGCATTCATTTTCACTGGAGTGAGAAACGAAATTATAGAACTTTCCTATTCGCACTGTTCATCTTGATCGTTAGCTATGCAGATGATGGCTGCCATAGATTCACACGCTGACGTCGAGTGTACATGGATGCCGCTGCGCACATCGCGCCTTATGCCAGTCCAACATTTAATAAACCCCTTCCCAGTTGAAAGAGCACGTTCCTTTAGGACAAAACGGAGAATAAGTAATTTATTCCAAACCAATTTCACAGTACTAGTAATTTGTGATGAAGACCATCTGCTGTCAAGTTTAAAGGATTAAATCAATTCACATGTGCTGGCAGCCAGAGAATGTAAGACACTAGAAACAAAGCAAGCAAGCATAAGGCGAGTTGGATCCCTTCATACGCAGACACCGAGTAATTAGAGAAGGATTGATAAAATATTAGTTACTTATTCGGGATTGTTGCCCATATGAATTATTTTAGATATCAAGCATTGCCGTAAAATTAAGGATGTAAACTGAACATTGAGAAGGAGACTGACGCTAGATGGATCCTTTCATACGCAGACATGCTTAGCTTTGGCTGGACTAGTGAGGTAATAAGCATCCGAATGCAGAGCTAACCACATTGGACTTCATAAACTATATGGCAGATGTATATAGAACATAAGATTCCAAAATTAGTAATTGTACAAAAATGAAACAAACAAGAGGGTAATCGATCATGGCATACCTATCAATATATCACTGGTAAGCGTCTTCTTTGAGCACATTGTCAGTAGCAGTTCCCATCCAGACATTAAAACAAACACCTCGTGGGCAAGAAATGCCAACTAGTTAGGCAAAGAATGAGATCCAAAGGGAATTACAGACATAAGCAGTGAAATTTTGGAAGCAAACAGATAAATAAAAAGATGCTACCTAGCAGGGGGCTAGCAAAACGAGAAAGCGACATGGTGTAAGAGGAAGGGCATCCGCATGCAAGGAGAAGGGCAGCGTGCTGGCTGTGTCATGTGTGTGAGAAAAAAAGGGAGGAGCACGAACATAAATACCGGTGGCCGCGCTGGATTCTTGTCCTTCTGCAGTCCGTGGCGACCGTGGTTGAACCAACGCCACCATGACCACCATTTGCAGCGCGGCCACGACCACCACTTGCAGTGCCGTAGCGACATCCAGGCCACACGCCTTCTCACAATGCTTCAGAATCCATTGCCGGCGATCTAACACCATGCCGCTGACCAGCAAGCCAGCTGCGGCCCGCCGTTCGCCGTCGAAACTGCCGCTCACCCCTCACGCGCTGCTGAGGAACTGGCTGGGGACGGGGTCGTGGCCTCGTGGCCTACCATTAAACGGTTTGTAACTTTCGGTGTAGGTACATCGGGCAGCAGTGGACTCTGGCACGGGTCAGCCCAAGCGATCGGGGCGAGGGGGAATCTTGCTCGCTGGGTCGACCGGGGTGGGTCCTTAATAGACTATATATATATATATATATATATATATATATATATATATATATATATATATATATATATATATATATATATATATACTCCCATGCTCAATATACCTTATATACGCATTAATTATACCTCTTTATCATTCTCCATATACTTCATTAAATATTCTCAGATACCCCAATACGAGTTTTGTTGAAAAAAATATCATCTACGACGTACTTTTTGTAATATACCCTTTTCACGTACAAACACATCAGTATATACGTAAACATTTAAAATATGTAGACTCGCATGAATTTTTTCATGAAAATCATTTTGAGGTATCTAATAATTACTAATGAAGTATATTAAAAATAATAAAGAGGTATAAAAGATTCATCTATATGGTATATGAGGAGCGAGAGTACGTACTCCCAGGAGTACACAACCATTTTCCTATATATATCCTACGCTATCCGGAAGTACAAGTCAAGGTAGAATAAATCCTACGCTATCCTATATTTGCTAAATAACAATGATACTCAACATCCCTCCGCAGTCACAATGATAGCGACGCAGACGGTGAGACTGGAGAAGAATCCGAAGGTAAGCCGACGGACCCCCCCCCCCCACAGTCGAATGATCGATGCATCGCGGAAGGCGTGTCTGGAGTGAAAATCAACGAAATTGCTCAAGCAAGGCGGTAGCCCTTTGTGACATTTGTCGAGGTAGCCGAGAGCGTAGGTGGTGTAGCCGTAGTCGAGGTAGCCGTGCGAAGAATGCCGTGGTCGGTATCGAGTCGGGGGTCGCCAGTGTCGAGGTAGTCGTCGTGAGCCGCAGAAGAAGAGCAGCGGCGGCGGCGGCCTAAGGAGGCGGCGGTGGCTAGAGAAGGAGCGCGGCGGCGGTGCTTAAAGTAGGCGATAATGAACCCGACAGCGTGACGAAGACCGGCGTGGACGGTGACGTTCCCGCGCCAAGGGAGGCGGCGCGGCGCATATCACGTGGAGGACAACGCGCGTGGATGGCGGTGGACCGCGGGCCACAGCGTTACGGCCCGAAGGGACGACGCAATAGCGGCGGGCAGGTCGGGACGACGGCGGGGAAGACCTCAGGGCGGTTGCAAGGATCACGTGCCATGCTCGCTACGGCCCGACGGGGCGACGCAGCGGCAGTGCGAGGGTCGGTGCAGCCTCGGGGCGGCCTGGAGCGGACGACCTCGGTGCGGCGGTTGACCGCGAGCCGCGGCACTACGACAAGAAGGGACGACGCAGCGGCATCGCGCGAGGTGGTGCAACCACGGGAACAGCCTCAGGGCGGCGGCGGGGATCACGTACCTACCGCGGCACTACGGCCCGAAGAGGCGACGCAGCGACGGCGCATATCAGTGCAACCACGAGGAGAACCATGGGACGGCGACGCTGCGGTCCGAAGAGACGACGCAACTGTGCAACTCGTTACTCAATCGGCGAAGAGGCGCGTTGTACTTGACAATGTCCGCCAAAATAAATCACATGCACTCGGATGATCAATCTAATTGCCGTGAAGATGAATTGTCCGCTAGGGACCGGACTTGGCAGGAGCGGGTGTACATGCACAGCCTTTAGGTGCAATCTCGGCACCTACATGCAACCGGCCAGGCTAGGCACACGTTGCCATGCGGGATGCACGGGCGGCCAAGGCTCAAGCCGATGCGGCACCTCCGCTGGCTTCGCGAGGCCGGAGCGCAGTAACCGACATGCACGGACGCGGGGCCACGCGGAGAATCGGCCAGCGCCCAACGCTCGAGCAGGTAGCCAGAGGACATGTAGCGTGGAACGCAGGACAACGCGAGCGGCTGCCACGGCTGTGCGATAAGTCCGTGCGACGACGGATCCAGCCAGAGACGATGAAGTAGACGTGTGTTGAAAATGACGAACGACGGCGGGAGACGCAAACTGATCATAGATCGGAAAACCAAAAAGTAACACCGATCAAATGACCGGCGAGAGAGAAAAATCCAGATCAATTGATCGGGAAAAAGACTCTTTAGAGTAGCCGGTCAACACGATCAGCGGACGAACCCTAGGTACGGGAGGCGCGGCCTCCGGCGACGATCATGGAGACCGGCCGCCCCAGGGACGGCGTGAGGGTGCGGAAGCGGCGTGAGGGTGCGGAAGCGGCGGCGGCTAGGGTTTAAGATCGATTAGGTTGATACCATGTTAGAAAAGAGAAAGGGGTTTGGTGAAATAGTTATTGTATTGCTTTGAGCCTCGTGAACATATATATAGAAGTACATAGTCATCTTGCAAGTATAAGTCAATATAGAATAAATCCTACGCTATCCTATATTTCCTAAATAACAATGATACTCAACACGTACATCCCTCCTACTCAGCCGTATACATGATCTGCATGCCCGCGCGCGCTCACGACGCGATGAACGAACACTGCGCGTCCGCTCCAACAAATCGCCAAGGACCCAGCCTGCCTACCGTGGCCACTACGCCACACACATGCGCAGACACGCACGTCACGTACGCCACGCATGATCACACACGTACACATGCCATGACCCTGCCTCGCGGATCCGACCTGGACGCATCGACGCTGATCGCACATCCACGGACCCGACATGGCAGACTGACGCCGATGGCATCATGCTCCATCACGGCTTATTCCCAATAAAACCCCCCACCTTTGACTAGTCTTCATAGACTAGTGGTCCAAGTTTTAGCTTCCTACCCCTCCCACTTACCATCTCATGGGTAGCTCTGGTCATTTGAGCAAACCGCTGGCTTATGTGATGCCCCCCCCCCCATGGGCAATGTAACTCGTGCGCTATCACTTCAATAAACTCAAGGACAGGGCACTAGGGCTCCAAAACACACCCGAGCTCTAGAGTCGATTCTACGAAGTCATGATTAACTTAGACTTACGTCCAGGGAAGGAACCTCAAGAGTGTGCCGAGAAAACGCATTAGACTAGGACATCATCGTGTCAACTTTGTTGGTGTACGACAACCTACACTATAATGCCATCATACACACCCTCGTGATCGTATTTGCGATCATGCTATTAAGGACTACCCTTAGTAAAAAAACTTGTTTTCACTAAAATACCATAAGTATCCTGGGGGATTTTCGTAGTTAGACTCAGAAACTCATATGTGATGTAATGGCGTTTAGTTTGTGACTAATTACATGCTTATCTTTACCTAATCTATACCTAATAATAAAGCACGGAACGAGTCCGTCGGGTTCACCGTCACAATACGCTTTCGCCCAGTCGTAATACGCTTTTACGATTTGTATATATAGAAATAGAAATAGAAAAACGATTCGTGCCTGGTTGCCGAACCAGCCGCCAGCGTGATTTCCCCCCGACCCCTGCCAACCCTAGCCGCCGCACAAACGCCAATCCGCCGTCGGCTGTCCATCGCTTCCCCGCGCCCCCTCGCGTGTCCTTCGCCACCTCTCGCCTCCCTCTGCTCGAGGCCTCCGGTCTCGCGCTTCCAGGAGCGACTCCTGGTCTCTGCAGCCGCCCTCACCTCCCTCTCTCTCCAACCACCCCCGCTCTCCTCTCGCATCACACATGCGGCGGCTCAACATATCCTGTCGGGTGTGGCGTATTTGGCATATGTGTTGTGCTTCGGCCAGCTGGTTGTGTGTGATGTGTGCGGCTGGATGTGCGTCCGTGTTTGTGTGTGTGGCCCTCTATAGGCAGAGGAAGTCGATGGTTGCAGACAGAGGAAGCTGCTGGTTGCTGGCAGAGTAGGATTATGATAGTTCCCTTGCTCTTTGCCAGAAAAATTGATAGTTCTCTTGATTTGTTTTGGTCTGGATTAGTACAAAAGTGCACTGATATTTGTTTTGTGGTGCAGGAGCTTCAAGACAGCAGGTTTAGCAGGGATCAATTGCAACCTTCGTTTAGCTTCTGTTCTGGGAAACTATTTGTGATGGCTTCTAAAAGCACATGGCTGGTACAGAGCAATTTTTACACTAGAGGTATGCAATGATATAATTGAAATAACTTGAAACTCCGGAAACAAGATGAAGAATTTAGAACCAAAGATATGATATGATGAACAAGCTCCAGACAAAAGAATTAAATCACCTTGAAGGAATAAGAATAAGAATTATGTCATGCGTATCCTTCACCAATTTAAATTGATGACAACCAAAGGATTTGGCATACTACTTATTCTCGTTGCAAAGAATTAAAGAGAGGTCTAGCACAACCTCGGATAATTATTCAACGAACCACCGGTAGGATTATGAAAAGAACGAGTGAATTAAAACGATAACAACGGAAGAGGAATCTAGAATGAACCACCGTAAGAATAGGGAGACGAACGAAGAGACATCAATGAAGAATATTTGGAGGACAAAGTTGAAAACTGAGAACGAAGAATCTTCTGAAATGATGGCCTTCGGAGGATCACAAAGGAAAGAATTCATGAAATGCTTCGGATGGTATGAAAGGATCTCCTCACAAACGAAACAATAAAGAGGATGGCATGAAGCTAGAACCACGAATCTTCCAGAGAACGGGCCAAGATTTAAGAGAAACACTTCTCCGGTCTCCAAATATTGAGAATGAAGACGAGAATGCCATAAGAATTGTTGAGCACTCCGGAATGAAGGATTAAAAAGGTTGAAACAACGACAAAAGAATTTGAAAGTAAACTTGGAGAAGGCATGTGACTGATGGAATTCATTCTTACGTCACACTTGAAAAGAATTTCAGAATTCTCCGGAAAATAGAAGAGTCAGGTAAGATCCTGGGAAAGACCTGTGGGTTAAGGCCCACTCAAAGAAATCACCGTTGGAAAAGATTGCTTAAGAGATATAGCACCGGTTGAATTAAAAAGGCTTGAGTAAGATAACAACCCTCAAAAATTGCTTGAACGGGTTAAGAATGGAATTATGAATCTTCAGCACTCCAGATATGAATAACAAGAGGTGAATGATTAATTGGTGCACCGGAATAAGAAAGCATTGTGAAATGAGGAAAAAGGATAAGATCAACACCAAAATCTTGAATTACATCCACCGGCAGAATATGAGAACAAAAGAATGATGAACTAGAAGCTCTTGAGCATCTTCACGATAAATCGCCGGATAAGAACATTGAAGGAAAAGAATGAAGAAACATCACATGAATAAAATGGATACTTCATTAAGAATTCTGGCTCCAAGAAAAGAAGGGAGGGAGGGTGGGGAAAAACAAAGACAACTTGGGATGAATGAAACAAACAAATCGTCGGATTTCTCAACGGCGTCTGTATGGAGTAACTTGAAGAGAAGGCACACCGGTTGGAAAGGATTAACATGAAAAATCTCGATGATCAAGAAGAATTAGCACTCCCATAGAAATATGAGAACACCGATTAGGAAGGTATGGAATCAACATTTGACATCGAAGCAACTCGAATACCAGAATCAAAACAAGAACAAAGGATAGATATGCAGCATGATCTTCACAATATCATCCGAACAGAGAATTGAACGAATGAATTCCGTAAGTACATCAACTAGTCGAGAAGCCACTTGGAGAACAAAAGATAAATAAAAGGAACAAGGAACAGATAGAACAAATACAAGATAGAAGCTTCGTTCGACATCTTCGTGCTGAAAGCTCATGGAACGTGTTACAAAAGGGTTTTGTCATCCCCGGATCAGCATAGCCAAGGACCCTTTAAGATGCAACTCCCGATCAGAACAAGTCCATAAAACCACTTCACTCAATGTAGAACCCCGAACTTCATATCTAGCATCCGTTGGAAGAATGCCTAGAACTACTAGATGAACCCACCTATAGATTTCCGAAAGTTTCCAGTTATGCAATCAGGTGTTGGGGATACACGAGAAGCACCGCGCAATCAACTCTAAACCTACATCCAGGTGTATCCATCCTTCAACACATAACCAGTCTTTCTCGGAAACTGTTTACCTCGGACCTTCGAAAAGCATCCACTATAACAAGCTATGGCAATACTCTCGAACTACCTCCCCAGTACTGGGTGATGTCGGGGTTATCTTGCCACTGGCCGTATAGGAGAGATTTTCGATGTCGGCCGTCTTAAGTATTTAGTACTGCCGCGATATACTTGTGTCAATGATACCCCGAAGCTCAACTCCTCGGGAACAGGAGGCATCGGGAACAATATCCTTGTCACAAGAACATCGAAACAATCCCAGAATACTCGCGGGATCCTAAAAAAAAAATTGGTGCAAATTTTGAAGATAGGAGAGACAAGAGTAGACGTCAGGAGTCCTCACCAGAGAGAAAGGGGATGAGAAGCAAAGAAATCCTACTCTCCGGTATAATATAGGACTCAAAATGTTTTCATGTGTGTGCCTAGACTCAACCGTCAACGATTCGATCAATCAGTGGGGGCTTCTAGGTCGGAGAAGGCTCTGAATACCAACTTGTAATGCCCAGGGTGGGACTATACCTCCTACGTGTCGAGGCACGACTTAAAGGTATAAGCCCATCCTAGAATGATCTCAAGTTTGGTATCTTTGCACGACTCATGTAAAAGAGGGATCAAATTGCAAAAGGAGATAGTTGGCTTACACTCGCCACTTCACACAATACATTACATAAACAATCATCATTCAAAACATCACAACCCGACTACGGGAGAAGATCCAAAAGAAAGATACCAAAACAACATAAGCCACAGGTCAGGATCGAATCCTAGTAGAAACCACTACTGAACATCGAAACGTCACAAGCAAACAGCCAAACTCTTCATCGAACTCCTGGTGAAGTACTTGAACCAGCTCCTGCAGCAAACTCGGCTGAACCTGCAACTGGTGTGGTGAAGTAACTGTGAGCCACAGAGGACTCAGCAATCCCGTTCCCGGGTAACACGACTATTTAAGCCTTGGGTGTGGACAAGGCTGAAGAAAGAACGAGAGGTGAAGGAACAACAAGAGTCTGCAGCAGCAACTAGCACTAACTTACGCAAAAGAGAGCGAGAAGAGAAGTGCCTCGGTCGAAAGATGATCACGAAGTGATCCTAACTAAAGCCGGTCAAACATAACCCCACCGTGTTCAACTCCCGAATCCCTATTCGGAAATTGACAGTCACGGTACACACGCTGGTAGTGTATTGAAACATTGTGTCAAGTTATCTACAACCGGAATTAACAAGCTCCCATCTGCCACATAACCGCGGGCACGGCTTTCGAAAGTTCAAACCCTGCAGGGGTGTTCCAACTTGGCCCATCACAAGCCCACGATCCGCGGAGTCGCAACTCCATAGGTGGGAAGACCCGAGTATTCTCGGAATCCCGTGCTCAAGTTAAACCGAACTAAGGTAAGGCTAATCCAGCAAATCCTCCCGGCGTGTCGACACCCTGATAGTAGCCGCGCGTATCTAAGTCTCAGGACACGACCGGATGAGTCATCCTACAGGTTTTTACCAAACCTCAAGTTTCCTTGAGGTGGCCCCGCAGTCTGCTCGTTTCGGACCAACACTCATGTGGAGCACTGGCCCGGGGGGTTGAATTAAATAAAGGGATAGCTAGTCCACATGCAAGTTTTTTTATTAGTTATTAGGCAAATAGTACTAATGTTGGGACTTGCTGGAAAAGACTTAGCACTTAGCGGTTTATCAAGGGGGTCCCATACACCCCAACCGTGTTAGGAACGCATAATCAAGGAACATAACACCGGTTTATACGGTTCCTAACGGCATGAGTGGAACAAATCACCAAGCAAAAGGCTTAGCCTTCCACCCTTGCCAGTATATAGATGATTTCATTTTTTTAAGCATTATATAGTGTGATATAACCCAACCAAACTTCAACATGAAGCAAGCATCTTCGATCTTCACCTGCAACTAACAATGCTATAAGAAGGGCTGAGCGAAGCGTACTTAGCCAAGCAACGGTTTGCATAGGTAGGTTGGTTAAACATGGCAATTGGTTACAAGTAGGAGGCTGACAAGAAGAACATGGGCATCGAGGCAAAACTATAGATCGAGACTTCTAGCAATAGGCAAAGATAGTATTGGTATCCGGGTTCGGTCATCTTGCCTGGAATTCCACAAGGGAGAAGAACGGATCCACGAAGAAGACGGAGCAACAGACGAGAGAATCCTCACAACTCCGGAACGAAACCGAAGCTAGCAAGAGAAGCAACTGGAAAGAAACAAACAACACGGTAAACACACAAGCATAAACATGGCATAAGATGCACAAGCAAGCATGATGCATGTCCGGTTTAAATATGCATGGCATGGCAAAGTGCCCAAACAATACTACAAGTTAAGTGGAGCTCAATATGCAACGAGTTGCATATTGACAAAACACCACAATTAATTATTTAATTGACTCTCGTTAATTTACAAGACAAGGTTAAATGTTTTTAGCATGGCAAGAGGTGAAACATAAAGAAACTACACTAATTAGACTTTTTAAATGGGGCCGGAGAATAACAACAACAATATCCGGAAAATCCCCATGAGCATGTTTAATAATTATAAGCAAACAACAATTAACATTTATAATGTTGTTAAATGATGCGGATGACATGATCAAGTTTATGCAAGTTTTATTAAAAGATTAACAAGAAGAAGATAAGAAGCATCGTCACCGTGGTGGAAGAAAGGGTGCCACGGCAACGATCCGAAAATGAAGCAATGGCATCATATCGGTTCCGGTATCTAGTTGAGAGACCGGTGCAAAACAAAAGGTGGAGTGAACGAGACAAACGAGATGATGGGGTGATCCCGTTACCGGGTTCCCACGAGTCGGTGGCGAGGCAACCGAGGAACATGACAAAAGGTCGGAACGGGCACGAAGCACACAAGGGAAGCATTTCATACAACCACATCAAGCATTCACGGGTCATCGACGGGGTTATACCTTCGAAACACTCGTTTCGGGACGGTTCGAGATCGTCGAGGCACGTAGTGGAAGTAGAGGAAGTAGTTGTACACGGCCGTAGAGGGAAGTAGTCGTTCCCGTAGAGGTACACGTATAGTCGTTCACATCCCGTTCGGAGAGGTACTTGTCACGTCGTGGAACTTGCCGGTCTCGGTCTTGTCGACGGTAGTGGTACTTGACGCATCGTCGTCACGTGTAGCCGTTCTCGTTTTCGGAGTCGTGCACGTTCGTAGCGGTTCGGGTCGTCGTGGTACTTGGGGTTCCCGTTTGCGATGGTAGTGGAAGTAGTGGTACTTGGCGCTTCCGGCGACGGTAGTTGTTCGGGCGTCGATCTCGTACACGGATCGTAGACGTTCGGGTTTTCCGTAGAGGAACTTGATGCATCCCCGTTCTTCGGTCTCCACTTGGCAAAACAACACGGATCCTGGACACTTCATCAACACAAGGCAACACAAACAAAAACAAAACACAACACAACTACAGCACGGACTCGGGACGACGAGGCCAGGCAGCAGCACTGCGAGGCAGGGGCCGCGGGATCCGCGCAGAGGCAGGGCAGAGGCGTTCCAGCGCTGGAGACGAAGGCGCGTACTGGTCGGCGACGCGGCGAAGGAAGGGCGGCTTCGCCCTGGCTGGAGGAAGGAGGCCCGCAGCCTTGGCGCGTGCAGAAGCAGGGACCAGGGAGGCGCGGACGAGGGACGGTGCTGGCCGGGACACTGGAGAGGCCGGGCGCGCGGAGATGGAGTCCACGGAGGAGGGAGGCCGGCGCTGGGGCCTCGGGACGGTGACGGAGGGCTCGGGGCGCCGGCTTCTGGAGGCGAGGGCCCCTGGCCGCGGGAACGGAGGGAGAGAGCCGGGATGCGGGGAGGCCGCAGCCTCGGGCCTGGGCGTCGCTGGCGCTGCAGAGGCGCCGCTCCTGGAGAGGAGGAGGGGATCCCCGCGGCCGGCCTGGTGGAGACGGGGAGGACGAGCGCGGCCAGCCTCCTGGCGCTGGCCGGCGGGGCGTCGCGAGGGAGAGAGCGCTCGGGGGCCGCGGTTTCTGGCCGAAGAGGAAGTGCGAGGAGTCGGGGTGCGGTCGGGCGAGGTGATTGGGGCTCGGGGCGACGGGGTCTTCGGGAGCGA
>LR738712.1:799012156-799027359 GCA_902687465.1 Secale cereale | reverse complement strand
CCCGCCGGCCTCCCATCTCCTTTCTCCCGTCCTCCCTTTTCTCTCCCGCTCATCTCTCTCTTCGCTCGCAGGTACCCAACGCATGGCGCGCCGGTCAGCCGTCATGCTCCAAGCTCCAGCCGCCTTACGAGATCCGTCAGTTCCTCGGCTGTTGGCGCCCTACTCCCCTGCGACCGGCACATCCACCCATGACCGCCGCCGCACCTCACCGCTGTCTTCTCTCTCCCGTCGGCCTCCCATCTCCTTTCTCTTGTCCTCCTTTTTCTCTCCCGCTCATCTCTTTCTTCTCTCGCAGGTACCGACGCATGGCGCGCCGGCCAGCCGTCATGCTCCAAGCTCCGGCCGCCTTACGAGATCCGGCAGTTCCTCGTCGACCGCGCCACCGCAAGCCCCGCTGCCGTCGGTCTCGTCTGCATCGTGGGCGACGCCCCGGCCCTTCTCGCTCGCCCGCCCGCCTCTCATCCACCCCTCTGCACTAAAAAGGATCGCGGGTTGAATATATCAAACTTCAGGGCCTTTTTTCAAGAAAGAAGAGTTTTTTCTAGATCCACTTAAAAAGGGACTGCAGGTTGAATTCCTAGAAACAGAGGGGGTTTTCTGTAAAAATGCCGACGTACGGGCTGAAACCCAACTTTCTTTATTATTAGGTAAAGATAAAGATATATATACATACATATATATATATACATATATATATATATATATATATATATATATATAGGGATTGACTATTCGTCACCCAGGGTGAAGAATTGTTATTCTTCACCCCAGCCGAACCATGCGCCCTCACGCAACAGCCAAGCCACGGTTGGAAGGTCGTGAGGTAATTTACCTCATGCATGTGGTAAGATTACAACGTTGCCTCAAAGAAAAGGTGTCACAGTCAAGAAGGATCGTAAGAGAAATATGAGTGTGAGGTAAAATTACTACACACCTTACGTCATGGAGGCCAAGATGGCCGCACCAAATGCACCACCTGAAAAACAAAGGCTGCTGTAAAATTACGTCAATGAATTATGGTTGCAGGTGAAAAAAAATCTGGTTGTGTTCCTAGTTTTTTTTAGATAAGACTGGGTTCTTCTCTCTCTTTTTTTTTAAGGGAAAAGACTGGGTTCTTCGTAAAGTACTGTACTAGTACTACAGTACGTGATTTCCTTCATTTTTCTATTATAAGTCTGAATTTAGACTCAAAATTAGAATAGCGGTCTGGAAAGGGCCATTATTTATAGAACCATTGGTCTCAATGGTCTCAAATGTATATCAACTTGGCACTTTCATGAGTTACTGATTTTTTATATTATATCTAGACAGTTCGATTTTTGAACTCTAAATTCAAGCAACGATCTAAAAGAAGCACTTACCAAATTCTGGGCATGTATGTTAGTTTTGCAGTGTGGGGAGTCTGTTGCTTCATACTATGATGGGTTTTGTTTACCTAAGAACTTTAAAGAAAATTTTCAGTAAGTATGAGATAATTCGGAGAACAAATACAAGAGTTGCAACGAGATGAAGAATACTACGTTAAGACTTCATCGACTATAACCAAGTTCTACATGGAAGAGAAACCGGCCAAAAGCCTACACAATCAACATGCTCGGGAAATTTCAAGATGAGTTGAAAACAACAATGTATTGTGCTGATATGCCAAGTAAAGCTGATGGTTCATTTGTTAATTTTGATGTGTAGAGTTTCAAGACAAACAAACGTGAGCTAAGAGAATGAATGGATATTTCTAATAAAGTATGGTGTTATGGTTGGCAAAAGATGTCAAGATGTAATAATGATGCAACACAATTAACCTTGCATGAAATAATTTGTTGCAAACAGAAGATTGTAGAAAATGCCAAGCATAAATAAAGCAATTAGTATCCTTCTATTAACTGGAGTGCAAAAACTCAATTCCATTTTTGTAAGGAGAGGCCAAGTAGTTTTACATACTCTGTTGTACGTACAAAGGTATAACCAGATGAAGAAGATGCAAATCATTGGCCTAAGCTATAGTTTCAGTTAAATCATTACTATACTTGTGGCTGCCCGCAAGCAAAAGTACTATACTGGTGGCAGATGACATTCTAGTTAAAGACCCAAAACATGAAACGAGCATTCATTGTCTGATGGGATGTTCTATTGGTGTGGCTGCGTCATTATCACATCCAGGATGAGCCAATGCAATTTCTTGTCTCGTCATACGTAACTGAAAATGCAGATGAGAAGGCAATCATATGACTGGATTTTATTTAAAAACAAGGAAGCGAGTGTGAAAAGGAACAATTGACAACTAAAAGATAACCAACTAGGGCAGGAGTACTTACTGACCACACATCATTTTAAGACCATCATTTTCTCATTGGGGAGTCGCGTCACATGCTTGTGACAAGTTTTCGGAGTGACCTCTATGGTGCTTTGGTGTCTCGTTAAACACGGGCGGAGGTACATTATTAAACTACAAAAGAAAATGCATGTCATGTAAAAACAAGAACCCAAACAACAATTTTGGATTTCATTATTTCTATAAAGAGCACCAGTGAGCCATGTGCTGAGCAACCATAGTTTTGAGCCCAGCATCTCAAAGATATTCAGACACCTCCGATGGTTCTGTCACCATTAATTTCAGTGCCATCAACAGATGGGGTCAATGTTGTTCCTAAGAAAAGAAAAATAGATGGGGTCAATGAGTCAAGTTGATGCTTTGGGCAACCATTGGTTTCGAGATTCATGAAGTTAAAACAAGCTAGTAATAAAAATTCAACCATGACAAGAAGCCACAAATCAATGAAAATCTAAAGTGGGAGCAAAATTTAAATCTTTCAGTCTCCTAATTGTAGAGCTTCATTTATTGAGAAATCAGACTTTTTAGGAAACATGTACATTGATTATGAGAATACTGAGAACTCTTCCTTCAATCATGGCGTATACATGACGAGTGAAGGTAAACTATAATTGACATGATGTATGAACACATACAAACTGGGCAAAAAGATATTACAGTCCGAGTAAACCGAACAAATTAGAGGATGAGACCAAAAGAAAAACCACAATAATGCTTTGCCTCTTCATATTGGGACATAATCTATCTAAATTCAAATAACTAAATTCGAGAAGATACTTTCCATGGGAGAATAAATCGACATATACTCATGTAAATTGATGGAAAGAGGGTGATACTAATGAGGTCCGCCGTTTAATTAGCTATGCCCAAAACAACTACATTTTGTGATGAAATCAAAACTGAATACATCTAAACTTCTTGCTAAATCTTAAACACTGAAAAAATGCTTGCCATGAGAAAATTAATCGACACATACTCATGTAAATTAATAGAGGAAATAATAGTACTGAAAAGCTCTGGCGCAAAGACCTGGTTGCAAACACTCGTGGTGGGAGGAGATGCACACTGCATAAAGAAGCATGCCAATGGTCACCGTAACCTGACGGAATCCACGACCACCCACCTCAGTGCAAAAATTAGAGTGTTCCTAAGAAAAAAACATATATATTGTTATCTGCAAAAAAGCTAATCAGTAAATTGTAGGTGCATCCAATGAGGCCTAAACTCCAACCCATTCCAACAAATAAACTGAATTAATTCAGAAGCATGTAAATACTGAATGATTTCCCATAGGGCACTGAAACGAAACTCCATATCTTCATTGTGGACTGTGAAAAATCAAACTTAAATACTGTGAAGAACAAATCAAATATCCTCCCTACATACTTTGCTTCTACCTGGCAAAATTTTAGCCATTTCGTAGCAGTTGATGCTTCCATGTCAAGGAGCACATATATTCTACACAAACACTGCTCTACACCTCTGCCCTGGCGTCGATTGGAAGAAACAGCAGATCCAAATTTCCTAATCTAGAAAGACATCCAACAAAGCTACTTGGAGATACAAATAAACAAGAATTAGAGTGTTCCTAAGAAAAACCAATTACAGAGCATACATGCAAAAATGCAAACACAAGCAAGCATATATTGTAAAATTCAAGTTACCTCATAGGGTAGGAGGTCTGTTCTCGTGATCTCTCCAGTCTGCAGGCGCCACAAAAACTGAATGCCAATGTAGAAATTTGGGAAGAACATGACGAGGTGTAACAAACATGAAATTGATTGGAACTGAAAGCATTAGGATCAGGGTTGCTCGCGCCTCCTGTGAGCTCCTCACCTGCACACACCCAACCAAAATAAACACAAAACCTCAGACAATGTTGTCGCCGTAAGGGAGGTAGTGCCACACGACAAGTCGACAACCCACCGCAGCACCGCTGCAACAACTGAGATAAGAACAACATCATGGTACAACAACTGAGATAAGAAAATCGTTAACCCCCTCTAAAGTGAATGACAATATACTGATAAATTTAGCATGCGCACGCAAATGTTAAGCCCAAATTAGAAGAACTTCCAATCTACCAAAGCAGCTATAACAGGGACACTACAACACATAGTTGCACATAACAAAGAATTTTGGTTTTATGTACCTGCAGCTAAAAACAGGGAACGACTTAATGACAAAAAGGCATGTACGCGTGCAATAGTAGTACAAAGATCAGCGAATGAGGAATAAAAGACAAAGAAAGAAAGGGGGATGGAAGGTGGAAGGGACGGGAAATTGTATCTATGAGGCGAGAGGGAGGAAGCCACACGGCTCGAGCTGGCTGTGGAGGATTAGAGGCCCAGATGCTGACCACCAGAAATACGACCATCCACCTCAGCGCTGCCATGATCACCCACCATAGCACCGCCCGACACCGAGGCCAGCCGCCGCTCACCATGCTGCCCCGTCTGCCTGTCGATCGCCACACCGACCACTCATCCTGGGAGTTGATGCATTCATTTTCACTGGAGTGAGAAACGAAATTATAGAACTTTCCTATTCGCACTGTTCATCTTGATCGTTAGCTATGCAGATGATGGCTGCCATAGATTCACACGCTGACGTCGAGTGTACATGGATGCCGCTGCGCACATCGCGCCTTATGCCAGTCCAACATTTAATAAACCCCTTCCCAGTTGAAAGAGCACGTTCCTTTAGGACAAAACGGAGAATAAGTAATTTATTCCAAACCAATTTCACAGTACTAGTAATTTGTGATGAAGACCATCTGCTGTCAAGTTTAAAGGATTAAATCAATTCACATGTGCTGGCAGCCAGAGAATGTAAGACACTAGAAACAAAGCAAGCAAGCATAAGGCGAGTTGGATCCCTTCATACGCAGACACCGAGTAATTAGAGAAGGATTGATAAAATATTAGTTACTTATTCGGGATTGTTGCCCATATGAATTATTTTAGATATCAAGCATTGCCGTAAAATTAAGGATGTAAACTGAACATTGAGAAGGAGACTGACGCTAGATGGATCCTTTCATACGCAGACATGCTTAGCTTTGGCTGGACTAGTGAGGTAATAAGCATCCGAATGCAGAGCTAACCACATTGGACTTCATAAACTATATGGCAGATGTATATAGAACATAAGATTCCAAAATTAGTAATTGTACAAAAATGAAACAAACAAGAGGGTAATCGATCATGGCATACCTATCAATATATCACTGGTAAGCGTCTTCTTTGAGCACATTGTCAGTAGCAGTTCCCATCCAGACATTAAAACAAACACCTCGTGGGCAAGAAATGCCAACTAGTTAGGCAAAGAATGAGATCCAAAGGGAATTACAGACATAAGCAGTGAAATTTTGGAAGCAAACAGATAAATAAAAAGATGCTACCTAGCAGGGGGCTAGCAAAACGAGAAAGCGACATGGTGTAAGAGGAAGGGCATCCGCATGCAAGGAGAAGGGCAGCGTGCTGGCTGTGTCATGTGTGTGAGAAAAAAAGGGAGGAGCACGAACATAAATACCGGTGGCCGCGCTGGATTCTTGTCCTTCTGCAGTCCGTGGCGACCGTGGTTGAACCAACGCCACCATGACCACCATTTGCAGCGCGGCCACGACCACCACTTGCAGTGCCGTAGCGACATCCAGGCCACACGCCTTCTCACAATGCTTCAGAATCCATTGCCGGCGATCTAACACCATGCCGCTGACCAGCAAGCCAGCTGCGGCCCGCCGTTCGCCGTCGAAACTGCCGCTCACCCCTCACGCGCTGCTGAGGAACTGGCTGGGGACGGGGTCGTGGCCTCGTGGCCTACCATTAAACGGTTTGTAACTTTCGGTGTAGGTACATCGGGCAGCAGTGGACTCTGGCACGGGTCAGCCCAAGCGATCGGGGCGAGGGGGAATCTTGCTCGCTGGGTCGACCGGGGTGGGTCCTTAATAGACTATATATATATATATATATATATATATATATATATATATATATATATATATACTCCCATGCTCAATATACCTTATATACGCATTAATTATACCTCTTTATCATTCTCCATATACTTCATTAAATATTCTCAGATACCCCAATACGAGTTTTGTTGAAAAAAATATCATCTACGACGTACTTTTTGTAATATACCCTTTTCACGTACAAACACATCAGTATATACGTAAACATTTAAAATATGTAGACTCGCATGAATTTTTTCATGAAAATCATTTTGAGGTATCTAATAATTACTAATGAAGTATATTAAAAATAATAAAGAGGTATAAAAGATTCATCTATATGGTATATGAGGAGCGAGAGTACGTACTCCCAGGAGTACACAACCATTTTCCTATATATATCCTACGCTATCCGGAAGTACAAGTCAAGGTAGAATAAATCCTACGCTATCCTATATTTGCTAAATAACAATGATACTCAACATCCCTCCGCAGTCACAATGATAGCGACGCAGACGGTGAGACTGGAGAAGAATCCGAAGGTAAGCCGACGGACCCCCCCCCCCCCACAGTCGAATGATCGATGCATCGCGGAAGGCGTGTCTGGAGTGAAAATCAACGAAATTGCTCAAGCAAGGCGGTAGCCCTTTGTGACATTTGTCGAGGTAGCCGAGAGCGTAGGTGGTGTAGCCGTAGTCGAGGTAGCCGTGCGAAGAATGCCGTGGTCGGTATCGAGTCGGGGGTCGCCAGTGTCGAGGTAGTCGTCGTGAGCCGCAGAAGAAGAGCAGCGGCGGCGGCGGCCTAAGGAGGCGGCGGTGGCTAGAGAAGGAGCGCGGCGGCGGTGCTTAAAGTAGGCGATAATGAACCCGACAGCGTGACGAAGACCGGCGTGGACGGTGACGTTCCCGCGCCAAGGGAGGCGGCGCGGCGCATATCACGTGGAGGACAACGCGCGTGGATGGCGGTGGACCGCGGGCCACAGCGTTACGGCCCGAAGGGACGACGCAATAGCGGCGGGCAGGTCGGGACGACGGCGGGGAAGACCTCAGGGCGGTTGCAAGGATCACGTGCCATGCTCGCTACGGCCCGACGGGGCGACGCAGCGGCAGTGCGAGGGTCGGTGCAGCCTCGGGGCGGCCTGGAGCGGACGACCTCGGTGCGGCGGTTGACCGCGAGCCGCGGCACTACGACAAGAAGGGACGACGCAGCGGCATCGCGCGAGGTGGTGCAACCACGGGAACAGCCTCAGGGCGGCGGCGGGGATCACGTACCTACCGCGGCACTACGGCCCGAAGAGGCGACGCAGCGACGGCGCATATCAGTGCAACCACGAGGAGAACCATGGGACGGCGACGCTGCGGTCCGAAGAGACGACGCAACTGTGCAACTCGTTACTCAATCGGCGAAGAGGCGCGTTGTACTTGACAATGTCCGCCAAAATAAATCACATGCACTCGGATGATCAATCTAATTGCCGTGAAGATGAATTGTCCGCTAGGGACCGGACTTGGCAGGAGCGGGTGTACATGCACAGCCTTTAGGTGCAATCTCGGCACCTACATGCAACCGGCCAGGCTAGGCACACGTTGCCATGCGGGATGCACGGGCGGCCAAGGCTCAAGCCGATGCGGCACCTCCGCTGGCTTCGCGAGGCCGGAGCGCAGTAACCGACATGCACGGACGCGGGGCCACGCGGAGAATCGGCCAGCGCCCAACGCTCGAGCAGGTAGCCAGAGGACATGTAGCGTGGAACGCAGGACAACGCGAGCGGCTGCCACGGCTGTGCGATAAGTCCGTGCGACGACGGATCCAGCCAGAGACGATGAAGTAGACGTGTGTTGAAAATGACGAACGACGGCGGGAGACGCAAACTGATCATAGATCGGAAAACCAAAAAGTAACACCGATCAAATGACCGGCGAGAGAGAAAAATCCAGATCAATTGATCGGGAAAAAGACTCTTTAGAGTAGCCGGTCAACACGATCAGCGGACGAACCCTAGGTACGGGAGGCGCGGCCTCCGGCGACGATCATGGAGACCGGCCGCCCCAGGGACGGCGTGAGGGTGCGGAAGCGGCGTGAGGGTGCGGAAGCGGCGGCGGCTAGGGTTTAAGATCGATTAGGTTGATACCATGTTAGAAAAGAGAAAGGGGTTTGGTGAAATAGTTATTGTATTGCTTTGAGCCTCGTGAACATATATATAGAAGTACATAGTCATCTTGCAAGTATAAGTCAATATAGAATAAATCCTACGCTATCCTATATTTCCTAAATAACAATGATACTCAACACGTACATCCCTCCTACTCAGCCGTATACATGATCTGCATGCCCGCGCGCGCTCACGACGCGATGAACGAACACTGCGCGTCCGCTCCAACAAATCGCCAAGGACCCAGCCTGCCTACCGTGGCCACTACGCCACACACAGGCGCAGACACGCACGTCACGTACGCCACGCATGATCACACACGTACACACGCCATGACCCTGCCTCGCGGATCCGACCTGGACGCATCGACGCTGATCGCACATCCACGGACCCGACATGGCAGACTGACGCCGATGGCATCATGCTCCATCACGGCTTATTCCCAATAAAACCCCCCACCTTTGACTAGTCTTCATAGACTAGTGGTCCAAGTTTTAGCTTCCTACCCCTCCCACTTACCATCTCATGGGTAGCTCTGGTCATTTGAGCAAACCGCTGGCTTATGTGATGCCCCCCCCCCCCATGGGCAATGTAACTCGTGCGCTATCACTTCAATAAACTCAAGGACAGGGCACTAGGGCTCCAAAACACACCCGAGCTCTAGAGTCGATTCTACGAAGTCATGATTAACTTAGACTTACGTCCAGGGAAGGAACCTCAAGAGTGTGCCGAGAAAACGCATTAGACTAGGACATCATCGTGTCAACTTTGTTGGTGTACGACAACCTACACTATAATGCCATCATACACACCCTCGTGATCGTATTTGCGATCATGCTATTAAGGACTACCCTTAGTAAAAAAACTTGTTTTCATTAAAATACCATAAGTATCCTGGGGGATTTTCGTAGTTAGACTCAGAAACTCATATGTGATGTAATGGCGTTTAGTTTGTGACTAATTACATGCTTATCTTTACCTAATCTATACCTAATAATAAAGCACGGAACGAGTCCGTCGGGTTCACCGTCACAATACGCTTTCGCCCAGTTGTAATACGCTTTTACGATTTGTATATATAGAAATAGAAATAGAAAAACGATTCGTGCCTGGTTGCCGAACCAGCCGCCAGCGTGATTTCCCCCCGACCCCTGCCAACCCTAGCCGCCGCACAAACGCCAATCCGCCGTCGGCTGTCCATCGCTTCCCCGCGCCCCCTCGCGTGTCCTTCGCCACCTCTCGCCTCCCTCTGCTCGAGGCCTCCGGTCTCGCGCTTCCAGGAGCGACTCCTGGTCTCTGCAGCCGCCCTCACCTCCCTCTCTCTCCAACCACCCCCGCTCTCCTCTCGCATCACACATGCGGCGGCTCAACATATCCTGTCGGGTGTGGCGTATTTGGCATATGTGTTGTGCTTCGGCCAGCTGGTTGTGTGTGATGTGTGCGGCTGGATGTGCGTCCGTGTTTGTGTGTGTGGCCCTCTATAGGCAGAGGAAGTCGATGGTTGCAGACAGAGGAAGCTGCTGGTTGCTGGCAGAGTAGGATTATGATAGTTCCCTTGCTCTTTGCCAGAAAAATTGATAGTTCTCTTGATTTGTTTTGGTCTGGATTAGTACAAAAGTGCACTGATATTTGTTTTGTCGTGCAGGAGCTTCAAGACAGCAGGTTTAGCAGGGATCAATTGCAACCTTCGTTTAGCTTCTGTTCTGGGAAACTATTTGTGATGGCTTCTAAAAGCACATGGCTGGTACAGAGCAATTTTTACACTAGAGGTATGCAATGCTTCGACCCCCCTCAAAAGCAGCCATGCTGCTTTGGCGTGAACTTAATGGTGCCTGTCTTCCTCACAGTAGTTGTTTTTTTATGTTACTGTAGTTGTTACACCACTGGATGATTCATGAATTCAACCGATTTTCCTTTGTTTCCATTGTCTGTGATGCTTTATTTTTTCTGGAAAATTGGTGCTACTTCCAATTACAGTTTGGATGATATGCACTCGAGTCTTTAAATCAACTATGTTGTCTGTTTTATTATGTATTTTGCATTATGTTTCAGCCAATCAGCTATACAAGCCCCTGTTTCAGTATATATTTTCTGAAAAATTGTTGTCTAGCCAAGGATTGAAGCAAGAAATTTAATGTTGCTGACTACATATATCTGAACATGGTGGCTTGAACTTGGTTACAGTAATTCTTGGACATGTGATGCTGGAGTAATTCCTGAAGTTTATATTCTGCTCTTCCTTCAGTTATCAATTAGCATAATTGCATACACATGAATAGATATGCTAACTGCACCTAGCAAAATAGGATTAGGAGGTGTATTTGGTGGAGTGGATTAATTGGTTTTGACATCAATGTAATATACTATATCTGTGACTTCTCAGCTGTCGTCTCCGCCGACTTCGCCGCCGTCAACTTCGCCGCAAGACAATCTCCATCGCCTCCGCCGACTTTGCCGTAAGATCATCAGCCGTCGCCTGGACCTACTTTGGCGCAGGTACCTTTGAAGCATATATGGGTCTCATCTGTTTGTCAATTCATCAGTTCACTATAGAAAATATAGCTCATGCCCACAGTAGATATTTTTTACATATATCTATATAATTATATCTTGCTGCCTGATCATGTAGATGCTGTAGGTATGCTAGGTTAGTACTAAGTGCTTGCAAGAGTGGATGAATTAGTACAGATCTTTGATACATGTAGCACAACTTTTACATGTCACTCACGTCTTAATGGAGAAGTAGTCTATACTATTAATTTATTGCAAATGTGCTTCATGAAGTTTTTAGTAAGGGGAGATGATGTGCGCCAGGTATGTGGTCGAGGAAGTGAACACCAGTTTCAGTTATGTAGTGTTGCGTGATGAATGGGAATGTTTCATAGTTTATTATTAAGCTAAATCTTGCTTACACTTTTACTTCACATATATTGTTGCTTAACTCTTTTCCAAACTACATACTGTATGTGAATTTTTTTCCATGGATAATGTATGTTGACTTCTGAGGACAAACTACATATATTCTGTATGAGCTCAAATAGGATGTCTACAGGAACCTGAAGGAAAGTTGCAACAAAAGCACGAACCAAAGGCGCAATCACGCAAGGTCGAACCAGCCACAAAGATCCTCTTCCTGCAGCTATGACAACTGTGGCAAGACCTTTGTTGATGTGGATGCCTTGAGGAAGCATGCTCATGTACATGGCGAGAGAGGCAATATGTTTTTTCAGGAGCCAGGCTATTTGAAGGTACCTCTAGCAAATATTCATACCTTACTCCTTTACCAATGCATACACTAACCGGTGGTGAACTTTTGTGTTTACTAGCATTGACAAACTTTTCAGTAATTTCATGGTTTATTTTAACGGACCTTTCTCTGTTGGGCATAGTTTATATTGATATATCCATCCATCCAATCGACGATGAGTGTTAATTGATTAATCCTGCATAACCAATAATTCAGTTAATTTAATCCTACTAGATATATACTCCATTCAATTCACCATGAGAATTTTAAGAACCCATAGGCATCAAAGTCTTGATCTTTTTTCCTCTCCATGTGTAGGCACAAACAGTGCTCCAGCTCGGTCGGATTAGATATAAGTTTGGTCTCTGCCCGAGCTCCAACTGTTGCTTGGATTTCCTTTTTTTTTTTTCTCTCATCTAACCGCAGATACCATCGGGCCCCTTTTATTTTCGTGATTGACTGCTACTAATTGATTTCATCATATGACCATTGTTTCTCGGTTAGGGGCCTGTTATATTTTTTCAGCTTGACGATGTCGTGGTCGCCCCGCCGATCAAATCCCCGCACACACACAACAACTCAATTCTATGGTTTGTACGCCACCACCGCTGCTTGAGCAGCCCGGCGAACGATTTAGGTAATATATCTGTATAGGATAATCCTCCATTACCATGCACACAGACTTCGATTTAATTTTAGATCAGTTTAGTTCAGCGTGGTGATGCTCAGCATAATAAGGTGTTATGTTGTCATATTGAAATACATGATTCAGGAGAGGTGAATGATCTCTCTGACTGATGTTTCCAGCTGCATCTCATACTTGCTAGCTTCCCAAATGCAGTAAGCAATGAGTACTTTCCAAAAGCAGCAGTGAAGACACTCATTTTCAGATCAGCTATACTCACATGTGCCCTGAATCATTTAATTGCTTTAATTCCTGAACAAATGTAGGTTGGTTCTCTTGCTTTTTACCATGGTAACTTTGTAAACTTCAGAAGGCCTAAATTTGGCAGCACACTCACTCGCTCAGCAATGAGCACTGGAGTCTAAAGCTTTGCCATTGGCTGAAGAACATCAAGGTCTTCATTACATGATTATTAGTTTCTTAAATATTTGTATAACAATCAGAGTACTTTGTAGTTACATATTTGGCAATACCCAGGACATTATTCTCCAGTTCAACTATTTGCTTTCAAGGTGGCAGTGTGAGCCATTGTCGCTATCACAGGATCATGTGACAATGTATTTGGTTTTTGTTGAAAAATGATGGAGATGGCTCTTTTGTAGTTATATGCGACTGCCACTCTCAAACCAAATACTTTGATGATGATGCCTACTGGCGGCGGGGAGGGGGGGTGTTAAAACGCAGTTGTTGCAAACATGAGTGAAGATGACTATACGTGGCATATGTATGATACAGTCAAAGAAAGTGATTGGCATGGCAAGGTTACGTGAGAAACAGTTTAAGAAATTGCATGAAAGATGTTTCAAGAGTTCAGTAAATGTGTGAGAGAAGATTGATGAGCACCAATACTATATTATCAGACTTTTATATATTTGTCAAAAAGAAAATACTTTGTTCTTTTCTTATCTTATTTTGTTCACATACTATTTTCAACCTTTTAGGCCTAGCTTAAAAAAACATAACATGTAGTGATGTCTTAAGCACATGATGTGTTGTTTTTACTGCTAAGAGATCATTTCCAACGTAATGGGCCTATACTCGAATAATTTGTATGTTTTCAATTTATTATGCCACATGATATTTTATTCTATTCCCGTTGCAACGCACGGGCATTTTTGCTAGTAATAATAAAGCACGGAACGAGTTTGTCGGGTTCACCGTCACAATACGCTTCTTCCCGCAAATTTACGCTTTCAATTTTTCATCCATATTTTTTTTACAAAATCCAAAGTGGTACTAATCTATCTATATATATCACTTCATACAAAATTTCAGGGTTGGGCCGCAGCGCGCAAAGCTAGCCCAATACAAAAATAATTGCCAGCCCCTGGAGCACGCCATCTTATTTTCCAGACGCGGCGCACAGATGCCTATTTTATACTCCTAGAGTATGTACTCCCATCCTCCATATACCTCATATACGCATTAATTATACCTCTTTATCATTCTCAATATACTTTATTAAATATTCTAAGATACCCCAATACGAGTTTTGTTGAAAAAATATCATCTGGAACGTACTTTTTTAAATATACCTTTTTCACGTACAAACACATCAGTATATACATAAAACATTTAAAATATGTAGACTCGCATGCATTTTTTCATGAAAATCATTTTGGGGTATCTAATAATTACTAATGAAGTATATTAAAAATAATAAAAAGGTATAAAAGATTCATCTATATGGTATATGAGGAGCGGGAGTACGTACTCTCAGGAGTACACAACCATTTTCCTATATATATATATATATATATATATATATATATATATATCTTTACCTAATAATAAAATACGGATTGAGTTTGTCGGATTCACCGTCACAATACGCTTCTTCCCATGAATTTACGCTTTCAGTGTTTTTTCTTCAACACGTTTATATTTATTTTCTATATCCAAGATGGCACTAATCTATCTATATATCTATAACAATATTCGTCCGTCATGGGCTGTATTGGGCCTGGTCCGATGCAGATTAAAAATCGCCGTCCTGATGTCGACGCAAACAAATCGAACGAGGCAGCGCCACGGGAGTAGCTGCTGGTGCCAGAGGAGGCAGCGGCTTCCCAACGCGCGGCCATGCAGCGCCTGACACAAGGAGCCGACGCGCTGCAATGCAAGATCAACGAGATGATATGCAATGATGGCGAGAAGGCAATGGCGATAGCAGCAACCCAGGCGGTCGCGTCCAGCGCGGAGAGGCACAAAAAGGCATGATGCTCTGGGGGCTCGTGTCAGGTTAAGATCTTTCCTGGTGGTCTATCCGATAATCCCATGACAAATCAGACAACAGCCGGTCACTTTGCATGCATCACAAGGCAGAGAATCGGTGCAATTAAAAACAAGGAATACTTCGTGTGCAAATGAGGAGGCAATGTGATACTCCAGTAAGGCATCTTTTGATTGCATGTAGGTGTACTTGGACAGACCAACCGGGAGTGGTACATCATAGGCTATCACACAGTGGAACGCTAGAGATCATTGCTGGAGCCGGGAAAGCTAAACCAATTACGCTGGATATCAGGATACTTGTGGCTATGTGTTGCCCACAACACCACTCCATTGCAAAAGTTTCATGGTCACTAGGTGTCTGACTTTCTAAGTATTCCTTCCGCCCGGAAAAACATGTGCGTGGTGGTGATGAGTGGACCGGACCAAGAAGAATTTAAAATTATATTCCACGCTCAAATGGGATTGCGTCTCCGGAAAATACAGTGACCAAGTGGACCCTTGACCTGATTATGTATGAGCATAAGAGTTGGAGGACTTGCGCGAAAGACACGTACTCCCTCCGTTCCAAAATAGATGACTCAACTTTGTACTAACTTC
>LR738712.1:798952618-799005795 GCA_902687465.1 Secale cereale | reverse complement strand
GATCGTGCTACATGCATGACTACATGGAGAATGTTCGTTCACTCACGACCAGCTACATAAGTCCTAATCTGACTCAACCTCGACTAAGTTAACTAGTACCCCCTCTGTTTCTTTGCTTACTTCCCATATTAATTAGATTTGTCTTTGAGTCAAACTTCATAACCAGTTTAATAAAATTCATATCAAATATATCAATGTTTACAACACCAAATAAGTACAAAATGAAAATATACTACTCCCTCTGTAAACTAATATAAGGCGTTTTAGATCACTATTTTGATGATCTAAAACATCTTCTACTAGTTTACAAAGGTAGTATGTGATAGATCTAACAATACTGATTTGGTGTGTTGGATTTTAATATATTTTCTATAAATTTGATCAAACTTTAAAATGTGTAACTTAAGAATACCCTAATATATGAGATGGAAGATGGCAGATTCATAAATACCTTGAGCAACACAGCTTGAGCAGGCGGGACGACATGGAAGATGTCACCAGCAACATACTTAACCACTCCTTCAGCCGGAGCTTTGTCGATGACCTTTGGCAGGTCCAGCACAGTACACTTGATGTGCGGATAGGCCTTGACGATGGCCCTCGCCGTCGTCCCGTCACCACCGCACAAGTCAGTCAGAGACTCGAGTCCCTGAAACAGGTCACGGCACTGTCGTAGCACAAGGCCGATCCCCATATGATTATGGGAAGCCTTGGCCTCGTGCACCAGTTTATCCATCTCCGGGTCCAGGAGCGTCATGCTGTCGTCGAAGATGGTCGCGCCATGCAAGTCCTCGAACGGCGAAGGCACCGGCCCGTCAAAGTCCTTCCTGAACCAGTCCGCCAGCCCAAATGCCGCCTCCACGTAGTACCGCGAGGAGGCCACACGCACGATGGCCGTCTGGCAGGCATCGCCGTCGATGTGGACGCCGTCCACCAGGAGGTACGATATCGGGTTGAGGCGGTACGTCGTCCCAGCGTCGGTGGTGTCGAAGACGCCCGCCGTGGCCAGCTGATACAACAGGCGGCCGAGGAACGACAGCTTGGACGGGGGCAGCGACAGCGCGGCGATCAGGTCCTGGGGCGACGCGGCACCGCCGAGGCCATGGATGGCCGTGGGGATGCCTAGCTCGACGGCGCACCGGAGCGCCATGGGCGTGAGGTAGCACAGGGTGTGGCGCCACAGGTCGGCCTGCGCCTGGAGCAGCTCAGCGTCGGTGGGGACGGCCATCTTCTCTGTTTGAGCTGCCATGATCGTCTATCTCTCTCTCTCTCTAAGACCTCGGTGCTGTGTCGTGCTCGTGCACTTGTGCTAATTATATAGGGAAGGATTGACCTATACATATAGCATTCGTTGGTTATCCTGTCTTTTCTCGTGGAACACGAGGATATGATACGGCAGAGCATCGTATCGGGGAGGACTTACATTCCGCATGTCCGCTCAAGAGTAGTAAGGCCCTTCCCGGTGCTCCAAGGTGTACAGATGCTAAAGACGTCACGTAGGCAAAAAGTGATGTGGTAAAGCAATTAAAGAGGAGAGAGAGCATTATAATGACCCGGGAAGAAACGATGCTAAGCACGCGGACCTATGTAAAATTACTATCAACCAATACATGAGGGAGTTTAATTATTAAAAAATTGCATGAGGAAGCTTAGCTCCAAAAGCTAAGCACGTTTGCATTGAAAAGACTAGTTGCTACTCCCTCCGTCCAGGTGTATTGGGCATCTTAGCGATTTTAAAATTTCCAAATGAGTAAGGCACCAAGGAATTAAATCAGCCTCGTATCACTCCCGTGCCTCGTTCGCTTCACCCTCATGCACAAGTTTTCAATCTTATGGGCAATAACTCTGGTTGCATGTGTATCATGCTGCATGTTGATTGGTAAGGCAAAGGAATTGCAATTAATTAGCTCAACTTACAAGATTTTTAATGCTAATTATATCGAATATTACGGCCAATCCCATCACACCTAGATCATGGTGCAGCTCCTTAGGTGCCCAATACACCTGGACGGAGGGAGTAAGATTTTTAATGCACTTATCACCTCCTCTAAACACTCATGCATTGGAAGAGGTATAAGACAGAAGTATCGTAAAAGCTAACACGAATAATAGTTTTTTTTACCATAAAACAGTACAGCAAAAACCCTACTGTGTGTCATTTTCATTATAAAGAATAATAAAAGGTGCTGGGTACGATGGTTGTTGGGGGAACAACCACAGCGAGAAGGTTTACACGAATAATAGTCAATTGATGGCTTCTATAGCCCATTTAATAGTTTGCATATATAGTTGTAAACAATAAATATGCAGTCCCACAAAGTTTGCTAGGAGTACTAGGTCATTATCTAGACACTCATGACACATGTGATTGCTAGCCGATTCGTATGACTTAGCTGGCAACCTTTGATAGATTTATGGTCCCTGCATCTTGTTAGTAGACTAGCCACAATGAGTACTAAGGCCCTGTTTGGATCCAAGGGATTAAAACTAATCTCACTAAAAATAGTTTTTTTAAGAGGCTAAAGTTCCAAGCACCCTTGACTAAAGAGGAACTAAAACTAGTATTGAGACTAAAATCTTTTAGTCAGGGGTACCCCTACTAAAATGTGAATTAGTCCTCTCTCTCCTCATTTAACTCCTCTCCTCTAACACATGCAAGTTCTGGATTGGAGGGTTTGAAGGATAATAAATGCTCATTAACTTGATTTTAGTCTCTTTAGTATTTGGATCCAAACATGGGTGAGGCTAGCAAGTTTTAGTCCCACTACTTTTAGTCATGGGAATAAAAGGTGCTGGATTTTAGTCCCACAACTCCACGGGGTTGTATCTAGTTTGTCCAATAGGATGTGAGATAATAAATAAGGTGCTCTCTCATTCCACATTGGAGCTTGTGCAAGGGTGTTGGTTCATGTACATACAACTTTTCTCTCTTCCCTCATTTATTGTATGACACATCATCAAAAATCTTATGTGGCAAAGTTTACCAACAACTATCTTACAACCATTGGATATGCCCTTAGAGCATCTCCAACAGTATGTATGTTCAATCGTAGGTACAAGTGTCCACGTCAGCAGTCAACAGCACATCATACAGTTTCTTCAATGGAGTGTATGTTAACCGTTGTTAAACAATAAAGCGGGTCCACTAAATATTAAAAAAATGACTATGCTTGCCTCGGAGCTTGTGCCTGAACCGTTGCTTCAAGATAATACGATTTCATTCTCTCTCTTCTTTTATTATGTGCCATGTCATCAAAACTGTCTATGTGGCAATTTTACCAACGATGATCGTACGACTATTGGAGATGCCCTTACTCCCACTGTGGGTAGTCGTAGTAGTAGTTGCAGTTATATTATTTATCCATGTGCATTTGCTTCACACATGGAATCTTACGGCTCATCCCTCAAGATATTTTTTCTGTGGCTCCTCGTCATTAATAGACTTCTGAGAAGGAAGAATGGCACCAGTTTTATTTAGTTGATTTAGAGTTGCATTCTTTTCATTCAGACAAAAAGGGAGGAAAAGTCTTGAAGCCCTTCCATATAATTCATCTTAGTTGCCAGCAATCCTATCTCGGTCCGCATGAACTAGTTGTCCATTAATTCAAAAAATCCGAAAATAAGCAAACATCGTGTTTGTGTTATGGTAAATCAACACTGAATTTCATTATATCGAGATTATTTGAATTTGGGTCAGAAAATGTTACTACATGCTAATCTCGGATTTCCACCATACTTGTCAACAATCGCAGGTGCTTGGTAGCTCGAATTGTTGAAAAGTGGTGGTCAAGAATATATGCTGGTAATCCAGCTTTTCTGTTGAATCGATGGATGTTCTATAAAGTAATTTCCTTTAGCTCATGTATGTATATAGTTTAGTTTGCTGCAAGTGGGTTTGCTACTGTACTGCTCAGGATGTGTGGTATTGTATCTATCACTACCGGAAAAATAAATGAAGCCGAGTATGAAACATATTCGGCGAAGCCCAATTTAACCTTGGCGAAGTGTAAGCCAGCTTACAATACACGGCTTCATTTGGACCGGATTAGGCCTTGTAAGCTGAGTGCCGTTTCACTGTAAGCCGAGGGCCATGCTCGGCTTATTTGCTGCGTCATGAATCTCCCAGGGGGATCCGGCTTGCCTGCTCCCTCCCCATGCTCCCATCCGTGCTTCCACTTTATCCTATGTTTTTTTTTTCCTTTTTTCTTACTAATCTAATCATTTCCCCATGATTTTAAGGGGGTGTGGCCGGGTCTTATTTTGTTCCAATTAAATCAAGTCACGTACGCGGGAGTACGGATAGGCACACGCGCGGGGAGCAGGCAAGTCTCATCCCTCGCAGGGGTTGACACATGTCTGGATTGGTCCCCTATAAATACAGTTGGCATATATTGGCATTTGATGCTAAATAGTGGGTGCTACGGAAAATAATTGATGGATGTGGACACATGGACCCCTCTCGATGAAAATACGACACATGGGCTTGTGAATGGATGCGGACACACGCACCTTAAGTGCTTGGGGACCAAGACTTTGAAGTCACGGATGTTCACACAGGCACGGTGCTTTCAAATGGGGTAACATGTCGTAAAATAATTGTGCATTTTTTAATACTCCTGAGGAAATAATTTAGAAGGTAATATCACTGGCGGTCACAAAACTTTCGCTCGACGTTCAGTTTGATTCTAACCTTACAAAATACGGAATCATGGTCATATAACTTGTTCATGCATTTAAATACGGTGCTTCCTCACATATCCGGACATACGGCCTGCACACATGGCCTGCCAGCGCAGCGTAGGCCCACCTGTTAGTGGCTGGAAGCATTCATTTTACAGATTACTTCCTTGTATTTTATTTATTCACGTACAAAGTCCGTCAATTAAAATGAAAAAACAAGATGATGCTGCTATGGATTGATTACATGATCCGCTGCCACCTGCCTTAGCATCGTGAACCACCAGAACAATAATAGTTCACGTTCAGCTTTCACAACTACAGTCTACATGTCCTTTGAAGACTGTACAAATTAAAATCATGATCTAAACAAGCCGGCCTCAAATGCCTAGGTGGCCCGCCCGGACAGTGACCGGTCACGAAAATCTGACCTAAACGGACGTCTCAAACGCCCAGGCTGACCGGTACCCTTCATATTCAGACTAAACATGGGGCAGATATGAGGCGGCCTGGGCGCCGCCACGTCAGCCCAACCCACCCCGGCCCCACAAATATCTCAACCCGGAAAATCTTAGACATCGGTCAATCCGAACTCCACTTCACTCCTCTCTCCGTCCACTCCACTTCTGATCCCCTCTCCTCCGATTTGATGGCTGGGAATGGAAGCAGCGGTGGCTCCGGTTTAGAATCCGACCGCTTGTACATCGACGTGGAGTATGAAACATATTCGGTGAAGCCCAATTTGACGTTGGCGAAGTGTAAGCTAGCTTACACTACTCGGCTTCATTTGGACCGGATTAGGCCTTGTAAGCTGAGTGTCATTTCACTGTAAGCCGAGGACCATGCTCGGCTTATTTCCTGTGCCATGAATCTCCCAGGGGTTGACATGTGTCTCGATTGGTCCCCTAAATACACTCGGCATATATGGGCATTTGATGCTAAATAGTGGGTGCTTCAGAAAACCTTGTAACCACTCAAATATATGTGCACACAGGCACAGTGCTTTGGATGGACGTGGACACATGGACTCCTCTTGATCAAAATACGACACATGGGCTTGTGAATGGATGTGGACACACGCACCTTAAGTGCTTGGGGACCAAGAATGAAGTGACTGGATGTTCACACAGGCACGGTGCTTTCAAATGGGGTAGCATGTCGGAAAATAATTGAGCTTTGTTTTTAATTCTCCTGAAGAAATAATTTAGCTTCCACCACAAGACTAGCATCGACTTGACAGTCATAACATGCAGGTTCCCTCTGAATTGTCCTTGTTGGCTTCAACAACAAGACTAGCATTATCCACTCACCAAGCCATGACAAGTGGCACAAACAAGTCACCACGTGCAAAATCCGTCTGGATCTACATTGATTATTGTCGTTGCCAAACGGCAACTCTCTCATGAGCACAAGGACCAAGCCCTGCTTGGATCCAAGGGACTAAAACTAGTCTGACTAAAAATAGTCTTTTTAAGAGGCTAAAGTTCCAAGCACCCCTGACTAAAGAGGGGCTAAAACTATTCTTGAGACTAAAATCTTTTAGTCAGGGGTACCCCTACTAAAATGTGAATTAGTCTTCTCTCTCCTCATTTAACTCCTCTACTCTAACACATGCAAGTTCTGGATTGGAGGGTTTGAAGGATAATAAATGCTCATTAACTTGATTTTAGTCTCTTTAGTATTTGGATCCAAGCATGGGTGAGGCTAGCAAGTTTTAGTCCCACTACTTTTAGTCATGGGACTAAACGTATCCAAGCACCCTCTGTGCCAAACAGCTCAAGAACACGTTGGAATTTTGTGCTGCGCAACTGACTTGCGGCTTTTCTGTTTTTCCTCTTTTTATTCCTCGTATAACAGCCGTGCCCGATCAAGACGCCATGCCTGTGGCGGACGTGCGATCCCACGTTGTTAGACTAGCCACAGTGGAGAGTAACATACTCATATCCCTAGACTATATTACTACCTTCATAGTGGGTTAGTAACATAGACGTGGTGTCATGCAAAGCTTCATTTATTAGGTTATAGACTCATATTGCATTGTGACACGTGATGTTACAGTAACTAGTTAAGTTGCTCAAACTACCTCTCATTTCGTTAACCCATTGCCACATAGACAAATTTGCTATGTTGGACTCGAAGTTACTGCTGAAGTTACTCCCATTGCGGCTAGTCTTAGGATCATGGCCACACATGCGCTGCTACCGGCCCGTCATGTCGCATCATGACCTGGCCCTCCTACTTCTACTTCTACACAAAGGAAGCTATCATGTACATGAAATATAGGAAAACAAACTAATCTCTTGGGCTAAAACGACTCAAGTAAAATCCTAATAGATACAAGCCAGGTGTGTTGCCCTTAATTTGATTTTGTTCATACTACTCCTGTTGATATCCTAGCTAGGTCGATGCAGAAATGAGCAGTTTTCCTTGCCATGACTAGCCAGTTATAGGTGGTTTTGATGGGTAAAAAGGACGAGGACACCTCAAGTTGAAGATTAGATCAAGCTACTTGTCATCAGCATCAAGCTTGCACACTCCATGAGAGGTAAGGACCTATACGAGTAAGATTCAATGACAAGAAATGGGCCAAGCCATGAGGTCTCTTCTTTTTGGAGAAAACTGTTCTGGTGGCCCTGATTCAAAACTGTACAAGGAGGTTACCAAGATCGATCAGATCTAAGCTATTATGAGGCAGGTGCGTCCCCCTTCCCTAGTTTTCTGGGTATATTAGGTTGCATTTTTGCTCTATCTTCTAATTAAAGTTAGCAAACCAAGTACATTTTGTTGATTAATGTGTTGCGATTTCTTTCAGCACTATAAACACAATAAAGATTTCTTCAGAAATAAGAACGAGCTTAATTATTTGTGACGGTTCCAAGCTCTGGTGAGCTGACATGTTTTTTTTTTACAACAGCTGGCATGTATGTACGTTCAAGTTGTAGTTGCCATCCAAGTTGTAGGTGCCATCCATTGCTTTCCTTGGATTGACAACACACCTGAAATTAAGGACGTGTCTAGGAAGCGGCCGGCTGATCCCTAGCCGTTCCAAGCGACCGGCCTAATAAGGAATTTTTCTGTCCCCTAATCTATAAACAGAAATAATGCATCCCCTAGTTTAGATACATTAAAACTGAGCATCTTCCTTGCCCTCTCAGGCCATCAGTGTTCCTAGCCGTTCGATCCTCGCTTTTGAGCATTCTTGTCCGTCAGATTAGGTGTGAATTACATGTAATCTGGCTTCGCTCGCTATTAACGATCGCTAACTATGAGCCTGTTTGGGACTGCTCTGCTCCTTAAAATTCAGCTCCGCTCCAGAAAACTCAAGCCAAACGGGGTAGCTCCACGGTATGCCGCTCCACAGAAAAACTAGAATCTGGGGTACAACTCCCACTTTTTTATGAAGCTCGTAAGGGGGTGCTCCAAAAAATCCTAGAAGCTAGAGTTGGGATGAAATTACCCACCACATCCACCAGTAAGTGGATACCCCTTCGTTTCTCCCCTCTCATCCAATCAAAAAGATCATTTCCACCAATTTTTTCATTCTTGAAGCTGGAGCTACATGGAAGCCAAACATTATCTTTGGTAGTGCTACAACTTCTGTATGAAACTGCTCCAAAGTGGATTTGATGGAGTGAAGCTAATTTTGGTGAAGCGGAGCAGTCCCAAACAAGCCCTATATTGGGGTGCTGCTCCGGTCACTTTTTTCAGCGTCTCACGTTATTGGGCCTAATGGGCCTGTAGCAGCCTCTCGTACGCCAAGGCGAATAGTACAAGAAGGTCTAATGTGCCTAATTGACCCTCGTTTCGTTCGCAAGGTCTCACGCTCCCACCACCGCCTGGTAGCTGGGCGACCGATGCAGAAGCGACGATTCCGACGGTGACCACGCTGGATTTAGAAAGAGGCGACTCAGTCGAGCGACAGGGTCACGTCCGATGAATCATGCCGCCTCGGCTTTGCGGTCATGAATCTTAGCGCCGCCATGGTGTTGGCCAGTGGCCGTTGTCCTCATTCACCGGTCAGTTTTAACAGGGAGAGGATCCACTCTCAGATCGGCGGCGAAGAGGGGATACACTACTTCAATTTCAGGCAACCGATGCATCAGGGAAGGGAAGGACTTTGATGCAGCGGGGGATGGTCTCCCTTCGTGACTGTGTTGGGCTCCAGCCTTAAGGAAGGATCGTTGGCTGCGACCTAAGGTTTGACCCTACACAAACGAATCAGCAAGGCAAAAGGGTCCCTACTTCCCCATGGCGTCCACTGGTACAAACCATTCCCTCCCATTTATCTTGGAAGCTCTTATTGATGGAAATATGCCCCAGAGGCAATAATAAAGTTGTTATTTACATTTCCTTATATCATGATAAATGTTTATTATTCATGCTAGAATTTTATTAACCGGAAACTTTGTACATGCGTGAATACATAGACAAAATAGAGTGTTCCTAGTATGGCTCTACTAGACTAGCTCATTGATCAAAGATGGTTATGTTTCCTAGCCATAGACATGAGTTGTCATTTGATCAATGGGATCACATCATTAGGAGAATGATGTGATGGACAAGACCCATCCGTTAGCTTAGCACTATGATCGTTTAGTTTTACTACTATTGCTTTCTTCATGACTTATACATGTTCCTATGACTATGAGATTATGCAGCTCCCGAATACCGGAGGAACACCTTGTGTGCTATCAAACGTCACAACGTAACCGGGTGATCATAAAGATGCTCTACAGGTGTCTCCAAAAGTATTCGTGGTGTTGGCATAGATCAAGAATAGGATTTGTCACTCCGAGTGTCGGAGAGGTATCTCTGGGCCCTCTCGGTAATACACATCATAATAAGCCTTGCAAGCAAATGACTAATGAGTTAGTCATGATATGATGTATTACGGAACGAGTAAAGAGACTTTTCGGTAACGAGTTTGAACTAGGTATTGAGATACCGACGATCGAATCTCGGGCAAGTAACATACCGATGACAAAGGGAACAACGTATGTTGTTATGCGGTTTGACCGATAAAGATTTTCGTAGAATATGTAGGAGCCAATATGAGCATTCAGATTCCACTATTGGTTATTGACCGGAGATGAGTCTCGGTCATGTCTACATAGTTCTCGAACCCGTAGGGTCCGCACGCTTAACGTTTGATGACGATCAGTATTATGAGTTTATCAGTTTTGATGTACCGAAGGTAGTTCGGAGTCTCGGATGAGATCACGGACATGACGAGGAGTCTTGGATGACTATATTCGGACACCGGAAGTGTTCCGGAAAGGTTTCGAATTAAACAAAAGTGTCGAGGGGGTTACCGGAACCCCCCCGGGGAAGTATTGGGCCCTAGTGGGCTTTAGGGGAGAGAGAGGGCAGCAGCCCAGGAGGTGGCGCGTCCCCTCCCAAGGGGAGTTCGAATTGGACTAGGGGAGGGGGGCGCGTCCCCCTCTTTCCCTCTCCCTCTCCCTCTCTTTCCTTCCCCCTCTCTCCCTCTTGGTGGACTCCTACTAGGAATAGGATTGGAATCCTATTCCTAGTAGGAGTGGCCCTCTAGGGCGCGCCATAGGGGCTGGCCGCACCTCCCCCTTTCTCCTTTATATACGGGGGCAGGGGGCATCCAAAAACACACAAGTTGATCAGTTGATCTCTCCCAACCGTGTGCGGTGCCCCCCTCCATAGAAACACACCTCGGTCATATCATTGGAGCGCTTAGGCGAAGCCCTGCGACGGTAACTTCATCATCTCCGTCACCATATGCCGTCGTGCTGACGGAACTCTCCTGCGAGGTTCTACTGGATCAAGAGCTCGTGGGACGTCATCAAGCTAAGCGTGTGCTGAATGCGGAGGCTCCGTACGTTCGGTGCTTGATAGGTTGGCTCGCGAAGAAGTTCGACTACACCAACCACGTCACTAGACGCTTCCGCTTCCGGTCTACGAGGGTACGTAGACACACTCTCCTCGCTCGTTGCTATGCTTCTAGTAGATAGATCTTGCGTGATCGTAGGAAAATTTTGAAATACTACGTTCCCAACAGTGGCATCATGAGCCAGGTCTATGCGTAGATGATATGCACGAGTAGAACACAAGTGAGTTGTGGACGATACGAGTCATACTGCTTACCAGCATGTCATACTTTGATTCGGCGGTATTGTTGGATGAAGCGGCCCGGACCGACATTACGCGTAGGCTTTCGCGAGACTGGTTCTACCGACGTGCTTCGCACACAGGTGGCTGGCGGGTGTCAGTTTCTCCAACTTTAGTTGAAACGAGTGTGGCTACGCCCGGTCCTTGTGAAGGTTAAAACATCACATACTTGACGAAAAATCGTTGTGGTTTTTTGTATGCGTAGGTAAGAATGGTTCTTGCTAAGCCCGTAGCAGCCACGTAAAACTTGCAACAACAAAGTAGAGGACATCTAACTTGTTTTTGCAGGGTATGTTGTGATGTGATATGGTCTGGACATGATGATTTATACATTATTGTATGAGATGATCATGTTTTGTAAAGTTATCGGCAACTGGTAGGAGCCATATCGTTGTCACTTTATTGTATGAAATACAATCGCCATGTAATTGCTTTACTTTATCACTAAGCGATAGCGATAGTCGTGGAAGCAATAGTTGGCGAGACGACAACGATGCTATGATGGAGATCAAGGTGTCGCGCCGGTGACGATTGTGATCATGACAGTGCCTTGGAGATGGAGATAAAAAACACAAGATGATGATGGCCATATCATGTCACATATTTTGATTGCATGTGATGTTTATCTTATTATGCTTCTTATTTTGCTTAGTACGGCGGTAGCATTATAAGATGAGCTCTCACTAAATTTCAAGGTATAAGTGTTCTCAGCTGCTAATACTTAAGAGTATTCTTTGGCTTCCCTTGTGTCGAATCAATAAATTTGGGTTGAATACTTTACCCTCGAAAACTGTTGCGATCCCCTACACTTGTGGGTTATCAAGACTATTTTCTGGCGCTGTTGCCGGGGAGCATAGCTCTATTCTTTAAGTCACTTGGGATTTATATCTGTTGATCACTATGAAGAACTTGAAGGACTAAAAAACCAAGATCTTACCGTCAACTACGAGGGGAGGTAAGGAACTGCCATCTAGCTCTGCACTTGATTCACCATCTGTTATGCGTAAATTTGCGACACCTACTCCTGCTATTGAATCTAATATGTCGTATGTTCTTGATGATGCCACTTCTGCTATGTATGATGAAACTACTTCTATGCTTGATAATACTGTGCCACTAGGTGAATTTCTAGATGAACAAATTGCTAAGGTTAGGGAGAATGCAAATATTGAAACTGATAATGTTTATGAAAGTGATGATGAAGCTTCTCCCCCTAGATATGAATTGCCTGTTGTTCCTGAGGGTTATGTTATGGATGAAGAAACTGCTAGAGACTTTCTTGATTGTAATGATAGATATGATCTTAAGAAATTATTAGCTAAGCTAAAAGTCCTTGAATGCTAGAATGAAACATGATCCTGCTTTCGCTACTTCACCTATCTTTGTTACTGATAAGGATTATGAATTCTCTATTGATCCCGAGTTAATTACTTTGGTTGAATCTGATCCTTTCCATGGCTATGAGTCTGAAACTGTTGTGGCACATCTTACTAAGTTGAATGATCTAGCCACCCTATTTACCAACGATGAAAAGATTCGTTATTACTATATCCTTAAGTTATTTACATTCTCTTTAAAGGGTTCTCCCCCTAGATATGCTAAGACTTGGTTTATTCTCTTGATCCTGGTTGTGTGCGTAGTCCCCAGGATATGATGCATTACTTTTCTGCTAAATATTTTCCCGCTCATAAGAAACAAGCTGCCCTACGAGAAATTTATAACTTTGTGAAAATTGAAGAAGAGAGTCTCCCACAAGCTTGGGGGAGGCTTCTCCAATTACTTAATGTTTTGCCTGATCATCCTCTTGAGAGGAACGATAATACTTGATGTCTTTTATAATGGACTAACCGATGCTTCCAGGGACCACCTGGATAGTTGTGCTGGTTGTGTTTTGATGGAAAGAACGGTTGATCAAGCTGAATTACTATTGAATAATATGCTGGCCAATGAAAATAATTATACACTTCCTGAACCAGACCCTAAGCCAACTTCGAAGAAAAGAGGTGTCCTATTTCTCAGTCCTGAAGATATGCAAGAGGCAAAGAAATCTATGAAAGAAAAAGGTATTGAAGCTGAAGATGTTAAGAATTTACCACCTATTGAAGAAATACATGGTCTTGATAACCCGGCACAGGTAGTAAAGGTAAATTCTCTTTATAGATTTGATGAAGGTGATATTCCTCATTATAAGTCTACTAGCCAATGCTTACATGAGTTTGACAATTTTATTGTGAAACAAGAAAACTCCAATGCTTATGTTGGTAGACAATTGCAACATAACGCTTATATGATTGAACACTTGAGTGATTATCTTTCTAGAGTTAAAGGTGAACTGAAACTCATTAGTATACATGCTTCTATGGTTACCACTCAAGTAGAACAAGTACTTCAGGCTCAGAATGACTTGCTCAATGAATTAAATAGTAAGAATAATGACTATGATGCTAGAGTTGCTACTAGAGGTGGCAAAATGACTCAGGAACCCTTGTATCCTGAGGGCCATCCTAAGAGAATTGAGCAAGATTCTCAGAGAGCTAATTTAGATGCACCTAGTCCTTCTAAGAAGAAGAAAAAGAAAAATGATAGAACTTTGCATGCTTCTAGTGAACCTGTAGCTGACACACGTGAGAATCCCAATGATATATCCATTTCTGATGCTGACACACAATCTGGTAATGAACATGAACCTAGTGATAATATTAATAATGATATTCATGATGAGGCTCAACCTAGCAATGATAATGATATAGAGATTGAACCTGCTGTTGATCTTGATAACCCACAATCAAAGAATCGATGTTATGATAAGAGAGACTTTGTTGCTTGGAAGCACAGTAGGGAAAGAGAACCATGGGTTCAGAAACCCATACCTTTTCCTCCGAAACCATCCAATAAAAAGGATGATGTGGATTTTGAGCGCTTTGCTGAAATGATTAGACCTATCTTTTTGCGTATGCGTTTGACTGATGTGCTTAAAACAAATCCTTATGCTAAATATATGAAGGATATTATTACCAATAAAAGAAAGATACCTGAAGTAGAAATTTCCACCATGCTTTCCAATTACACTTTCAAAGGTGGAATACCTAAGAAACTAGGAGATCCAGGAGTACCTACTATACCTTGCTCCACTAAAGGAAACTATGTTAAAACTGCTTTGTGTGATCTTGGAGCCGGTGTTAGTGTTATGCCTCTCTCTTTATATCGTAGACTTGACTTGAGTAAGTTGACACCTACTGAAATATCTTTGCAAATGGCTGATAAATCAACTGCTATACCTGTCGGTATCTGTGAGGATGTGCCTGTTGTAGTTGCAAATGTTACTATTCTAACGGACTTTGTTATACTTGATATTCCCGAGGACGATAGTATGTCTATTATCCTTGGCAGACCCTTTTTGAATACTGCAGGGGTTGTTATTGATTGCAACAAAGGCAATGTCACTTTTCATGTCAATGGTAATGAGCGTACTGTACACTTTCCGAGGAAACAACCTCAGGTCCATGATAACCCCCAAGTGTAGGGGATCGCAACAGTATTCGAGGGTAAAGTATTCAACCCAAATTTATTGCCTCGACACAAGGGGAGCCAAAGAATACTCTTAAGTATTAGCAGCTGAGTTTTCAATTCAACCACACCTGGAAACTTAGTATCTGCAGCAAGATAGTTTAGTAGCAAAGTAATATGATAGTGGCGGCAGCAGCAATAAAAGTAACGATAGTGTTTTTATAGTTTTTGTAATAGTAGCAACGGAAAAGTAAATAAGCAACAAGAAATATGTGAAAAGCTCGTAGGCATTGGATCGGTGATGGGAAATTATGTCGGATGCAATTCATCATGTAGAAGTTATAACCTAGGGTGACACAGAACTAGCTCCAGTTCATCAATGTAATGTAGGCATGTATTCCGAATATAGTCATACGTGCTTATGGAAAAGAACTTGCATGACATCTTTTGTCCTACCCTCCCGTGGCAGCGGGGTCCTATTGGAAACTAAGGGATATAAAGGCCTCCTTTTAATAGAGTACCAGACCAAAGCATTAACACATAGTGAATACATGAACTCCTCAAACTACGGTCATCACCGGGAGTGGTCCCGATTATTGTCACTTCGGGGTTGCCGGATCATAACACATAGTAGGTGACTATAGACTTGCAAGATAGGATCAAGAACACACATATATTCATGAAAACATAATAGGTTCAGATCTGAAATCATGGCACTCGGGCCCTAGTGACAAGCATTAAGCATAGCACAATCATATCAACATCAATCTCAGAACATAGTGGATACTAGGGATCAAACCTAACAAAACTAACTCGATTACATGATAGATCCCATCCAACCCATCACCGTCCAGCAAGCCTACGATGAAATTACTCACGCACGGCGGTGACCATCATGAAATTGGTGATGGAGGAAGGTTGATGATGACGATGGCGACGATCTCCACTCTCCGGAGTCCCGAACGGACTCCAGATCAGCCCTCCCGAGAGAGATTAGGGCTTGGCGGCGGATCCGTATCGTAAAACATGATTATTCTTTCTCCCTGATTTTTTTTCTCCCCGAAAGGGAATATATAGGATTTGGGGATATGTCGGTGGAGCACCTGGGGGCCCACGAGGCAGGGGGGCGCGCCCCCCACCCTCATGGACAGGGTGTGGCCCCCCTGGTCTGTATATTCTTGCAGGTATTTTTTATATTTTTCGAAATAATTCTCCGTGGATTTTCAGGTCATTCCGAGAACTTTTTATTTCTGCACAAAAACAACACCATGGCAATTGTGCTGAAAACATCGTCAGTCCGGGTTAGTTCCATTCAAATCATACAAGTTAGAGTCCAAAACAAGGGTAAAAGAGTTTGGAAAAGTAGATACGTTGGAGACGTATCAACTCCCCCAAGCTTAAACCTTTGCTTGTCCTCAAGCAATTCAGTTGATAAACTGAAAGTGATAAAGAAAAACTTTGACAAACTCTATTTGCTATTGTTGTTGTAAATATGTAAGCCAACATTCAGGTTTTCAGCAAGATCATGAACTAACCACATTCACAATAACTTTCAGGTCTCAAGTCTACTCATATCAATGGCATAATCAACTAGCGAGCAATAATAATAAACCTCGGATGACAACACTTTCTCAAAACAATCATGATATGATATAACAAGATGGTATCTCGCTAGCCCTTTCTGAGACCGCAAAACATAAATGCAGAGCACCTTTAATGATCAAGGATTGACTAGACATTGTAATTCATGGTAAAAGAGATCCAGTCATGATCATACTCAATGCAAATTAATAGTAATACATGCAAATGACAGAGGTGCTCTCCTACTGGTGCTCTTTGATAAGAGAATGATGAATCTGCATAAAAATAAATAGATAGGCCCTTCGCAGAGGGAAGCAGGGATTTGTAGAGGTGCGAGAGCTCGATTTTTAAATAGAGATTGAATAACATTTTGAGCGGTATACTTTCATTGTCAACATAACAACCAAGAATCTCGTTATCTCCCATGCTACGCACATTATAGGCGGTTCCCAAACAGAATGTTAAAGTTTATACTCCCCCAACCACCAACAAGCACACTCTTCGGCTAGCCCGAAACAACGGGTACCGTCCAAACCAGCAATAGCCCTGGGAGAGTTTTGTTTAATTATTATGATTTTGAGCATGAGACTGGGCATCCCGGTTACCAGCCATTTTCTCATGAATGATGAGCACAGTCCACTCAACGTGAGAATAACCCACCTATCATGGAAGATATAGACAACCCTAGTTGATACATGAGCTGTTCGAGCATACAAAACATAATTTCATTTGAAGGTTTAGAGTTTGGCACATACAAATTTACTTGGAACGGCAGGTAAATACCACATATAGGAAGGTATAGTGGACTCAAATGGAATAACTTTGGGGTTTATGGAAGTGGATGCACAAGCAGTATTCCCGCTTAGTACAGGTGAAGGATAGAAAGAGACTAGGAAGCGACCAGCTAGAGAGCAACAATGGTCATGAACATGCATTAAAATTAATCAACAATGCAAGAATGAGTAGGATATAAATCACCATGAACATAAATATCGTGGAGGCTATGTTGATTTTGTTTCAACTACATGCGTGAACATGTGCCAAGTCAGACCACTTGAATTGTTCAAAGGAGAATACCACCCCATCATACCACATCACAACCATTTTAATTATCATGTTGGCACACAAGATAGACCATTATAAACTCTCAGCTAATTAAGCATGGTATAAGCAGCTATGATATCTAATTGTCATTGCAAGCATGTTTCATTCATAACAAGCTGAATCAGGAACGATGAACTATCATATTTACAAAAACAAGAGAGGTCGAATTCATACCAGCTTTTCTCATCTCAATTAGTTCATCATATATCATAATTATTGCCTTTCACCCGCACGACCGAACAGTGTGGATAATAATAATAGTGCACGTGCATTGGACTAAGCTGGAATCTGCAGACATGATAAACTATCATATTTACAAAAACAAGAGAGGTCGAGTTCATACCAGCTTTTCTCATCTCAATTGGTTCATCATATATCATCCTTATTGCCTTTCACTCGCACGACCGAACGGTGTGGATAATAATAATAGTGCACGTGCATTGGACTAAGCTGGAATCTGCAGACATTTAATATAAGAGAGAAGACAAGATAATATGGCTCATGGTTAAATCAACAATCCATCATATGAGAGCCTCTAAGCAATTTCAATCATGGTCTTCTACTCTTGACGCCCAAAGAAAAGAAAAGAAACTATTTACACGAGAAAGCTCCCAACAAGCAAAAGAAGAACGGGAAATCTTTTTGGGTTTTCTTTTAATTGCTACTACTAGCAGGAAAGTAAACTAGCTAAAAGCTACAACTAATATTTTTTTGTTTTTCTTAAGGTTTTTTCTAACACACGAGAAAAAGACTAAGAAAAAGAAATTAAACTAAACATGGATGGTACAGTGAAAGAGTGTGAGCACCGACAACTAGAATAAGTGTGAACATGAATGTAAAGTCGGTGAGAAACACGTACTCCCCCAAGCTTAGGCTTTTGGCCTAAGTTGGTCTATGACCAGTATTGGCCTGACGGATATCCAAAGTCGTAGTTGGGGTTGTACTGAGATGCAGCAGCTACTGCATGCTGAGCTGCAGCTCGAAGGCGGGCTGCTTCTGTCATATTATAATACGCATTTGCCTCCTCCATAGTTATAGTGTATTTGAGGGTTTGATCATCCCTCTCTATAAACCGGTGACTAGTCATAGCATGGCAATCTAAATAAGCAGGAGGTAAAGGTTCATCATTCTCGTGCACAGGCACACCAAGAAAGCGGGCTATGCGAGTGGCATAAATCCCACCAAATAAATCTCCATTCATACCATTATGGTGTAGCCTACGTGCAACAATGGCTCCCAAGTTATATTGTCTATCACCTAGTACAACACTCTTGAGAACACTGAGATCTGGGATACACATGTGACAAGCCTCATCTTTACCATTTATGCATCTACCAATAAAGAGAGCAAATTAATGAATAGCAGGAAAATGAATGCTCCCTATGGTAGCCTATGTGATTTCTCTAGATTCCCCCACTGTGATACTAGCAAGGAATTCTCTAAATTCAGATTTGCGAGGGTCACCCATACTGCCCCATTGAGGGAGCTTACAAGCGTCATTAAAATCCTCTAAGTCCATGGTATAGAATTTATCATAAAGGTCAAACAGGACAGTGTGAGAATTACGTGAAGATGAAAATTTAAACCTTCTCACAAAGGTATCAGTTAAGCCACGGTATTGAGGGCACTTATCTTGTATGAAGCCCTCAAGGTCAGCGTTGCGCACATATGCGTAAAATTCATCCACGATGCCAACCTGATCCATAAAGTCATCTGACGGCCATTCACAAGACCGCACGTCAGCATCCCTCGGGAGTTCATCGTCCGGCTCACGAAACACGAGCCTCGGTTCTTGCTTCCTTGAAGAACCACTTTGGAAGTTTTTCCTATGCATTTTTCTGAATTTTTCTGAAATTTTTAGTAACTCAAATTAAAAGTTAACCAAACTCAACAAGATTGATAGCAACAACTCCTACTAGTGCCTAGAGACTATATCATGCATTAGAACTACTTGGGACCAAGAAAATTTTACATGCAAGCTCAAGAACAAGGTCACCACATCAGCAAAAATTTGCAATAAGTAAAGCACTAGAACACAAACTAATTGGACCAATGGAGGAGTCACATACCAAGGAACATTCTCCCCAAACAGTTTGGTGGATGGTGCTTTGAGCAAGGAGATCGAAAATGGCAGCAAGATGAGCTAGAACTCGGGTTTGAGCTGGTTGGCGATTTTTTTGGGAGAAAGAAGAAGAGTGTGGGTGCAGGAATAAGTGGAGGGAGGCCACGTGGGGCCCACGAGGCAGGGGACGCGCCCTGGACCCTCGTGGCCAGGTGCTGGCTCCCCTCGCGGTGTGTTCCACTACTAGGAAAAGGGCTATAGATGATATTGACACTAATGGCGCACCATGCATGTGGTGCGCCACTGCTATATTGCAGTGGCGCACCAGATACTAGTGCGCCATTAGTGTCCTCATTACTAATGGCGCACCATACACACGATGCGCCATTACTAACATATTTTTTATATTTTTCCAAAACTACTAATGGCGCACTAGGGCAAAGTGCGCCATTACTAGTTTTAACTAGTAATGGCGCACCACACACTTTGTGCGCCACTACTAACAAATTTTTAATTTTTAATTTTTACCTTTTTTCAAAACTAGTAATGGCGCACCTGGGTACAGTGCGCCATTACTAGTTCAAACTAGTAATGGCGCACCACAACCACGGTGCGCCACTACTAACAATTTCACCAAATGCGCCCCCTCCCCCCGTGGACCGCCTTTTCAGGTTTAAAAAAAAGAAAATGATGGAAATGTCAAAAAATAAAAGAAAATAAGTTTCCCATGTGATATATGGTCTATTTATTGGGAAAATTTACAAATATGAATTTCGACTTTATTTGTAAAATCTCTCTGGAATTTAGTAAAACGGGCATAACTTTTGCATACGAACTCGGATTAAAAAGTTTTTTATATGAAAAATCATCTACTCGAAAAGTTACATCCGAATTCAACCGGGGAAACCATGTTGAACATTTTCAAAAATCTCAAAAAACCTAACAGGACGAAAGTTATGGGGCTTTTAAGGGGAGAAATATGAAAAAAAAAATTCAAACTTACTAGTGGCGCTAGGTGCGCCACTAGTAACATAATTTTTTTATTTTTTTGGAAAAAATATTTGGATTTTTTTTCTGGAAATTGTTTTCAAATTATGATACGTAATATGACCGGAAGTTTGAAATATTTTTTCAAAATTTCATCACACTCATGAACATGACCGGGAGGTTTAATATGATTGATATGATAGATGTATCAACAAGTGCCTGTGAAGTGAGCTGGTGCTGGGATTTTATTGACCCGAGATTAAGCCATAGTGACCTGACATTAAGAAGAAAAGAAAAAAAATCTGAAAAGAACATCCAAACTAAATTTGAAAAACAATTTGATTTTTTTTTAGTAATGGCGCACCTCTAGGCATACTAATGGCGCATCAGGTGGTGCGCCATTAGTGTGTGGGATACTAATGGCACCACTGTGTGGTGCGCCATTAGTATTAATTACTAATGGCGTGGTAGTAGTGGCGCACCTGTAGTGCGCCATTAATGGCCAAAACAGGTGCGCCACTAACATGCCTTTTCCTAGTAGTATTCTGTGCTATATTTTCTCATATATTCCAGACAGAAAAAATCATATTTCATTTTCAGGGCATTTGGAGAACTTTTATTTTCGGGGTATTTTTTTTGCACGGATAAGTCTGAAAACAGACAGAAAATACTATTTTTGTTTTATTTATCCTAATTAACAGAAAGTAAAAGGGGGTACAGAAGGTGGTGCTATCTAGATTCACATATCCCATGCTCATTAAAAAGAATCCATTAATAAGGTTGATCAGGTCTTGTTAATAAACTCTTTCCGAATAACAAGAAACCGGAGAATTTTCGAATAACACTAGGTTACCTCAATGGGGATATGTATATCCCCAACAATAAGAATGTCATATGTCTTCTTGACAGTAGGAAGAGGAAATTCAAAACCTCAAATAGTAATAGTTGAAATTGTTCCAATATAATTGATATTGTGGACCTGAGGTTGTTTCCTCGGAAAGTGTACCATATGCTCATTACCATTGACATGAAAAGTAACATTGCCTTTGTTGCAATCAATAACAGCCCCTGCAGTATTAAAAAGGGTCTTCGAAGAATAATAGACATAATATCGTCCTCGGGAATATCAAGTATAACAAAGTCCGTTAGAATAGTAACATTTGCAACTACAACAGGCACATCCTCACAAATACCGACAGGTATAGCAGTTGATTTATCAGCCATTTGCAAAGATATTTCAGTAGGCGTCAACTTACTGAAGTCAAGTCTACGATATAAAGAGAGAGGCATAACACTAACACCGGCTCCAAGATCACATAAAGCAGTTTTAACATAGTTTCTTTTAATGGAGGAAGGTATAGTGGGTACTCCCGGATCTCCTAGTTTCTTAGGTATTCCACCCTTAAAAGTGTAATTGGCAAGCATGGTGGAAATTTCTACTTCAGGTATCTTTCTTTTGTTGGTGATGATATCTCTTTCATATACTTAGCATAAGGATTTGTTGTAGGCACATCAGTCAAACGCATACGCAAAAAGATAGGTCTAATCATTTCAGCAAAGCGCTCAAAATCCTCATCATCCCTTTTCTTGGATGTTTTACGAGGAAAATGCATGGGTTTCTGAAGCCATGGTTCTCTTTCCCTACCGTGCTTCCTAGCAACAAAGTATCTCTTATCATAACGTTGATTCTTTGATTGTGGGTTATCAAGATCAACACCATGTTCAATCTCTACATCATTATCATTGCTAGGTGGAGCATCATCATGAACATCATCATTAATATTATCACTAGGTTCATGTTCATTACCAGATTGTGTCTCAGTATCAGAAATAGATATATCATTGGGATTCTCAGGTGTGTCAGCTACAGGTTCACTAGAAGCATGCAAAGTCCTATCATTTTTTTCTTCTTCTTAGAAGAACTAGGTGCATCTAAATTAGCTCTTTGAGAATCTTGCTCAATTCTCTTAGGGTGGCCCTCAGGATACAAGGGTTCCTGAGTCATTTTACCACCTCTAGTTGCAACTCTAACATCATAGTCATTATTCTTACTATTTAATTCATTGCGCAAATCATTCTGAGCCTTAAGTACTTGTTATACTTGAGTGGTTACCATGGAAGCATATTTACTAATAAGTTTCAGTTCACCTTTAGCTCTAGACAGATAATCACTCAAACGTTCAATCATATAAGCATTGAGTTGTAATTGTCTACCAACATAAGCATTGAAGTTTTCTTGTTTCACAATAAAGTTGTCAAACTCATCTAAGCATTGGCTAGCAGACTTATAACGAGGAATATCACCTTACAAAAATCTATAAAGATAATTTACCTTCACTACCTGTGTCGGGTTATCAAGACCATGTATTTCTTCAATAGGTGGTAAATTCTTAACTTCTTCAGCTTTAATACCTTTTTATTTCATAGATTTCTTTGCCTCTTGCATATCTTCAGGACTAAGAAATATAACACCTCTCTTCTTCGGAGTTGGCTTAGGGGCTGGTTCAGGAAGTGTGTAATTATTTTCATTGGCCAGCATATTATTCAATAGTAATTCCGCTTGATCAACTGTTCTTTCCCTGAAAACACAACCAGCACAACTATCCAGGTGGTCTCTGGAAGCATCGGTTAGTCCATTATAAAAGACATCAAGTATATCATGCATCTCAAGAGGATGATCAGGCAAAGCATTAAGTAATTGGAGAAGCCTCCCCCAAGCTTGTGGGAGACTCTCTTCTTCAATTTGCACAAAGTTATATATTTCCCATAAGGCAGCTTGTTTCTTATGAGCGGGAAAATATTTAGCAGAGAAGTAATACATCATATCCTGGGGATTACGCACACAATCAGGATCAAGAGAATTAAACCAAGTCTTAGCATCACCCTTTAACGAGAAAGGAAACAACTTAAGGATATAGTTATAACGAATCTTTTCATCGTTGGTAAACAGGGTGGCTATATCATTCAACTTAGTAAGATGTGCCACAACAGTTTCAGACTCATAGCCATGGAAAGGATCAGATTCAACCAAAGTAATTAACTCAGGATCAATAGAGAATTCATAATCCTTATCAGTAACAAAGATAGGTGAAGTAGCGAAAGCAGGGTCATGTTTCATTCTAGCATTCAAGGACTTTTCTTTCAGCTTAGCTAATAATTTCTTAAGATCATATCTATCATTGCAAGCAAGAAAGTCTCTAGCAGTTTCTTCATGCATAACATAACACTCAGGAACAACATGCAATTCATATCTAGGGGGAGAAGCTTCATCATCACTTTCATAAACATTATCAGTTTCAATATTTGCATTCTCCCTAACCTTAGCAATTTGTTCATCTAGAAATTCACCTAGTGGCATAGTATTATCAAGCATAGAAGTAGTTTCATCATACATAGCAGAAGTGGCATCATCAAGAACATACCACATATTAGATTCAACTAGTCGTCAACCCGTGCAACTGCACGGGCTAGTTATTTAGATAGTAGGTTAATATAATAAGTTTGAAAATTATTGGTCATATTTTGTCTAAAATAAAACTAACTAATAATTCATATGGTTTTTATTAAACTCTTGAAAGTTTATTATTAAAACACAACTATTTGTCCATGTGTCCATACACGCAATGAGTTTATTCGAAATCATGATAGTCTTTGGCACCACATGTAATATGAATATTTTCTTTAACATGTGCCAATAGCTAATCCAAAACAAATTATTATGCAGAATCATATTGTCACTTAAGTTTTAGAAAACATACAATTGTGGAAACATATAATATTCAAATATTAGCAAAACCCAAAACCACACACTATTTTCTTAAGTATATTAGAAAACACATCCAGGCAACTTCAAAGAATCATTATTCAGTGAGCTGAAACAAAGGTAGTTGAATCTTACTTGTTATGGTACACATCAACTATGAGTAAAACTATTATGTTATGTATTATGTACTTGTTGTCTACAAAACCAAGGGAAGAACAAAAGATTGGGCAGCAAGAAGTGGCATCAACTTTATTCAGTCCAGATGGCGTGCTGGTACCTGTAGAACAAACAACTGATAAATCATAGCTATCTCCTATAACGTGCAAGTTGTTATAAGACATGCAAGAGAAAATAACAATGTGTAATATGTTATAAAACTAAAGCTTGATACTCTTGTAAATAAAATAATACACTAAACATGTAAGAGAAAACTTGAAGTGATGTTTAAAGATAAGTAAGCTACTCCCTCCGTCCCGTGAAGAGTGTACATCTAGCTTCGAATTTTGTCCACAAAAGAGTGTACTTCTATCTTCCCAATGGATTTTAAAGTAGGAAAAAACACTTCTCTCTCATCACACGGTAATCATGACCAATAGCAATCTACACATTGTATTCTTAATTTCTACATGCACTTAGCTCATTTGGGATTAGGTAATTAAAGAGGAGACAGATGATGGCTTGCACATTTCCAATGCATTTTTTACTCAACTCCATAATTTGTTCTAAAATTTCTGGATGTACACTCTTCACCGGGCGGAGGGAGTATCTAGTTCCAGTAACATAGTTAAAAATGTGGAATAACCTCAAAGTGATTAGTCTGAGGTTTGGATCGTCACCAAGGGCAAGCGAACCTTAGTATCATACAATATCCAGATTTTCCTCAAAGGAGAAAAATGGAGCACATCAAGTAGAAAATGATGTCTGCAAACTAAATCCAGGAACATTATTACAAAATCATGATAGTTGTGTAATATCATAGGTGAATATTTCCTTTGTAATAGCAGATATGCACACTCCTACACATTTATAGGATCATATGGAACATAGAGAATTAGCAAAGCATGCCTGATCTTCACAAGATATAGAATCGGCAAAGCATGTCCGATCTTAGCAAGATATGTGTAACAATCTGCTCTATTTTGCTGCATCTAGGCACATTGTTACACATTTATAAAATCATGGGTGTATGGGACAATATTTGGACCCTGATAAATATACTTGCTTTACTCATGTGATGTACCAATGTGATCCTCTTATGTTGGTAATATAGAATTTAAGGGCTGAAACTAATGTTCAATTACTGGTTAGACGCTTAGGTAAATTATAGCTGGAAACATGCGTGTAATATTTTTTCATGGTATATAATCTTTACAACAAAAAAAGTTAAATACTTTCAGTCAGTTCATGATTGGATGCTTCACATGTGTTAATTTGTTTGGACCTTTTTCTGCGTAGTCTTTTGACTCGTATGAAAATTCTATCAGTTATCAACATTATATTTTTTTTGTTAGATTCTCGTTTAAATCCAAAGGCCTTCTATTCAGCACTGTATTGCACATGCAATCCCTCCATTCATTTCACATAGCAGAACTTCTATTTTGCTTTTATGGATATATACGTGAATAGGCTGAACTAAATCCATCGCACATGTAGAAGCATGTGAGTGTGAGATATAAGTCGGTGTCCATTATTACTTTTTGAAAAGAAAAAGGAAATGACACATACTTCTCTACATTGTTGTAGGTAGTGCAGTTATAGCTGTTAACAAAACTGAATCTACTTCACCGTCATTTTTGAACACTACTTGACTTTAATAAAAAGAGTAGGTCATATGGGTCAGTACTTACTTTAAGATACTTCAACACCAGTCCCGACGCTTTATTATTCCCAGATAACCTAACACTCGTATCGATCAGTAGTTCTTCAGCTGATTGATTTTCTTCAACTTCTTGATTCTAGGCCACTGCATGCTCATATTGTTCAGAAATTCCATCCAGCAATAATAAGTTTTCAGTCCACCATCGCACACTTGAAGTGGCAGTTTATAATAAACATACGTGGAAAATACGAATTTGCATATCGCATCTCATAAGAAAGGTTCTGCACTCGGCACTAGCTACTGTTCCATCAGTGTGTATGTCGAAAGCATAATATTTTGATTCAGGATATTAGTTAATTTAACATTACCTCCAAGGAAATACAACCCATAGGTGATTTCAGTACACATTACGTAAAAAATGTGTGCAGCTCAGAGAGGAATATGGATGGGTGAAGATAGGACTTGGGCAGAGAAAAAAGGGCACTTTGCATATGTTGTTGTTGTGCTGAAAGAAGTTCCATCGGTTTGATTTTGTCCTCATAGGAGTTTAGCTGATGTTACTTCAAGTCACATACCACTGATGCTTCAGGCCATGCTGATGTCTCTGGCTCGGGCAAGATGGTACGATATGTTTCAGTTCTTATGTTTGTTAGTCTTTTTTGTGAGTTATAATTCGTGTAGTTTCGGTCCTTTTTTTTTACAGAATAGTATATGCAATATAAAAAATAATTTATGCCCTGAGAGAGCCATAGAACCGGAGGCCTAGCGGTCTGGGTCACAGGCATGAGACAACATGGAATTGTTAAGGTCAGGGCTGCCGGACCCGTTGTTTGGGAAGCCACAGCTGCCGCCGCCCAGTTTAATAGACCAGGAAAATCAGGACCTTCATACATGCATGTTGAGGCTTCCAATCGTAATGTACATAGTAATTTTAACTGTGCAATACTGCTGCAGGCGCATGTTGTCAAATTTAGTGCAGACTTCTCCTCGTGTTCCAGATACTCCTCCACGGGGAGCTGTCTTGCGATTGGCATAACCGACATCTCTCCCGGCAGCCGTGTGGGTCGCTCGGTGTAGGACACACTGCTTGCCTGCAGCCACCCAACGTGGTGGCGGCGCTGCATGCGGATCGACGCCGACTTGTGAACATCTCCAGTGCTCCATGATCCCTAAACAAACAAACCAACTAATGTTTGGTAATATGAGGTCACTTAAAATCGGGGAAACAACCAGCTAGCAAGCCAGACAACATTATATATGCAGAATTGGTGGGGAGACAACATGTATAACAGATTGCCAAGTATAATCAGGGTGACACCATGATGTAGAAAACCAAGCATGGAAGTGGTGCTCTACAAAATCAGTCACTGCTAATTGGATCCTACCATGCATGCAATTTTATCAGCCAAGATTAAACCTTGGTTTGAAGAATCAGATAGTCAGATAGCCAGTGAAGCAATTAATCAATAGTTGTTGAGAATCTAACAAATCTCTTATTGTAAAATTGGATTGCTCACCTAGTTACGTACAGCTGGCCAATATGGCAGCTGATTTCAGCCATGGCACAAAGTTTGGCTACCCCATGACTTGCAGAAGTCAAAGAGGTCACGTACAAATTGTACAGATCAATCAGAGGCACTTCAAGAGGTGGGCATAGCTGCTACATCAATCGCACATGCCTGCTAGATCGAAAGAAAGAAGATGAGCCTGTAGCGACATGGAGGAAAACCAGAACTCATGAAAGGAGAGGTGTCGAGAGAGGTTGGGACTGCCATAACGTGGAGGACTCATGAGTTTTTTTTTTCAAAGGAGAGGACCCGTGAGAGGTTTGGGCTGCAATAACGTGGAGGACTCTTGAGAGTTTTATTTTGTAGAATCGTAAGAAATTGGGACTACTATTTTAGTTCTGAGTCGTGAGAGGTTGGTGCTGCCATAACGTACTATATATATGAATAATAGATATAGGATTTAATCCAAACCGTCATAATTCGGTCCCACCGGATGAACGGCTCGTAAAATCTGATTAACGTGGTAATTTCTAGGGAGTCTCAAATTAGTATAAGTATAGATAGCAGGAGTAGGTGTCGCAAATTTACTCATAATAGATGGTGAATCAAGTGCAGAGCTAGATGGCAGTTCCTTACCTCCCCTCGTAGTTGACGGTAAGATCTTGGTTTTTTAGTCCTTCAAGTTATTCATAGTGATCAACAGATATAAATCCCAAGTGACTTAAAGAATAGAGCTATGCTCCCCGGGAACGGCGCCAAAAAATAGTCTTGATAACCCACAAGTGTAGGGGATCGCAACAGTTTTCGAGGGTAAAGTATTCAACCCAAATTTATTGATTCGACACAAGGGCAGCCAAACAATACTCTTAAATATTAGCAGCTGAGTTGTCAATTCAACCACACCTGGAAACTTAGTATCTGGAGCAAGATAGTTTAGTAGCAAACTAATATGATAGTGGCGGTAGCAGCAATAAAAGTAACGATAGTGTTTTTGTAGTTTTTGTAATAGTAGCAACGGAAAAGTAAATAAGCAACAAGCAATATGTGAAAAGCTCGTAGGCATTGGATCGGTGATGGGAAATTATGTCGGATGCAATTCATCATGTAGAAGTTATAGCCTAGGGTGACACAGAACCAGCTCCAGTTCATCAATGCAATGTAGGCATGTATTCCGAATATAGTCATACGTGCTTACGGAAAAGAACTTGCATGACATCTTTTGTCCTACCCTCCCGTGGCAGCGGGGTCCTCTTGGAAACTAAGGGATATTAAGGCCTCCTTTTAATACAGTACCAGACCAAAGCATTAACACATAGTGAATACATGAACTCCTCAAACTACGGTCATCACCGGGAGTGGTCCCGATTATTGTCACTTCGGGGTTGACGGATCATAACACATAGTAGGTGACTATAGACTTGCAAGGTAGGATCAAGAACACACATATATTCATGAAAACATAATAGGTTCAGATCTGAAATCATGGCACTCGGGCCCTAGTGACAAGCATTAAGCATAGCAAAGTCATAGCAACATCAATCTCACAACATAGTGGATACTAGGGATCAAACCCTAACAAAAATAACTCGATTACATCATAGATCCCATCCAACCCATCACCGTCCAGCAAGCCTACGATGGAATTACTCACGCACGGCAGTGAGCATCATGAAATTTGTGATGGAGGAAGGTTGATGATGACGATGGCGACGATCTCCACTCTCCGGAGTCCCGAACGTACTCTAGATCGGCCCTCCCGAGAGAGATTAGGGCTTGGCGGCGGCTCCGTATCGTAAAACGCGATTATTCTTTCTCCCTAATTTTTTTCTACTCGAAAGTGAATATATAGGAGCTGGGGATACGTTAGTGGAACACCAGGGGGGCCACGAGGCAGGGGGCGCGCCCTAGGGGGGGGGGCGCCCCCCACCCTTGTGGACAGGGTGTGAGCCCCCTGGTCTGGATCTTCTTGCAGGTATTTTTTACATTTTCCGAAATAATTCTCTGTGGATTTTCAGGTCATTCCGAGAACTTTTTATTTCTGCACAAAAACAACACCATGGCAATGCTACTGAAAACAACTTCAGTCCGGGTTAGTTCCATTCAAATAATGCAAGTTAGAGTCCAAAACAGGGGCAAAAGAGTTTGGAAAAGTAGATACGTTGGAGACGTATCAGTCCACAGTATCAATTATATTGGAAAATTTTCAACTATTACTACTGGAGGTTTTGAATTCCCTCTTCCTACTGTCAAGAAGACATATGACATTCTTATTGTTGGGGACATACATATCCCCATTGAGGTAACCTAGTGTTATTCAAAAATTCTCCGGTTTCATGTTATTCAGAAAGAGTTTATTAACAAGACCTAATCAACCTTGTTAAGGGATTCCTTTTGATGAGCATTAGATAGGTGAATCTAGATAGCACCATCTTCTGTACCCTCCTTTTACTTTCTGTTAATTAGAATAAATGAAGTAAAAATAGTATTTTCTGTCTGTTTCCAGACTTATCCATGCAATAAAAAATACACCAAATAAAAGTTCTCCAAATGCCCTGAAAATTTAATATGATTTTTTTCTAGAATATTTGAGAATATATGTAATGCCCCGGATGTAACACTTTCCCTGTATGGCAATATATAAACTTTGGCTTCATCAATTCCATTCCGGGTTCTTCTTTATTTTTTTCGGGTTCTTCGTTTTGTCGTGTGCGTGTGTGCATTTCATCCATGTCATGTTGTCATGTGCATTGCATTGCATTTGTGTTGTCACTTGCATCCGGTCCCACTAGTCTCTTCCCGTTGTCCGGTTCGAGTCCCAACGCTCTCACACGTGCTCGTGGCATCCCCGAGTCCTTCTTTCGTGTGTGGCCGTGTAACGTTTCCGCATGGCGTGAGATTTGTCGTGCGATGTTGTTTTGGTACGTGTAGGCCGCCTGTCAAGTTTCGTCGCGTTTGGAGTTTGTTTGGTACTCCAACAGTTAACCTAGTGGGCTAAAAGTACCTCCTCTTTGAGGCCCAAGACCCCCTCCACAACAGCCCACCAACCCAGCACAACCCTTCCCATCATCTCGGTCGTCGAATTGTGATCGCGTGGCCGAAAACCGCTCCCCATTTGGAGTCTCCTAGCTCCTTGTGCCTATAAAAACGTCCCTATGCCATTTTCGTCCAAAACCCTAGCCTCCTCCTAGCTCCAGCCCCGCCTCGGAATCCGCGCCGGGCGGACGTGTCCGACCCGGGCCGGACAGATTTTTCCTCCGCCGCCGCTCCCACCGCGTGGGCCCGCCGGGCCCGAGGCCGGCCCCTGCGGCCCGCATCGCCACCTACGTCCGCCGCCCCGTCCTCCCTTAGCGCCGGCCGCCGCGCCGCCAACCGTAGGCGGCTGGATCCCGCCCTCTGCCGTCGGGAGCTCGCCGCCGGGATCCCGCCCGCCGGCCGCATCTCCTCCGCCGCCCGAGCCCCAGGCTCCTCCGGCCGCCGCCAGGAGGGCCGCCGCCCCAACCCAAGCAGCCACGTCGCCCCGGCCGCTCCCCCTCGCCGCCGGCCGCCGCGGGCGCCGGAGGGCCGAGAGCCGCCGCCCCGCCGGTCCGCTCGCCGGCCGCCGCCGGATCGAGTGCCCGGGGCCGATCCGATCTGAGCCCACGGCTCCAGCGAACCCTAACGGGCCGCAACCCGGCGCCCGATCCACACCCGCTCCGCGACCCGGGACCCGCTTTGCCCGTTCACCCGTTGACCCGCGAGGAGGTTGACCCCGTTTTTCCTAAGTATTTTGTTGTTAATTTTGTTGTCTGATGCATTTTGTGATGCCAATAACTTTTACTATGTTTGTCCGTTTTGTGCATATGATATGTCAAAATGATCGTGGTGATGTGTACTATGTTTTGTTCCATTGTGTCATGCATGTTTGAGTCCATCTAGATGTCTTAATCTTCATGACAAGAGTGCTACTTGATATAAACTGTTGCTACTAGTTATTTTCATGCCATGTTTGAGATGTGATAACTTGGTGCATGTTTATCCAAATGAAGCAAATGATATGTCCAAATGTTCATCATGAGATGCTCTACATGTTGGTTGCTATAGGATGCATGTTAGAGTTCATATTGCCATGTTTATCTCTGTTGCAAAAGTGCATGTGGCTGTTAGGTTTTGTAACTTGTTACGAGATGCCTAGTTGAGGAGCTCGTTGCTATTGATGTGTTTGTCCCCATGTTGCATGCTCATATGTTTTAGATTCCCCATCATGTGATCTTTGTTGTGGTGCAAACCTTTTGCCATGATATGCCTTGAGATGACTTAAACATGCTCACAAACATCCCATGATAATGTTACTGTTTTAACACTTAGTGAAATTTCACTAAGTCTGGAATTTGTAATATCCTGATGCTATGTTTGCTTGTTGTCCTAGGCAAATCCATGTTAGTTTTGGGGTGGCCATTGATCATCCCTTGTTGTATATGTTGTTGTCTACCCATCCATGCCCTCACATGCTCATTTGGGTTGCTGTAGCATATTTAATTCTTGCTCCCAAGTTGCTATAAAATATTGCTGTCAGGTTTTTATTGTCATGATCAAAATGTTGTAGCTTTTTGCTATTGATCCATGCCTCCTATGGAGTTGCTCCAATGGAGTTGTTTGCTGTAGGATATGTCTACTTGATGTCCATGATTCTTGTCACCATATTTGAGTGCTGTATAGTATATATTTCTTGCTCCAAAGTTGCTATGCGGCTGTTAATTTCAGCTTTACATTGTTTCTTGTTTCGGGTGTATCTTTTAGTCCATTGCTCCGTTTTGAGCGTGCCCTAGATGAAACTTGTGTGGTTTTGCATGTAGATTCATAATATAATCTTGTTAACATGTTTGGAGTATGTTTGCTTGATGTTTGGGTGCATCTTGCACCGTTGCAATGCTTATCTTGTTTTGATCATATCTTCTAGACCGTAGCTCCGTTTTAAACAAACTTTATATGAAACTTGACTAGAATTTCGTGTAGATCATCATGGTGCATGTTAACTTGCAGTTTAACAACTTTAAATTAAGGTTTGTTCAGATCTGGACTAATTTCAAACTATGTATATGAGGACTTACCGGATTTGTCTTAAGTAGTTTCCGGCCTCATTTAAACCTGCTGTTTCTTGTGTTGTTTCTCTGTGCTTCCTACATAGCCATGTTTTGCATCCTAAATAGACTTGTCTTGCATCCTACTTGCTTGAGTAAATTGTCTTGTTCTTGTGATGTTTCTCTGTGCTTCCTATGTTGTCATGTTGTGCATCCTAAGTGCATCTTACATGCATCCTGTAGTTTGCGCATTGCACCTTGTTTGATTTCGTGCCTCGTGTGTTCTTGTGTTGAGTAGAGCCGGAACCCGAGACCGAGTACGAGAACGAGGGTACTACCGAGGTTGAGAACGAGGAGCCATCTTACGATCCCATCGACGACTCGACAGGCAAGATGACCTGACCTAGATATCATTACTATCTTTGCCTATTGCTAGAAGTCTCGCTCTTTAGCTTTTGCCTCGATGCCCATGTTTGTTTTCAGCCTCCTATTGTAACCATGAATCTGTCTAACCACCCAACCTATGCAAACCTTTGATTGGCTACGTAGGCTTCGCTCAGCCCCTGTTATAGAATTGCTAGTTGCAGGAGAAGATTTGAAGATTCTTGCTTCATGTTGAAGCTTGTTGGGATATCACACTATATAAACTCTTTAATGAAATCATCTATATATTGGTAATGGGTGGAAGGCTAAGCCTCTTGCTTGGTGATTTGTTCCACTCATGCCGCCCTAGGAACCGTATAAACCGGTGTTATGTTCCTTGATTTTGCGTTCCTCACACGGTTGGGGTTATGGGACCCCCTCGATAAACCGCTTAGCATTAAGTCTTTTCCAGCGAGGCCCAACATTGGTACTCCCTTCGCCTAACAACTAAAAACTTGCCGAGGGAGTAATTAACCCGAGGATTAATTAATCAACCCCCCTGGGCCAGTGCTCAATTTGAGTGTTGGTCCAAACTAGAGTCGTGTGCGGTACCCCCCTTGGCAACTTGGGTTTTATTCACTGTACGCTGTGCTCATCCGGTCGTGGCCTGAGACTAGATACGCGCGGCTACTGTCAGGGTGTCGGCACGCCGGGAGGTCTTGCTGGATTAGTCTTACCTTAGTCGGAGTATCTTGAGCACGGGATTCCGAGAATACTCGGGCCTTCCCACCTTGGAGTTGCGACTCCGCGGATCGTGGGCTTGTAATGGGCCAAGTTGGAACACCCCTGCAGGGTTTTGAACTTTCGAAAGCCGTGCCCGCGGTTATGTGGCAGATGGGAATTTGTTAATATCCGGTTGTAGAAAACTTGACACCATGTTCAGAACACACTACCAGCGTGAGTTACCGTGACGGTCATTTTCCGAAAGGGGTTCAGGAAGTGAACACGGTGGGGTTATGATTGACGTGCTTAGATAGGATCACTTTGTGATCACCTTGTCGCTCGTGGCACTTCTCTTCTCGCTCTTATTACGTAAGTTAGTGCTAGTGCAGCTGCAACCTTTTATCTTTCTTCAGCCTTGTTCCACACCCAAGGCTTAGATAGTTCGGTTACCCGGGAACGGGATTGCTGAGTCATCCGTGGCTCATAGATTCTACACCACACCAAATGCAGGTACTATGGTGAACTACTTAGGTGACGGCACAGAGCTGTACTGGGAGTACGATGAAGAACGTAGCTATTACTACGTGCACTATCCTGATGATCAGTAGTGGTTTCTACTACGGGCGATCCGAACCTGTGGCTTTATGTATTTTGGTATCTTTCATTTGGATCTTCACCCGTAGACGGGTTGTGATGTTATTTGAACGATGTTTGACTATGTAATGAATTGTGTGACGTGGCGAGTGTAAGCCAACTATCTCCTTTTGCAATTTCATCCCTATTTTTACATGAGTCGTGCAAAGATACCGAACTTGCGATCATTCCAGAATGGGCTTATACCTTTAAGTCGTGCCTCGACACGTAGGAGGTATAGTCCCATCCTGGGCATTACAAGTTGGTATTCAAAGCCTTCTCCAACCTAGAAGCCCCACTGATTGATCGAATCATTGACGGTTGAGTCTAGGCACACACTTAAAATGTTTTGAGTCCTATACGTATATCGGAGAGTAGGATTTCTTTTGCTCCTCATCTCTTTTCACTCTGGTGAGGACTCCTGACGATTACTCTTGCCTCTTCTACTCTCAAAATTTCACCAATTTTTTTTTAGGAATCTCGCGAGTATTGTTTGGATTGTTCCGATGTCTTTGTGACGAGAACATTGTTCTCGATGCCTCCTGTCATTTAGGGGTTGTGGCAGTGTGCCGGGGAGTTGAGCTCCGAGGTGTTGTCGTCACAAATATATCACATCAGTTCTGGAATACTTAAGACGGCCGACATCGAAAACTCTCCTATGCGGTTAGTGGCAAGATAACCTCGACCTCACCCAGTACTGGGGAGGTAGTTCGGGAGTATTGCCATAGCTTGTATAGTAGATGCGTTTCGAAGGTCCGTGGTAGACGGTTTCCGGAAATAACTGGTTATGTGTTGAAGGATGGATAAAGCTGGATGTAGGATTAGAGTTGAGTGCGTGATGCTTCCCCTGTATCCCCAACACCTGATTGCATAACTGGAAACTTTCGGAAATTAATAGGTGGGTTCATCTAGTAGCTCATAGGCATTCTTCCAACGAATGCATGATATGGAGTTCGGGGTTCTACATTGAGTGAAGTAGTTTTATGGCCGTTGTTCCGATCGGGAGTTGCATCTTAAAGGGTCCTTGGCTATGCTGATCCGGGGATTGCAAAACCCTTTTGTAACACGTTCCATAAGCTTTCAGCACGAATATGTCGAACGAAACTTCTATCTTGTATTTGTTCTATCTGCTCCTTGTTGTTTTTTATTTACCTTTTGTTCTCCCAAGTGGCTTCTCGTGAAGATTGTTGTTATCATTAAACTGTGGATTACATTCGTTCATTGTTGTTCGAATGTTCTTTTGAAGACTATGTTGCAATTTATAGCCGTTGATTCAGCTTATATATTCTTTCAATCAATGGCTAATAGTTGTCATCTCATTCAGGATGGCTCCTAAAAAGGTTCCCAACGCTAACCCAGAGGGTGAAGAGGTTCCTGATCGTCCTCCTTCCCCTCCTCCTCCGTCTGAGGCCTGGAGAGCAATTATGCAAGCGACGAATCAGAACACCCAGATGCTTTTGCAAATGATGCAGAACATTCAAGCAAATCAAGCAAATCAGGGTGCTCATGGGAACCAAGGCGAAGGCAATTTGTTCAACCAACCTCACTTTGCTACGCTCAACCAGTTCTTGGCAAACCAACCGAAGGCATTCAGTTACTGTGTTGACCCTCTAGATGCTGAAGACTGGATAACAAATATCAAGAAGCATTTCGAGTGCAGTAACGTCAGGCCCGAGGACTATGTGAAGTTTGCAGCCTTCCAACTCAAGGACGAAGCCGCTGATTGGTGGCAGCAGTACAAAGATTCCAGAGCAGGACGTGTAATCTCCTGGGATGACTTCCGCAAGGACTTTCGTTCTGACCACATTCCAACAAGTGTCATCGAGGGTATGCGTGAGCTATTCCGCAACCTGAAGCAAGGCTCAATGACTGTCTACCAATATAATGTCAAGTTCCAGAACCTTGCCCGCTATGCCAAGCAAGACATCCTAGACGCCAAGAGCAAGATCTATCAGTTCCGAGGTGGTCTGAAGGATGAACTCCAACTAGCTCTCACCCTGTTCGAGCCTGATGAGTTTGATCAATTCTATAACATGGCACTTAAGCAAGAGGCAGCCCAGCTCAAGATGGAAGCTTCCAAAAAGAGGATCAGAGACGCTGTTCACTCCTCCTCTTCTTCTCAAGTGGTCGCAAAGCAACAGAAGTTTTGGCTTCCACCTCCTCCAGTGATTCGAGCTCCCAACAACAACAACAACAACAAGAACTCTGGTGGCCGTGCTTTCTCCCACCCACCCAACCCAAGCAATTAGTCAAAAAATCATTTTCAAGCTTTCAAGTCAAGTGCTCCTCACTACCGTCCTCTCTCAGAAGTGGTTTGCAACAAGTGCTCTCAGAAGGGTCATTATGCTAACAAGTGCCCCAACCCGAGGCGCCTTCCGCCTCCTCCACCTGTCAGCACTGCTATTGTCAAGCACAACCCCAAGCCAGCAAGAGTGAATCTGATGAATGCAGCTGAAGCAGAGAATTATTCACATGTGATACTTGGTAACCTTCCAGTTAACTCTATTCCTGCAAAAGTCTTGTTTGATTCAGGTGCATCACATTCTTTCATGTCAAGACCTTTTGCATTGTCACATGATATGCCATTGCAAGCTTTGCCTAGTCCGATGTCCGTGCTTTCTCCGGGTTTGCTTATGAACCCCAACAACTTTGCTCCGGATGTATCTATTCGCATGGGTGATTACCGTTTTCTGGCTTCTCCGGTTATTCTCGGCAACTCCGACATTGATCTTATTCTTGGGATGGATTGGCTTTCTCAGCATGATGCTCACATTGATTGTGCAAATAAGGAAGTCAAGCTTACTCATTCCGACAAAGACGTGATTATCTTCGCCTCTCGAGATAACACAATCAGGCTATTCTCTCTCAATGACAAGGGCGAGATTAATACCATCTCTCAAATTCCGGTGGTCAATGAATACGAAGACGTTTTCCCTGAAGAGCTTCCAGGCATGCCTCCGCATCGTCAAGTTGAATTCGTCCTTGAACTCGAGCCTGGTACTGAGCCAGCATGCCGGCGTCCGTACAAGCTTTCCCCTGAAGAGTTGAAGGAGTTGAAGAAACAACTCGATGAGCAAGAGCGTATGGGTCTAATCAGGCCTAGCACGTCTCCTTGGGGCTGTGGTGTCTTATTTGTCAAGAAGAACGATGGCACGGAGCGCCTTTGCGTTGATTACCGTCCATTGAACAAGAAGACAATAAAGAACAAGTATCCGCTCCCCAACATTAATGAATTGTTCGAGCAGCTCAAAGGAGCTAAAGTGTTCTCAAAGCTCGATCTCCGGATGGGTTATCACCAGATCCGCATTTGTGAAGAAGATATCCACAAGACTGCCTTCAGAACCAGCTACGGCTCCTATGAATATACAGTCATGTCTTTTGGCCTCGCTAATGCTCCACCCACCTTCTCGAGAATGATGCACTACATTTTCAACCCCTACACGAACGAATTTGTGCTTGTGTATCTGGACAACATCTTGGTATTCTCCAAGAATGAAGAGGATCACGAAAAGAATCTCCGTCTGGTTCTCGACAGACTCCGTGAACATAAGTTCTATGCCAAGTTCTCCAAGTGCGAATTCTGGCTCGATAAGGTCTTGTATCTGGGCCATATCATCTCCGCTGACGGTATTGCGGTCAACCCCAAGAAAGTTGAAGCGATTGTCAACTGGGAACCTCCTCAGAACGTCAAGCAACTCCAAAGCTTTCTTGGTCTTGCTAGCTATTGCAGAAGGTTCGTTGAGAACTTCTCCAAGATTGTCAAGCCTCTCTCCAACTTGCTGCAGAAGAATGTCAAGTACAACTGGTCTTCGGATTGTGATGTGGCATTCAAAACTCTCAAAGAAAAGCTCATCTCTGCTCCGGTTCTTACTCCTCCAGATGAGTCCAAGCCCTACGGAGTATTCTGTGATGCTTCTCTTCAAGGACTTGGTGGTGTGCTAATGCAGGACAAGAAGATTGTGGCATACACTTCTCGTCAATTGAAGCCAAGTGAGAAGAACTACCCCACACATGATCTCGAGCTAGCAGTTGTGGTACACGCCTTGATCACGTGGAGACACCTTCTGTTGGGCAGAAAAGTCGACATCTTCACCAATCACAAGATCTTGAAGTACATCTTCACATAGCCGAACTTGAACCTTCACCAGACTCGTTGGGTTGAGATGATCCAAGAGTATGATCCAAGCATCGAATACACACCTGGCAAGGCCAATGTCATTGCAGATGCCTTGAGCAGAAAGGCATATTGCAACAGTCTCCTTATCAAGCCGTTTCAGCCAGAGCTTTGTGAAGGATTCAGGAAGCTAAACCTCCAAGTTGTTCCGCAAGGCTTTCTTGCAAATCTTCAAGTTGCTCCTACCTTGGAAGATCAGATCCGTGAGGCCCAACTCAGTGATGCTATGGTGCAGAAAGTGAAACATGGTATTGCAAAGGGTACTCCCAAATACAAGGGCTATCGCGTTGATGAGAGAGATACCTTGTTCTTTGAGGACAGACTTGTGGTTCCCAAGGGTGATCTCAGGAAGCTCATAATGAACGAAGCACATGACTCCCTCCTCTAGATTCATCCTGGAAGTTCCAAGATGTACCAAGACCTCAAGCAATCTTACTGGTGGACTCGCATGAAAAGGGAGATTGCCCAATTCGTGAATGAATGTGATGTCTGCAGAAGAGTGAAGGCAGAGCATCAATGTCCAGCCGGTCTCCTCCAACCTCTTCCTATCCCCGAGTGGAAATTCGACCACATTGAAATGGATTTCGTCACTGGGTTTCCCAAGTCCAAGAAAGGGAATGATTCTATCTTTGTGGTGATTGACAAGCTTACCAAAGTAGCTCACTTCCTTCCAGTCAAAGAATCTATCAATGCAGCTCAACTGGCAGAGTTGTACACTTCCAGATTTGTGTCCTTACATGGCATTCCTCAAGTTATCTCCTCAGACCGTGGATGTTTGTTCACATCCAAGTTCTGGGACTCCTTTCAGTCTGCCATGGGCACTAATATCCGTTTCAGCACTGCGTTTCACCCTCAGACTAGTGGTCAAGTCGAAAGAGTGAACCAGATCCTAGAAGACATGCTCAGAGCTTGTGTCATCTCTTTTGGCATGAAGTGGGATGATTGCCTTCCGTTTGCCGAGTTCTCTTACAACAACAGCTTCCAAGCAAGTGCCGGCAAAGCTCCGTTTGAAATCCTCTATGACAGAAAGTGCCGTACTCCTCTCAACTGGTCCGAGACTGGTGAACGTCAACTTCTTGGCAATGACTTGATCTCAGAAGCCGAAGAAATGTGCAAAGTCATACGTGAGAATCTCAAGGCCGCTCAGTCGCGTCAGAAGAGCTACTATGATGGCAAGCATCATGATTTGGCCTTCAACATTGGGGATCATGTCTATCTCTGTGTTTCTCCTATGAAAGGAACCCAAAGATTTGGTATCAAAGGAAAGCTTGCTCCTAGATACGTGGGCCCTTTCAAGATCCTTGGCAAAAGAGGCGATCTAGCCTATCAACTTGAGCTCCCTTCCAACTTCGCTAATGTTCATGATGTGTTTCACGTGTCTCAACTCCGCAAGTGCTTCAAGACACCTGAACGCACCATTCCGTTTGAGGAGATTGATCTTCAACAAGACTTGTCTTACCGAGAGCATCCCGTTGCTATTCTTGAAGAAACCGAGTGCAAGACCCGCAACAACTCAATCAAGTTCTTGAAAGTTAAGTGGTCACACCATACCGACCGAGAAGCTACGTGGGAACGAGAAGATCACCTTCGTTCCGAGTATCCTTCCTTCTTCCAGTCCTAGATCTCGGGACGAGATCTTTTCGTAGTAGAGGAGAGTTTGTAATGCCCCGGATGTAAAACTTTCCCTATATGGCAATATATAAACTTTGGATTCATCAATTCCATTCCGGGTTCTTCTTTATTTTTTTCGGGTTCTTCGTTTTGTCTTGTGCGTGTGTGCATTTCATCCATGTCATGTTGTCATGTGCATTGCATTGCATTTGTGTTGTCACTTGCATCCGGTCCCACTCGTCTCTTCCCGTTGTCCGTTTCGAGTCCCGACGCTCTCACACGTGCCCGTGGCATCCCCGAGTCCTTCTTTCGTGTGTGGCCGAGTAATGTTTCCGGATGGCGTGAGATTTGTCGTGCGATGTTGTTTTGGTACTTGTAGGCCGCCTGTCAAGTTTCGTCGCGTTTGGAGTTTGTTTGATACTCCAACAGTTAACCTAGTGGGCTAAAAGTACCTCCTCTTTGAGGCCCAAGACCCCCTCCACAACAGCCCACCAATCCATCACAACCCTTCCCATAATCTCGGTCGTCGAATTGTGATCGCGTGGCCGAAAACCGCTCCCCATATGGAGTCTCCTAGCTCCTTGTGCCTATAAAAACGTCCCCATGCCATTTTCGTCCAAAACCCTAGCCTCCTCCTAGATCCAGCCCCACCTCGGAATCCGCGCCGGGCGGACGTGTCCGACCCGGGCCGGACAGATTTTTCCTCCGCAGCCGCTCCCATCGCGCGGGCCCGCCGGGCTCGAGGCCGGCCCCCGCGGCCCGCATCGCCACCAACGTCCGCCGCCCCGTCCTCCCTCAGCGCCGGCCGCCGCGCCGCCAACCGCAGGCGGCCGGATCCCGCCCTCCGCCGTCGGGAGCTCACCGCCGGGATCCCGCCCGCCAGCCGCATCTCCTCCGCCGCCCGAGCCCCAGGCTCCTCCGGCTTCCGCCAGGAGGGCCGCCGACCCAACCCAAGCAGCCACGCCGCTCCGGCCGCTGCGGGCGCCGGAGGGCCGAGAGCCGCCGCCCCGTCGGTCCGCTCGCCGGCCGCCGCCGGATCGAGTGCCCGGGGCCGATCCGATCTGAGCCCGCGGCTCCAGCGAACCCAAACGGGCCGCAACCCGACGCCCGATCCGCACCCGCTCCGCGACCCGGGACCCGCTTCGCCCGTTCACCCGTTGACCCGCTTTGACCCGCGAGGAGGTTGACCCCGTTTTTTCCTAAGTCTTTTGTTGTTAATTTTGTTGTCTGATGCATTCTTGTGATGGCAATAACTTTTACTGTGCGTGTCCGTTTTGTGCATATGATATGTCAAAATGATCGTGGTGATGTGTACTATGTTTTGTTCCATTGTGTCATGCATGTTTGAGTCCATCTAGATGTCTTAATCTTCATGACAAGAGTGCTACTTGATATAAACTGCTGCTACTAGTTATTTTCATGCCATGTTTGAGATGTGATAACTTGGTGCATGTTTATCCAAATGAAGCAAATGATATGTCCAAATGTTCATCATGAGATGCTCTACATGTTGGTTGCTATAGGATGCATGTTAGAGTTCATATTGCCATGTTTATCTCTGTTGCAAAAGTGCATGTGGCTGTTAGGTTTTGTAACTTGTTACGAGATGCCTAATTGAGGAGCTCGTTGCTATTGATGTGTTTGTCCCCATGTTGCATGCTCATATGTTTTAGATTCCCCATCATGTGATCTTTGTTGTGGTGCAAACCTTTTGCCATGACATGCCTTGAGATGACTTAAACATGCTCAGAAACATGCCATTATAATGTTACTGTTTTAACACTTAGTGAAATTTCACTAAGTCTGGAATCTGTAATATCCTGATGCTATGTTTGCTTGCTGTCCTAGGCAAATCCATGTTAGTTTTGGGGTGGCCATTGATCATCCCTTGTTGTATATGTTGTTGTCTACCCATCCATGCCCTCACATGCTCATTTGGGTTGATGTAGCATATTTACTTCTTGCTCCCAAGTTGCTATAAAATATTGCTGTCAGGTTTTTATTGTCATGATCAAAATGTTGTAGCTTGTTGCTATTGATCCATGCCTCCTATGGAGTTGCTCCAATGGAGTTGTTTGCTGTAGGATATGTCTACTTAATGTCCATGCTTCTTGTCACCATGTTTGAGTGCTGTAGAGTATATATTTCTTGCTCCAAAGTTGCTATGCGGCTGTTAATTTCAGGTTTACATTGTTTCTTGTTTCGGGTGTATCTTTTAGTCCGTTGCTTCGTTTTGAGCGTGCCCTACATGAAACTTGTGTGGTTTTGCATGTAGATTCATAATATCATCTTGTTAACATGTTTGGAGTATGTTTGCTTGATGTTTGGGTGCATCTTGCACCGTTGCCATGCTTATCTTGTTTTGATCATATCTTCTAGACCGTAGCTCCTTTTAAAACAAACTTTATATGAAACTTGACTAGAATTTCATGTAGATCATCATGGTGCATGTTAACTTGCTGTTTAACAACTTTAACTTATGGTTTGTTCAGATCTGGACTAATTTCAAACTATGCATATGAGGACTTACCGGATTTGTCTTAAGTAGTTTCCGGCCTCATTTAAACCTGCTGTTTCTTGTGTTGTTTCTCTATGCTTCCTACCTTTCCATGTTTTGCATCCTAAATAGACTTGTCTTGCATCCTACTTGCTTGAGTAAATTGTCTTGTTCTTGTGCTGTTTCTCTGTGCTTCCTATGTTGTCATGCTATGCATCCTAAGTGCATCTGCAGTGCATCCTAAGTGCATCTTACATGCATCCTGTAGTTTGCGCATTGCACCTTGTTTGATTTCGTGCCTCGTGTGTTCTTGTGTTGAGTAGAGCCGGAAGCCGAGACCGAGTACGAGAACGAGGGTACTACCGAGGTTGAGAACGAGGAGCCGTCTTACGATCCCATCGACGACTCGACAGGCAAGATGACCTGACCCATATATTATTACTATCTTTGCCTATTGCTAGAAGTCTCGCTCTTTAGCTTTTGCCTTGATGCACATGTTTGTTTGTCAGCCTCCTATTGTAACCATGAATCTGTCTAACCACCCAACCTATGCAAACCTTTGATTGGCTACGTAGGCTTCGCTCAACCCCTCTTATATCATTGCTCGTTGCAGGAGAAGATTTGAAGATTCTTGCTTCATGTTGAAGCTTGTTGGGATATCACACTATATAAACTCTTTAATGAAATCATCTATATATTGGTAATGGGTGGAAGGCTAAGCCTCTTGCTTGGTGATTTGTTCCACTCATGCCGCCCTAGGAACCGTATAAACTGGTGTTATGTTCCTTGATTTTGCGTTCCTCACACGGTTGGGGTTATGGGACCCCCTCGATAAACCGCTTAGCGTTAAGTCTTTTCCAACGAGGCCCAACATTGGTACTCCATTCGCCTAACAACTAAAAACTTGCCGAGGGAGTAATTAACCCGAGGATTAATTAATCAACCCCCCTGGGCCAGTGCTCGGTTTGAGTGTTGGTCCAAACTAGAGTCGTGTGCGGTACCCCCCTTGGCAACTTGGGTTTTGGTCACTGTACGCTGTGCTGATCCGGTCGTGGCCTGAGACTAGATACGCGTGGCTACTGTCAGGGTGTCGGCACGCCGGGAGGTCTTGCTGGATTAGTCTTACCTTAGTCGGAGTATCTTGAGCACGGGATTCCGAGAATACTCGGGCCTTCCCACCTTGGAGTTGCGACTCCGCGGACCATGGGCTTGTAATGGGCCAAGTTGGAACACCCCTGCAGGGTTTTGAACATTCAAAAGCCGTGCCCACGGTTAGGTGGCAGATGGGAATTTGTTAATATCTGGTTGTAGAAAACTTGACACCATGTTCAGAACACACTACCAGCGTGAGTAACCGTGACGGTCATTTTCCAAAAGGGGTTCGGGAAGTGAACACGGTGGGGTTATGATTGACATGCTTAGATAGGATCACTTAGTGATCACCTTGTCGCTCGTGGCACTTCTCTTCTCGCTCTTATTACGTAAGTTAGTGCTAGTGCAACTGCAACCTTTTATCTTTCTTCAGCCTTGTTCCACACCCAAGGCTTAGATAGTTCTGTTACCCGGGAACGGGATTGCTGAGTCCTCCGTGGCTCACAGATTCTACACCACACCAGATGCAGGTACTATGGTGAACTACTCAGGTGACGACACAGAGCTGTACTGGGAGTACGATGAAGAACGTAGCCGTTACTACGTGCACTATCCCGATGATCAGTAGTGGTTTCTACTAGGGGCGATCCGAACCTGTGGCTTTATGTATTTTGGTATCTTTCATTTGGATATTCACCCGTAGTCGGGTTGTGATGTTATTTGAATGGTGTTTGACTATGTAATGAATTGTGTGACGTGGCGAGTGTAAGCCAACTATCTCCTTTTGCAATTTCATCCCTATTTTTACATGAGTCGTGCAAAGATACCGAACTTGCGATCATTCCAGAATGGGCTTATACCTTTAAGTCGTGCCTCGACACGTAGGAGGTATAGTCCCATCCTGGGCATTACAATATATGGCACAAAAAACTCCACGAGGGGAGCCAACACCTGGCCACGTGGGTCCAGGGAGCGCCCCTTGCCTCGTGGGCCCCACGTGCCCCCCCTCCACTTATTCCTGCACCCATACTCTTCTTCTTCCTCCCAAAAAAAATCATCAACCAGCTCAAGCACGAGTTCTAGCTCGTCTTGCTGCCATTTTCGATCTCCTTGCTCAAAGCATCATTCACCAAACTGTTTGGGGAGATTGTTCCTTGGTATGTGACTCCTGCAATGGTCCAATTAGTTTTTGTTTTAGTGCTTTATTTATTGCAAATTTTTGCTGATGTGGTGACCTTGTTCTTGAGCTTGCATGCCAAATTTCTTTGGTCCCAAGTAGTACGAATGCATGATATAGTCTCTAGGCACTAGTAGGAGTTGTTGCTATCAATCTTGTTGAGGTTGGTTAACTTTTATTTTGAGTTACTAAAAATTTCAGAAATTTTTAGAAAAATGCATAGGAAAATCTTCCAAGGTGGTTCTTCAAGGAAGCAAGAACCGAGGCTCGCGTTTCGTGAGCCGGACGATGAACTACCGAGGGAAGCGGAAGTGCGGCCTTCTGAATGGCCGTCAGATGACTTTATGGTTCAGGTTGGCATCAAGGAGGAATTTGACGCATATGTGCCCAACGCTGACCTCGAGGGCTTCTTACAAGATAAGTGCCCTCAATACCGTGGTTTAACTGATACCTTTGTGAGAAGGTTTAAATTTTCATCTACACGCAATTCTCACATTGTCCTGTTTGACCTTTATGATAAATCTTACACCATGGACTTAGAGGATTTTAATGATGCTTGTAAGCTTCCGCAATGGGGCAGTATGGGTGATCCTCGCATATCTGAATTTAGAGATTTCCTTGCTAGTATCACTGTGGGGGAATCCAGAGAAATCACACGGGCTCCCATAGGGAGCATTCATTTTCTTGCTATTCATAACTTTGCTCTCTTTATTGGTAGATGCATAAACGGTAAAGATGAGGCTTGCCACATGTGTGTCCTTGATCTTAGTGTTCTCAAGAGTGTTGTACTAGGAGATAGACAATATAACATGGGAGCCATTGTTGCACGTAGGCTACATCATAATGGTTTGCAAGGAGATTTATTTGGTGGGATTTATGCCACTCGCATAGCCCGCCGTCTTGGTGTGCCTTTCCATGAAAATGATGAACCTTTACCGCATGCTCATTTGGATTACCATGCTATGACTAGTCACCGGTTTATAGAGAGGGATGAACAATCCCTCAAAAATCGACTAATTTTTAACAGGCGTCATGCCGTCCCTATTATTCTTCCTGCTCCTACTTTGTTTTACTTTCAGACAAAAGGGAGATATACTATAACCAGGGAGGAGGCAAATGAGTATCATAATATGATGGAAGCAGCCCGCCGTCGAGCTGCAGCTCAGCAGGCAGTAGCTGCTGCATCTCAGTACAACCCCAGCTACAACTTTGGATATTCATCGGGTCAATACTGGCCATAGACCAACTTAGGCCAAAAGCCTAAGCATGGGGGAGTACGTGTTTCTCACCGACTTTACATTCATGTTCACACACTTATTCTAGTTGTCGGTGCTCACACTATTTCATTGTACCATCCATGTTTAGTTTCATTTCTTTTCCTTAGTCTTTTTCTCGTGTGCTAGAAAAAAACCCTTAAGAAAAACAAAGAAAATATTAGTTGTAGCTTCTAACTAGTTTACTTTCCTTGTAGTAGTAATTAAAAGAAAACCCAAAAAGATTTCTCGTTCTTCTTTTGCTTGTTGGGAGCTTTCCCGTGTAAATAGTTTCTTTTCTTTTCTTTGGGGGTCAAGAGTAGAAGACCATGATTAAAATGCTTAGTGGCTCTCATATGCTTTATTGTTGATTAACCTTGAGCCATATTACCTTGTCTTCTCTCTTGTATTAAATGCTCGCAGATTCCATCTTAGTCCAATGCACGTGCACTATTATTATTATCCACACCGTTCTGTCGTGCGAGTGGAAGGCAATAAGGATGATATATGATGAACTAATTGAGATAAGAAAAGTTGGTATGAACTCGACCTCTCTTGTTTTTGTAAATATGATAGTTCATCATTCCCGATTCAGCTTGTTATGAATGAAACATGCTTGCAATGACAATTAGAGATCATAGCTGCTTATGCCATGCTTAATTAGCTGAGAGTTTATAATGGTCTATCTTGCGTGCCAACATGATATTAAAATGGCTGTGATGTGGTATGATGGGGTGGTATCCTCCTTTGAACGATTCAAGTGTTCTGACTTGGCACATGTTCATGGTGACTTATATCCTACTCATGCTTGCATTCATTGTTGATTAATTTTAATGCATGTTCATGACCGTTGTCGCTCTCTAGCTGGTCGCTTCCCAGTCTCCTTCTAGCATTCACCTGTACTAAGCGGGAATACTACTTGTGCATCCTCTTCCATAAACCTCAAAGTTATTCCACATGAGTCCACCATACCTTCCTATATGCGGTATTTACCTACCGTTCTAAGTAAATTTGTATGTGCCAAACTCTAAACCTTCAAATGAAATTCTGTTTTGTATGCTCTAACAACTCATGTATCAACTAGGGATGTCTATATCTTCCATGCTAGGTGGGTTATTTTCACGATGAGTGGACTCCGCTCATCATTCATGCGAAAATGGCTGGTAACCGGGATGCCCAGTCCCATGCTCAAAATCATAATAATTTAACAAAACTCCCCCCGGGCTGTTGCTGGTTTGGACGGTACCCATTGTTATGTTGACAATGAGAGTATACCGCTCAAAATGTTATTCATCTCTATTTAAAAATCGAGCTTTGGCACCTCTACAAATCCCTGCTTCCCTCTGCGAAGGGCCTATCTATTTACTTTTATGCTGAGTCATTATCCTCTTATAAAAGAGCACCAGTAGGAGAGCACCTCTGTCATTTGCAAGTATTACTATTAATTTGCATTGAGTATGATCATGACTGGATCTCTTTTACCATGAATTACTATGTCTAGTCAGTCCTTGATCCTTAAAGGTGCTCTGCATTTATGTTTTGCAGTCTCAGAAAGGGCTAGTGAGATACCATCTTGTTATATCATATCATGATTGTTTTGAGAAAGTGTTGTCATCCGAGGTTTATTATTATTGTTCGCTAGTTGATTATGCCATTGATGTGAGTAGACATGAGACCTGAAAGTTATTGTGAATGTGGTTAGTTCATGATCATTGCTGAAAACCTGAATGCTAGCTTACATATTTGCAACAACAAGAGCAAACCGAGTTTGTCAAAGTTTTTCTTTATCACTTTCAGTTTATCAACTGAATTGCTTGAGGACAAGCAAAGGTTTAAACTTGGGGGAGTTGATACGTCTCCAACGTATCTACTTTTCCAAACACTTTTGCCCTTGTTTTGGACTCTAACTTGCATGATTTGAATGGAACTAACCCGGACTGACGCTGTTTTCAGCAGAATTGCCATGGTGTTGTTTTTGTGTAGAAATAAAAAGTTCTCGAAATGACCTGAAAATCCACGGAGAATTATTTTGGAAAATATAAAAAATATCTGCGGAAAGATCCAGACCAGGGGGGCCACACCCTACCCACGAGGGTGGGGGCGCGCCCCCCTGTCTCGTGGGCCCCCTGACGCTCCACCGACGTATCTCCGGACCCCATATATTCACTTTCGGGGAGAAAAAAATCAGAGAGGAAGAATTACCGCGTTTTAAGATACGGAGCCGCTGCAAAGACCTAACCTCTCTCGGGAGGGTGGATCTGGAGTCCGTTTGGGGCTCCGAAGAGTGGAGATCATCGCCATCGTCATCATCAACCTTCCTCCATCACCAATTCCATGATGTTCACCGCCATGCATGAGTAATTCCATCGTAGGCTTGATGGACGGTGATGGGTTGGATGAGATTTATCATGAAATCGAGTTAGTTTTGTTAGGGTTTGATCCCTAGTATCCACTATGTTCTGAGATTGATGTTGCTATGACTTTGCTATGCTTAATGCTTGTCACTAGGGCCCGAGTGCCATGATTTCAGATCTGAACCTATTATGTTTTCATTAATATATGTGTGTTCTTGATCCTATCTTGCAAGTCTATAGTCACCTACTATGTGTTATGATCCGGCTACCCCGAAGTGACAATAATAGGGACCACTCCCGTTGATGACCGTAGTTTGAGGAGTTCATGTATTCACTATGTGTTAATGCTTTGGTCTGGTACTCTATTAAAAGGAGGCCTTAATATCCCTTAGTTTCCAATAGGACCCCGCTGCCATGGGAGGGTAGGACAAAAGATGTCATGCAAGTTCTTTCCCATAAGCACGTATGACTATATTCGGAATACATGCCTACATTACATTGATGAACTGGAGCTAGTTCCGTGTCACCCTAGGTTATAACTTCTACATGATGAATTGCATCCGACATAATTCCCCATCACCGATCCAATGCCTACGAGCTTTTCACATATTTCTTGTTGCTTATTGGCTTTTCCGCTGCTACTATCATAAAAACTACAAAAACACTACCGTTACTTTTATTGTTGTTACCGCTATCTCCATATTACTTTGCTACTAAACTACCTTGCTGCAGATACTAAGTTTCCAGGTGTGGTTGAATTGACAACTCAGCTGCTAATACTTAAGAGTATTTTTTGGCTCCCCTTGTGTCGAATCAATAAATTTGGGTTGAATACGTTACCCTCAAAAACTGTTGTGATCCCCTACACTTGTGGGTTATCAACATACAACGGGTGTAAGCCAGTTTTGCACACGCAGAGTACTCGGGATAAACTTGACGAGCCTAGCATATACAGACATGGCCTCGGAACATTGGAGACCGAAAGGTCGAGCATGAATCATATAGTAGATATGATCAACATAAGATGTTCACCATTGAAAACTACTCCATCTCACGTGATGATCGAACATGGTTTAGTTGATTTAGATCACGTGATCATTTAGATGACCAGAGGGATGTCTATCTAAGTGGGAGTTCTATAGTAATATGATTAATTAAACTTTAATTTATCATGAACTTAGTCCTGATAGTATTTGCAAATTATGTTGTAGATCAATAGCTCGCGTTATAGCTCCCCTATGTTTTTGATATGTTCCTAGAGAAAACTAAGTTCAAAGATATTAGTAGCAATGATGTGGACTTGTTCCATGATCTGAGGATTTTCCTCATTGCTGCACAGAAGTATTATGTCCTTGATGCACCGCTAGGTGACATATCTATTGCAGGAGCAGATGTAGACGTTATGAACGTTTGACAAGCTCGGTATGATGACTACTTGATAGTTTAGTGCGCCATGCTTTACGGATTATAACCGGGACTTCAAAAATGTTTTGAATGCCATGGAGCATATATGATGTTCGTAAGAGTTGAAATTGGTATTTCATACTCATGCCCATATCAAGAGGTATGAGACCTCTGACAGTACTTTGCCTACAAGATGTAGGAGGATAGCTCAACCAGTGAGCATGTGCTTAGATTGTCTGGGTACTACAATTGCTTGAATCGAGTGGGAGTTAATCTTCCAGATAAGATATTAATTGACAAAGTTCTCTAGTCACTATCACCAAGTTAGTAGAACTTTGTGATGAACTATAATATGCAAGGGATGACGAAAGTAATTCCCGAGCTCTTCGCGATGCTGAAATCGGTGAAGGTAGAAATCAAGAAAGAGCATCAAGTGTTGATGGCTAACAAAACCACTTGTTTCAAGTAAAGGGCAAAGGGATAGAAAGGGAACTTCAAGAAGAATGACAAGCAAGTTGTCACTCCCGTGAAGAAACCCAAAGCTAAACTCAAGCATGAAACTAAGTGCTTCTACTGCAAAGGAAATGCTCACTGGAAGTGGAACTGCCCTAGATACTTGGCGGATAAGAAGGATGGCAAAGTGAACAAAGGTATATTTGATATACAGATTATTGATGTGTACTTTACTAGTGTTCATAGCAACCCCTGGGTATTTGATACCGGTTCAGTTGCTAAAATTAGTAACTCGAAACAAGAGTTGCAGAATGAACAGAGACTAGTTAAAGGTGAAGTGACGATGTGTGTTGGAAGTGGTTCCAAGATTGATATGATCATCATCGCACACTCCCTATACTTTCGGGATTAGTGTAGAACCTAAATAGATGTTATTTGGCATTTGCGTTGAGCATGAATATGATTTGATCATGTTTGTTGCAATACGGTTATTCATTTAAAGTCATAGAATAATTGTTATTCTGTTTACATGAATAAAGCCTTCGATGGTCATACACCCAATGAAAATAGCTTGTTGGATCTCGATCGTAGTGATACACATATTCATAATATTGAAGCCAAAATATGCAAGGTTAATAATGATAGTGCAACTTATTTGTGGCACTGCCGTTTAGGTTATATTGGTGTAAAGCGCATGAAGAAACTCCATGGTAATGGACTTTTGGAATCATTTGATTATGAATCACTTGGTGCTTGCGAACCATGCCTCATGGGCAAGATGACTAAAACTCCGTTCTCCGGAACAATGGAGGGAGCAACAGATTTGTTGGAAATCATACATACTGATGTATGTGGACCGATGAGTGTTGAAGCTCGCGGCGGGTATCGTTATTTTCTGACCTTCACTGATGATATGAGTAGATATGGGTATATCTACTTGATGAAGCACAAGTCTGATACATTTGAGAAGTTCAAAGAATTTCAGAGTGAAGTAGAGAATCATGGAGATGAATATTTGAGTTACGAGTTTGGTCTTCATTTGTAGCAATGTGGAATAGTTTCACAACTCACGCCACCCAGAACACCGTAGCGTAATGGTGTGTCTGAATGTCGTAACCGTACTTTATTAGATATGGTGCGGTCTATGATGCCTCTTTCCGATTTACCACTATCGTTTTGGGTTATGCATCGGAGACAGCTGCATTCACGTTAAATAGGGCAACATCTAAATCCGCTGAGACGACGCCTTATGAACTGTGGTTTGGCAAGAAACCAAAGTTGTCGTTTCTTAAAGTTTGGGGTTGCGATGCTTATGTGAAAAAGCTTCAACCTGATAAGCTCGAACCCAAGTCGAAGAAATGTTTCTTCATAGGATACCCAAAGGAGACTGTTGGGTACACCTTCTATCACAGATCCGAAGGCAAGATATTCACTGCTAAGAATTGATCCTTTCTAGAGAAGGAGTTTCCCTCGAAAGAAGTGAGTGGGAGGAAAGTGGAACTTGATAAGGTAATTGTATCTTCTCCCGAATTGGATAGTAGTACATCACAGAAACTAGTTCCAGTGATTCCTACACCAATTAGTGAGGAAGCTCATGGTGATGATCATGAAACTTCGGATCAAGTTACTGCTAAACTTCGTAGATCAACCAGAGTACGTTCCGCGCCAGAGTTGTACGGCAACCCGGTTCTGAAAGTCATGTTCCAAGACCATGATGAACCTAGGAATTATGAGGAAGCGATGATGAGCCCAGATTCCGCAAAATGGCTTGAGGCCATAAAATCTGAGATGGGATCCATGTATGAAAACAAAGTGAGGACTTTCGTTGACTCTCCCAATGATCGGCAAGCCATTGAAAATAAATGGGTCTTCAAGAGGAAGACCGACGCCGACGGTAATGTTACTGCCTACAAAGCTTGACTTGTTGCGAAAGGTTTTCGACAAGTTCAAGGAGTTGACTACGATGAGACTTTCTCATCCGTAGAGATGCTTAAGTCTGTCCAAATCATGTTAGCAATTGCCGCATTTTATGAAATCTGGCAAATGGATACCAAAACTGCATTCTATAATGGATTTATTAAAGAAGAGTTGTATATGATGCAACCAGAAGGTTTTGTCAATCCTAAAGGTGCTAACAAAATATGCAAGCTCCGGCAATCCATCTATGGACTGGTGCAATCATCTCAGAGTTGGAATATACGCTTTGATAAGTTGATCAAATCATATAGTTTTATATAGACTTGCGGTGAAGCCTGTATTTACAAGAAAGTGAGTGGGAGCACTACAGCCTTTCTGATAAGTATATGTGAATGACATATTGTCGATCAGAAATGATGTAGAACTTTCTGGAAAGCATAAAGGAGTGTTTGAAAGAAGTTTTTTCAAAGAAAAACCTCGGTAAAACTGCTTACATATTGAGCATCAAGATCTATAGAGATAGATCAAGACGCTTGGTAAGTTTTTTCAATGAGTACATATCTTGACAAGATTTTGAAGTAGTTCAAAATGGAACAGTTAAAGAAAGAGTTCTTGCTTGTGTTGCAAGGTGTGAAGCTGAGTAAGACTCAATGCCCGATCACTCACTACAGGAAACATCTAGTTTACCGTCAGGCTTGTACAGACGGCAAAGAAGCAAATACAGACGGCAAAGAGTTTGCCGTCAGCCGGCTGACGGCAAACTCAGACGGCAAAGCTAAGTCGGCAAAGAGTACTTTGCCGTCAGCTTTTTATTGGACACACGGCAAAAAATTTGCCGTCAGCCAAACTACTTTGTTTGCCGTCAGTTGATTTGTTAACAGAAGGCAAAAATGGCATCTTTGCCGTCAGCAGTGCCCCCTCTTTGCCGTCTCCCCTCAAATCCACAGACGGCAAATGTTTTTTAAAACAAAAAATAAACATAGTTATTCGTTCGAAGTTTTGGTTCGTTCTTTGGAGTTCTTCGTTCGTTGGAGCAGCAGCTGACAAGGCGGCGAGGTCGGGGTTGGGCCACCGCATTTGTCGCGAGGCACGAACACGCACGAGGCAGAGGGTGGCATCCTCTTGTGCTCGAAACGTACAGGGCGAGGCGACGACGAGGCCGTCATCTGGTCGTGGCTGGAACAGGGATCGATGATGACGCGTAATTGGAACGGGCAGAGGACTGCGAGAACATCCGGACCCGGATGAAAACAGAGTTGGAGCAGCCGGCGGCGAAGCAAATGGCAGGGGCGGCCATGGTTAGCCTCTTGTACATGCAAGGGA
>LR738712.1:798937388-798952538 GCA_902687465.1 Secale cereale | reverse complement strand
GGAGCGGCGGTGGCGGCTGGTACGGCGAGCGGCGGACGCAGCCTGTGCGGGGAGCGGCGGTGGCGGCTGGTAGGGCGAGCGGCGAAGGCCTCATGTACTGCGAGAAATAGAAATTAGGGGAGCTGAGGCAGCGGCTGGTGCGGTCAGTTGCCGCGGCGGCCAGTGGGCCGAGCAGCGCCGGCGGCCGGTGGCGCGAGCGGCGCCAGCCTGTGATGCGAGAAAGAGAGGAGGGGGATCGAGCAGTTGGTCGTTGAGAGAGAGAAGACAGAGAGGGGTGGGTACGTGAGGAACTGAGGATAGATTGTGATGGATAAGGGAGAGAGTGGTGGGGCCGGGTTGGTGCTAGCTGGTTGTGCGATGGGTTGGCGCTAGCTGGTGCGTGCGATGCGTGGTGGGGGTTGCTGCCCCGCCATGTCATCGATCCAGGGGACATCGGTTCCAGCCAATAGGAACACAACAAAATATTTGTGTTTGTTTAGCCTATTACTGTTGACCAAATAAACACGTTAAAATATAGTAAATTTTCTCAAACTTGTTCCACGCCTTTTAGGACTTGTAAAGTTGTACCACGCCAAATTTCACATTCTTTAGACCTTGTTTACACTTACAAAAAATTATAAAGTCAATACAGTTATCTGTGGGCTGTGTTTTCTCTTTGCCGTATGTGGTTTTTCTTACAGACGGCAAAAAGCTTACTCTGCCGTCTGTAAAAGAAATTGCAAACGTCAAAGATTTTACCGTCTACATTTTATTCTACACATGGCAAAGTAAGCTCTTTGCCGTTTGTAAGAAAAATCGCAGATGGCAAAGATACTTTGCCGTCTGTGTTTGTCTTTACACACGGCAAAGTGTCCTCTTTGCCGTCTGTAAAATAAATTGTAGACGACAAAGTATCTTTGCTGTCAGCCGTTCTTTGCCGTCTGCAGCTGTCGGCAAAGTAGGTCTTTGCCGTCTCCCCCGACGAAAAGCTGACGGCAAAGAGCAGTACAGACGGCAAATCTTCTATTTCCTGTAGTGACTGCAGAAGATAGAATGAAAGTCATTCCCAATGCCTCAGCCATAGGTTCTATAAAGTATGCCATGCTGTATACCAGACCTATTGTATGCCCTGCCCTGATTTTGGCAAGGGAGTACATTTTTTTTATCTAGGAGTAGATCACTTGACAACGGTCAAAATTATCCTTAGAGGACTAAGGAATTATTTCTCGGTTATGGAGGTGATAAAGAGTTCGTCGTAAAGAGTTACGTCGATGCAAGCTTTAACATCGATCTGGATGACTCTGAGTCTCGATCTGGATACATATTGAAAGTGGGAGCAATTAGCTAAAGTAGCTCCGTGCAGAACATTGTAGACATAGAAATTTGCAAAAATACATACGGATCTGAATGTAACAGACCCGCAGAATAAACTTCTCTCACGAAGCAAAACATGATCACACCTTAGTACTCTTTGGGTGTTAATCACACGACGATGTGAATTAGATTGTTGACTCTAGTAAACCCTTTGGGTAGTGGTCACATGGTGATGTGAACTATTGGTGTTAATTCGCATAACAATGTGAACTATCGGTATTAAATCACATGGCGATGTGAACTAGATTATTGACTCTAGTGCAAGTGGGAGACTGAAGGAAATATGCCCTAGAGGCAATAATAAAGTTGTTATTTATATTTCCTTATATCATGATAAATATTTATTATTCATGCTAGAATTGTATTAACCGGAAACTTAGTACATGTGTGAATACATAGACAAAATAGAGTGTCCCTAGTATGCCTCTACTAGACTAGCTCATTGATCAAAGATGGTTATGTTGCCTAGCCATAGACATGAGTTGTCATTTGATCAACGGGATCACATCATTAGGAGAATGATGTGATGGACAAGACCCATCCGTTAGCTTAGCACTATGATCGTTTAGTTTTACTGCTCTTGCTTTCTTCATGACTTATACATGTTCCTATGACTATGAGGTTATCCAGCTACCGAATACCGGAGGAACACCTTGTGTGCTATCAAACGTCACAACGTAACTGGGTGATCATAAAGATGCTCTACAGGTGTCTCCAAAAGTATTCATGGTGTTGGCATAGATCAAGAATAGGATTTGTCACTCCGAGTGTCGGAGAGGTATCTCTGGGCCCTCTCGGTAATACACATCATAATAAGCCTTGCAAGAAAATGACTAATGAGTTAGTCACGAGATGATGTATTACGGAACGAGTAAAGAGACTTGCCGGTAATGAGATTGAACTAGGTATTGAGATAACGACGATCGAATCTCGGGCAAGTAACATACCGATGACAAAGGGAATAACGTATGTTGTTATGGGGATTGACCGATAAAGATCTTCGTAGAATATGTAGGAGCCAATATGAGCATCCAGGTTCCGCTATTGGTTATTGACCGAAGATGAGTCTCGGTCATGTCTACATAGTTCTCGAACCCGTAGGGTCCGCACGCTTAACGTTTGATGACGATCGGTATTATGAGTTTATGAGTTTTGATGTACCAAAGGTAGTTCGGAGTCCCGGATGAGATCACGGACATGACGAGGAGTCTCGGAATGTCCGAGACGTAAATATTGATATATTGGACGACTATATTCAGACACCGCAAGTGTTCTGGAAAGGTTTCAGATTAAACAGGATTGCCGGGGAGGTTACCGGAACCCCCCCGGGAAGTATTGGGCCCTAGTGGGCTTTAGTGGAGAGAGAGGGCAGCAGCCTAGGAGGTGGCGCGCCCCCTCCCAAGGGGAGTCCGAATTGAACTAGGGAAGGGGGGTGCGGCCCCCTCTTTCCCTCTCCCTCTCCCTCTCTTTCCTCCCCCCTCTCTCCCTCTTGGTGGACTCCTACTAGGAATAGGATTGGGATCCTATTTGTGACGCCCGGGTAATGAAGCTACAGTAATTCCGCGCTAATGATGCCACGTCACCACGATCACTGTTGCTAATCTTGTGTTAGTTCGAAACGGATCCAAATTAAAAATTGAATTAAAAGAAAGCAACAAAAGTTTTCAAACTTTTAAACTAAAATGCTCTAGAGGTTCCAGATAATTCATATGGAATTATGGTGGAGAAACCACACCTTTATTGTATTTTTGGATGCACTAAGATAATAGAAACAGCAGCCAATTTTTTTATTTAAATACCTTTTATAATTAATAAAATATTAAACTAATTTATTTAGGCACTAAACTTTCTATGGCTGTGGATTAAATTGATACGCTAATCTAGGTGCTAGAGATGTATTTTACAAAACTAAAATAATTAGATTCCAACATTTTAAACACAAAAGAAAAATAAGAAAAATAAATGAAAACAGAAAATAAAAGAACATAAAAAGGAAAAAGCTTGACTACTACTGTGCACTTGTAGCCCATTGCTACAGTGCAGCCCAGCCCACCAGACCACGGCCTTTCTTCCACCTCCCGATGGCCTCCACGTTGCCTCTCCAACGCTATAAACACGTCCCCTGGTAACCCTAGGTCCACCTCGACCGATTCCCCCTCTTTTCCCCATCGCGCCCTCCCTGTGTGCTCAAAATCGAGCTCGATTGCTTGATGCGGTGACCGCGAGCGTCGTCTGATGCCGCGGTCCGCAACCATCCCAACTCCCGCGAAGACGTCCAGTAGCCTCCCCGACATCGTCTCCTTCGACTACATATCTGGATCGAGCGGAGCAACCACTGTACGCGTCACCATCGTCGATCTTCTTCGTCGGCCGCCGCCATCCCGTCGTCGATTGCTACCACTACGGTCCACCTCCGGCCTCCCCGACCTCGCCGTCGCGCTCGTGGTGAGCAACTCCTCCGCATCCCCCTTCCTCTGCCTTGATTGAGTCGTATTTTTGCCATCCCCGAACACATCCGATCTCGCGCGTACGCGTATACGTATGGGTGTGAGCTTCTGCTACTTAACTCACATCTGCGGCTGTTGCATACTGCTGGTTGCCGCCGCGTGACTTGCCCATAGCCGCCGCTCTCCCCTGCTACTGCCTGCTGTCATTGCCGCAAGCTGCTGCTGCTCCAGCTTGTTGCTGCTCACTGCTGGTGCCCGCCGCTGCTGCTCCTAAGCGCCGGCGACTGCTGATCCTAGGTGATGTTGATTCCTACTGCCGCTGCTAGTTGTTGTTCCAGCCGATTAGTTGCTGCTAGTTGCCATGGCCGTGGCATGTCCAAAACCATGTGGTGTGCGTGTGTATGCACAACCATCGCCGGCCGGCCGTGCATTTTATCTTAGGGGCTAATTACTAATTAGTTTAACTACTATCCAATGACAGTGGCCCCCACTATTAGCTCATCTAATTTAATTAAAGTCTAGTTAACCATAGTCAATGACACATGGACCCACTTGCACTGTTTATCTGTTGACTAGTCAAATATTGACCAGGTCAACTCTGCTCACTGGCCCCCACTTGTCATGCACTCTGGCTGGCACTGCTCTTGGTGGCAAAAGTATTTACTGTTATTTTCGAATTAAAGTAATTCCAAAAATTTCAGAATATTATTAAAACTTTGAAAATTAATATAAAATAAACCGTAATTCGGATGAAAATGCTTTGTACATGAAAGTTGCTCAGAATTTCGAGACGAATCCGAATACGCGGTCCGTTCGTCCGCCACACACCTCTATCATACCAAACATGGAACATTACCCCTCCGTTTCATCTGCCCGAAAACGCGAAACACCGGGAATACTTTCCCGGATGTTTTTAATCCTTGCCAGTATCACCTCCTACTGCGTTAGGTCACACGTAGCACCGCGTATTTCCATGTTATGTTTTGTGTGCTATTGTTTGCTCTATTATTTATTTGTTTCCCCTTCGTTGCTTATTTTCGGTAGACTCCGATACTGTGATAGACCCCGAGACCATTGATGCTTCGGTGTTCGACTACGGCTACGCTTCCGAAGATTCCTTTCGTCTGCAGGGCTTCCAGGCAAGCCCCCCCCCCCCGATCAACCTGATATCGCCTATTCTTCTCTCTACTGCTTGCATTAGAGTAGTGTAGCATGTTACTTCTTTCAATACTCCTATTCTGCTGCATAGCCTGTCATTGTTGCTACCACTGTTGATACTTTACCTGCAATCCTAAATGCTTTGTATAGGTTGCTAGTTTTCCATCAGTGACCCTACACCCTTGTCCGTCTGCCCTGCTATTTTATCGGGCCGTGATCACTTGGGGGTGATCACGGGTATCTACTACATACTTTACATGACACATGATGTGACTAAAGTCGGGTCGGCTCATTGAGTACCCGCACGTGATTCGATGTGGGGGCTGAAAGGACAGGTGGCTCCATCCAGGTAGTGATGGGCCTGAGTTCCCGACGGCCCCCCGAGTGGATCTTTGTGGCGGAGCGACAGGGGCAGGTTGAGACACCCAGTCGAGAGGTGGCCTGGCCCTGGTCGTTGTCCGCGGTGATTTTCATAATAACACGCTTAACGAGTTTGGATATTTGATCTGAGTCTGGCCATTTGGTCTATACGCACTAACCAGCTACGTGGGAATAGTTATGGGTACTCGACGTCGTGGTATCAGCCGAAGCCTTCTTGACGTCAGCGACTTAGCGGCGCGCGCCGGGTTGGACCGCGTAACGCAACTTCCTTAGTAATGGAGGTTGCTAGGTCTGCTCACCGGCCGCGTACGCAACGTGCAGGTGTGCGTTGGGCGATGGGACCGGACCCCTGCGCGCCTAGGACTTAGACCGACGTGCTGACCTCTCTGCTGTGCTTAGGTAGGGCTGCGACGTGTTGATCTTCCGAGGCCGGGCATGACCCTAGAAAGTGTGTCCGACCAAATGGGATCGAGCGTGCTGGGTTATGTGGTGCACCCCTGCAGGGAAGTTAATCTATTCGAATAGCCGTGTCCCTCGGTAAAAGGACGACCCAGAGTTGTACTCCGACCTCATGACAACTAGAACCGGATACTTAATAAAACACACCCTTACGAGTGCCAGATATAACTCGGTGGTTGCTCTCTCACAGGGTGATGTGCGGGAGGATCGCCGGGTAGGTTTATGCTATACAATATTACTTGGTGAACTTACCATCTTTTCCCTTCTACTGCTGCAAGACGGAGGCTGCCAGAAGCGAGGATACTTGTTACTTCCAGCTACTCTCTTCTTCTGCTGCAAGATGGACGTTGGACGTTGCTAGAAGCGTAGTCTTTGATTGGATTAGCTATCCCCCTCTTATTCTGGCTTTCTGCAGTTTAGCCCACAGATATTGCCCCTTTACACATATATCTTTGCATATGTAGTGTAGATCCTTGCTTGCGAGTACTTTGGATGAGTACTCACGGTTGCTTTCTCCCCCTTTTCCCCTTTTGTCCCTTCTTCTTGGATGATGCAACCAGATGGTGGAGCCCAGGAGCCAGAAGACCCCGATGATGTTTCTACATGGAGTTCGGCTTCGAGGAGTAGTTAGGAGGTCCCAGGCAGGAGGCCTTGCCTTTTCGATCGTTGCTATATTTGTGCTAGCCTTCTTAAGGCAAACTTGTTTAACTTATGTCTGTACTCAGATATTATTGCTTCCGCTGACTCTTGTGTTTTCGAGCTTATGTATTCGAGCCCTCGAGGCCCCTGGCTTGTAATATAAAGCTTGTATTATTTTAATTTGTGTCTAGTGTTGTGTTGTGATATCTTCCAGTGAGTCCCTGATCTTGGTCGTACACATTTGCGTGCATGATTAGTGTACGGTCAAATCGGGGGCGTCACACTATTCCTAGTAGGAGTGGTCCTCTAGGGCGCGCCATAGGGGCTGGCCGCACCTCCCCCTTGCTCCTTTATATACGGGGGCATGGGGGCACCCAAAGACACACAAGTTGATCAGTTGATCTCTCCCAACCGTGTGCGGTGCCCCCCTCCACAGAAACGCACCTCGGTCATATCGTTGCAGCGCTTAGGCGAAGCCCTGCGACGGTAACTTCATCATCTCCGTCACCACGCTGTCGTGCTGACGAAACTCTCCCGCTAGGTTCTACTGGATCAAGAGCTCGTGGGACGTCATCAAGCTGAACGTGTGCTGAACGCGGAGGCTCCGTATGTTCGGTGCTTGATCGATTGGATAGCAAAGAAGTTTGACTACATCAACCGCGTCACTAGACGCTTCCGCTTCCGGTCTACGAGGGTACGTAGACACACTCTCCCCGCTCGTTGCTATGCTTCTAGTAGATAGATCTTGCGTGATTCTAGGAAAATTTTGAAATACTACGTTCCCAACACTTATAACCAGGGTATTCTACTGGTTTGGTTTTGTACTTTCCACATTCCAAGAAGTAGTATTCCAGCGCAATCAGAAAGTCACCCAGTTGATAGGAATTTCGAGCACAAGGTCACCCACGTGTGTTCTTTACAGCAAAATTATTATGTTCTTATTCTTCTCGGTCATTATAGATGGCAATACTACTATCAATAGATCAATTGATTCATCTTTTTCTATAAATCCGACAGAGTAAGGTGAAGGCTTTGAATTTTAGTGTGTATATTTACTCTTTAAAAAAAATTACACGTGCTTAGCTCTCTACTTTTCGTCAACTAATTTAATTTATCTTTGTGTTACAAACTCACCTCCTTCATGCTAACTTATGAGTGACTGCTCCTCCACACAAGAATCTCATCGAGGCCACTCTTATGCAGTCCCTCACATTCAGGTTAAGTTCTTTTACTTATTCATTTACTTGAATTATTAGCTTTCTTCATCTGCTCATTATGATGGTGCACGTTGCACATCATAAATTATTTACCAGAGAAGATACGATTAATTTTTTGACTGCCCGTTGAGTGTTTCTAATATTGCTCGCAAAAAATTATAAAATCAGTGTCTACATGTCACTAATTCATCTCATTTGTCGGTTGGTTCAAGGACATCAAGAACAGATGTGTTACTTTTTCATTTCTCCAGCAGCTATTTGCAAAGGAAACAATGTTATTTTGGTTTGTCGGAAAGTTTGGTCAAGTCTCCCATTTGTTGTATTTACTTTTTAAGCATACATTTTAGATATTCTAATATTGTCAACAGAAGGCCTAGGATTATTTAAATTTCATAGTACTATAAATCCATATATTCTACCAACAGGTGAGTATATATTATGGCCACATTGGCATATTAAAGTTCCACTAATTTAGATTATAACTTTGTTCTGTTCTAAACGTTGGTCCACATACAATGCTCATTCTGAAGTGATGTGGAAACCCTACACGGGTGGTTTCAGGGTTAAACTCCGGGTTTTCAAGGCATTGTTGATCATCAGGATGCGCACATTGGACATCACGATTTCTTACCATGTTTGAGATGCCGAGAAACCACCCACCGAGAAAGCTATTATCATATCTATGTTCATACATTGAGTTTTGCCAGAGGTAATAGGTTGGATATTCAAGTATAATTAATATGCCTAGAACATAGATCTATTGCCGGAAGTATATCGTTTATGCACATTTATAATTTATTTACTCAATACTCACCGTAACCGTTGAGCTGAAATTCTTTGCCTAAGTAGCTAAGTTCACTCCACCATTAGCATACGAAAATATACCGTACTTTATTATTACAGGCACATATACATGCATGCATATACAATTGAGTCTGAATATAGGGAATTTCCACTAATAAAAGTGATTCCCTCTATATCATGTAGTTGCTGAAAATAAGCTCATGTGTGCGACAAAGCTGCCAATACATGGTCTAGGGCTTCAGCATTTTTTTGTCTGAGGTAGACATTTGATTTCTGACCCATTGCATTTTTTCTCACACGTAACACAGTCATGTTTGTTGGTGGAGTAAATAATCATATTCATAAGTGAATTAATTTTTTGGATTTAGTGGTTCTATCTTCAGTTCAAGGGGGATTCTCTATATACCATTACAATTTTTGAAACTTTGCATCGTAAAACTACGCTATGAAATCAATTGCCATGTTAACTTAATTTAACAAAAAATATTATCTGGGCCTATATATTTTTATCAATTCCTAACATTATTGTGCCAAAATAGACGGGCGCAGCAACACGCGCCTTTATTGATCTAGTTCATATAATGATCAGTATAATCCATATTAGTGTTAGAAAAAGTACCATAAACAGAAAATATCCATGTGACTATGTGTGAACGCATTTAAATATGTACATGCATGCATTAGCTAGAATGAGTAATTTTCCTAATTACATGTATATATGCACTAAAAGACGAAAAGGTGATGTCATCCTAGATTCTTTCTTTTTTCCCACTTCAAAATATTTTGTAGCTCAAACCGTTGCTCCGATTGAAAACCGTCTTCATTAAAAAAACTCGTCTCAACGAGATCTTCGAAACTAGATCTCATTTTGATATGTTCCGATGACTTTTTTTTCGGGCCAAAAGTTATCACATCTGTGCTACGTAAGTTATCACATTTGTCATACATAAATTATTGTGTCAGTTACACAAAAGTTTCTGGGGTGTGTTTTCAACAAACTTTTATCCTAGGGTCGAAAATTGATTATGATGTTTACAGTGAGTTATCAATTTTGTTGTGTATATTACCTTGTTGCACAAAAGTTATCAGGGTATATTTTTCAACAATTTTCATTCCCTCGGTCAAAATTTTACCGCGATATTTGTATATGAGTTATAAGCTATCATGTGCGTGTATTATCATGTTGTTTACACATGAGTTATTGGGTGTTATATTTTAAGAACATTCACCCTGGTCAAAAAGTTACCATGTATGGATTAAGTAAGTTATCAGCTCGATTGTATGTACATTACCATGTTATTTACACACGAATTATCAGGGTATGTTTTCAACAAACTTTTATCGCCGGGTCAAAAGTTACCGTGGGGTTTGTAGCGAGTTATCAACTTTATTGTGTGTATAATACCGTGTTATTTGCACACAAAGTATCGGGAATATGTTTTTCGACAAATCCCCCCCCCCCCTCGATTGACCTAACTATCAGGTATGCAGTGCTTCTATGACCATGATATTCACGCAAACGTTATCGAGGCAATATTTTTCAGAAAAAAATTCCTCATGGTCCAAGTTATCATGATGTTTCTACCTAAGTTATCATGTATATGATGCGTTGTCACATGATGTTTATACAAAAATTACCGGGTATATTTTTGACAACTTCTTTCCTTCAGGTCAAAGTTGTTGTGGTGTTTGTGCCTAAGTTATCAGGGCTGCCATGCAGAAATTACCATGTTGTTTACTCATAAATTACATGAGAGACGTTCCAATCATTTTTACACCCCTAGTCAAAGTTACCATGACATTTATACGTAAGTTATCGAGTCCTGGTTCACAAATTACCATGTCATTTGCACAGAAGTTATTGTAGTATGTTTCAACCCAAAAAATCCCTCATGTGAAGTTGCCATGATATTTACAACAAGGCGCAGACTAAGGCATAGCCTAGTGGTGGGAAGGGGCTGATGCCTTCCCACCCACCTAGGTTCAAGGCATGGTACTTGCAATTTGAATTTGTTGCATCAATTATACTGTAGGGGGTTTCCATACAGTCTTTCTGTCAAAAAATATATTTACAACAAGGCTACATGGGCAAGATATACAACCCGTTGATATATGGGAGACTACAAGACAACTTGAGAAATCCAAAAAAACACAAGAAGAAAAATGCTTTTTTGACTAATATGAAAGTGAAATAAAGATTAATTGTCATATTTTTATTTATTGGACAACAATCAAGGCATGATGAGTTGGTTAGTACACCGCTGCTACATCGTAGGGGTCGTGGTTTCGAGTCAGGGGTAATGTACCAAAAAATATTTTTATTTGTTAAATAGCATGATGCCTTCTTCAAACTATAGGAAATTAATAGATGGGTGTTGGCTATTAGTATGAGGTTTATTTGCTATCATGATGGTTTGTTCGAGTCAGGGGTAATGTACCAAAATATATATTTAATTGTTAAATAGCATGATGCCTTCTTCAAATTATAGGAAATTAATAGAGGGGTATTGGCTATTAGTATGAGGTTTATTTGCTATCATGATGGTTAGGGATCGAAGCCCTCTTCCCACAAACTTTGACATTTTTTTCCTGCATTTCGCAGATGAAAATCTGAAGGAAAAAATAGCCGGCGATAAAAAAATGGGACGTGACATACAAATAGGGTTAGAGCATCTCCAGCTGTTTTCCCCCAGGACGTCGAAAAAACACGTCCTGGGGGCGAGCCGGCGTTTTTTTTCCGCCATGGGGGCGAGCACGTTCCCAGCCGCCGCCCCCAGGTCGGCCCCCCGGACAATCCGAATTCGGCGATTTTTGGCACAAACTCGTCGACATTCATCCAAACTGGCACAAACTCGTCGTCATTCATTCAAATTTGTTCCAAAAAAACAAAAACAAAAACAAACACGGCCTAGCCTACGCCGTCCTCGCCGCACCTCGCCGCCGTCCGATTTCTACATGCCTAGGCGCTTGTAAAACTCGGTGTAGTCCCCGTCGTCGTCGTCGTCGTCGTCGTCGTCATCCTCGTCCTCGTCGCCCTGCCACCCGCCGCCGTCTCTGCTGCAACCCTGGCCAGGGTCACCGACGCGGGATGGTCCGGCCTCCCTCGCGTCGCTGTCGAGGAAGATGACGTTGTCCTCCTCGCGGACGGTGCGGCGTTGGCGCGCCTTGAGCTCCTCGAGGGTGCGACGCTGGCGAGCCACCTGCTCGCGCACGTAGTCCTCCCTCGCCCACCTCATGGCCGTCTCGTCGGCGGCGGCCATCTCGAGGTGCTCTGACTTCACCGGGAGCAGGGTTAGCTCCGGCTCGGTTTTCGTCCGGACGAGGCGCAGGCGACCGCCGCGGCCCTCCTCGGGGAAGGTTAGGGTGCTGCTGTGGGTGCGACGCCCTAGCGGAGACTCGGCCGTCGTGTCCTGTGGCTCGGGCTTGACGGCGAAGGCTGCCGGTGAGCCGCCCGAGGAGGAGGAGGTCGTCGCGTCCGACATCCGCCGCGGCGTCCACGAACTGCCACGGCGGCGAGAGATGGACGAGGGGGCCAGGGCGGGGTACTCGAGACGCGGTGTGTTGCCGGTTTCGATGTAGGTGAGGGCGTTCTTGAGGGTGCGCCCGGGAACACCCCACCACTCGCGCCGCCCTTCGGCATTGTGGCGGCCACGCGGCACGACGCCATTGGTGGAGGCGATCAGGCCGTCGCGGCGGCGGTCGAAGTAGACCGTCAACAACGCGTTGTCGTCGGGGGAGTACGCCGGCCGTCGCCGCTGCTCCTCCGCCCGCGACGACCTAATGCGGGCAATCTCTGCCCGCCGGTCCGCCCCGGTGGGAGCGGGTGGCACCGGCACGCCGCCGGCGCTCAGACACCATGCGCCCGGCACCCTCATGTCCGGGGGAGCCGGGCAGTCGGCCTCGAAAAGGAGGCGCGCCTCCCACTCGTGGAGGTGGCGGCGGCCGAAGCCGTTCTTCGCCACGGAATCGCCTGGGTACCGCGCTGTCATTGCTCGTCGCCGGGAGTGGAGTGTTCGAGCGGGGGAAGAGGGGTGATGTGTGCTGTGGTGTGGCGTCCACCGGCGAGGATGGCGGTTTTTATAGCCGGAGCTCGGGCGGCGAAAGGCGCATGCCAGGCGACGCGTGGAGGACGCGCGTGGCGCTAGGCGACTCGACGGTTCACTGCGCGGCATCAATGGACAGGCTGACCGGCGCGGCATCGCGGCAGGTGGGGCATCAATGGGCAGGCTGACCGGCACGGCATCGCCGCAGCTTTGGCATTGATTCCCGCTGGAACCGAGGCGATGAGGACGACGAAGTAGCGCCTCGTTGACAGAGCGGATCCATCACAGTTCGCGTAAAAAATGGCCTGTCCGGCGTCCATAGGCGACCCCAGCGCACCGGGTTCGAGTTGGGTGCGGCGACGTCAATTTCGGCCCGAACCGACGGAAAACGGACTCCTAGGGGCGCGACTGGGCCATTTTTTTGGCGCCGGCGTTGAAAAAGTTGCCTGGGGAGGCCTGTTGGTGGCGCGGCTGGAGATGCTCTTAGGGGATCTATTTGTTCCAAAAAATAGGTAGGAAAAATAGCGATCAAGTTGCATCGGGTCATGAAAAAAAAAACTACCCGACAAGATTGTGTGAAGAAAATTGGGACAGGAAAACCGGCACTACAGGAATCACGGGCTATGCCTACGGTTAAAACCGTAGGCAAATGGCCAAAACCCGTCGGCATAGGCTATGCCTACGGTCACTGTAGGCATATCCCCATCGGTATAAATAGCGTCGGGATACTTCCACCGGCCGTAGGCATAGAAAACCCGTAGGCATAGATGGTCTATGCCTACGGTTACCGTAGGCATATATACCCGTCGGCAAAAATATTTGACGGCGCGTCCGTCAAGTGCCGGACGCACACATGCACACCTCAGATGCCGACACGTGTCAAATGTATGCCTACGTTTTAACCGTAGGCATATGTCGTATTCATGCCTACGGTTTAACCGTAGGCGTATATTGAAAACGTGGCGGCATCTGGCACCCCTTCAGCTGCATGTGTATGCCTATGGCAGGCATAGACATGCCACATGGCAGCTCCTGGCATCGCCATGTGCGCGGACATGCTAAAACTATGCCTACGGTTTAACCGTAGGCATACTTGCGAACCAAAACAAAAAAAATACTAGCCAAAAAGGATAGCAATTTCCAATACAATTATACAGACATGATTCAATAACCATGGATTTGCAAACACAGACCATAAACGGCCACCAGAGGCACCAGCACATGCTGAGCTTCTTTGCCGTCAAAACTCATGCTGGACGGCATCGCCTCTGTGTCGTGGTCCATGAACGCACGCCTGAAAACAACTTGGGTCGGTGCAGCAGCAGGAGAGCGGCGTCCAAGGAAGAGGCACACGGCTGTGTGTTGAAACAAAAAATATGCATTAGTAGGATGTGATAAAATATGCCACAGGAGAGCGGCGTCCAAGGAAGAGGCCTTGGCCGCAACCGACCTAAACCATCACAAACATCGCATTCAGCAGGCAACCGAAAACGACAAATGCGAAGTGTCGGAAATGTAAAGGAAAACTGATGCGTCTACTCGCCACATGTTGTACCAAACTTCCAGCAGTTAACTTGCCATCTCCAGAGCACCACCAATCTGCAATGCACAAAGACAAAGACAGTTGCAGAAGGAACTGAGAATACATAACTCGGCACAAACTGCAAAAGCGACTGCAAGCAAACATACTTGCAAACTGGTCGACCAAACAGTGATGTATCAATGGACAAAGCTAACATAATTGACAAGGTTCTTTCCAGTAGGATGCCACCTTTGCATTTCATTTCAATAATACAAAGATTATAAAATGCTGCAGCTGAACAGAAAAAAAGGAAGAAAAAGAAAACATCACAAGTTTAGATCCAAAGACTCAGGGTAACAAAAAGCATCAACACTTGAAGAGCTCAATGTTCATTCCATCATGCAATGTTTCAGATAATTTGCACAAATGGTTATCTTTAGTACACTACAAAAAGGTGGTATGTGTTTCAGATTCTAACTCCAGGAATGCATACAAATGTATGTTGTATCATACAAAAAGTATTCAAGTTTGATGCTTATCATCAGTTGAATCCAGGGAAATCATTTACATTTTACATCATCATAGTTCATTATTCTTGCAGTGATAATTTTGGCAGTTGAGAAAGTGACAAAGTGATCCAGTAAATAATAATCAATTCAAATCGTTATGGCTCAAAGTGAATAATTTTTTGTATGCGGCACGAAAGTGATTGGTATGTTAGCACACTGTATAGACACACAATATAATATTTTTAGTAGTAACAGACTAGTTGGTTGGTCCCAGTGTCCCACTTTCAACCTTTTCTTCCTAAAGCATTTATTCAAGACTTACAGCAAACCATCTAAACAAGTCGACATACTCCAAGCACCGAGCCCTGAGGAGAAAAACTGAAAATCCTACTCCTACTAGACATAAACAGGAGTTATTAAGCCAGACAAACGTCTTTGGAAGGAACATCAAAACAAATTCGGCATGGACATTTTCTCATTTGAGACTTGCAGAACATCCTAACAATACCACAAGCAGGAAATGAAAGTTTAACTTTAGGAACATTGTGTCAGGTAGACATGTTATCTTTTGAATGCTACCAACTAACCAACGCCACCTTATACTCCAACGCCCCCCCC
>LR738712.1:798911155-798937378 GCA_902687465.1 Secale cereale | reverse complement strand
CCACCCCCCCCCCCCCCCACACACACACATGGCAGAGCAGGCTCAAAACTGAAATGCATTTTTGCTCTCACAAATGAAAAAGAGAGGGAGGACGCTAAGTGAGACTCACCATTGCATTGCAGTTGAAATAGGACTCGCTGGTAATTTTCAATCGGCACGCACACCACACGGTGGTTGGTCTCCTCGTACCTGACCTGCATGAGGAAGGAAACCGCATCGCATCAAGGAAAGGGGAGATGAGCAAATCGAACGGTATCGAACCAAGCACAACGGGACATTACAGCTCGGGGAGAGAGGGATGGGGGGTACCTCAGTGGCCATGTCACCATGTAGTGTATTGTACATGCAAGTCGCCGATAGGTGTGGATGACCTCGGCAGAAAAAAAGTTGTTTGTCAAGTGCAGGCATTAGGAACTTGCTGATTGCAGGTGCCCTGGCTGGTGCAGAGATAACCATGTCAGCTAGCCATGACATAGGAAATGAGAGTTAGCCAAGAACACATGCCATGTTTCAGAAAGAAATGCACAAATGGTTATCCTTAGTACAAAACAAAAAGGTGGTGGATTTCTCAGATTCTAACTCCAGTATATTTTTGATGTACACAAAAAATGATTGGCGTGCATTCTGAATGATTTGGACAAAAGGCAAATAAATGGGGCAAAGACACGAGTGTCTCCCACTCCATTTGGCTTCCCAATAGCCCACATCCAAGCAGGGAAAGTTGACAGAAAGATGAACCATTATCATCCTAACCAAACTCAGAACACTCCTTTCTGTACTTGATTTTATCACCATTTGTGAGCCAAGGACGACGGTGGAACTGGGCGCTGACGAATAGACAGACACTAAATATGCGATTCACGATCCATCAAACCTACCGGCAACAACATGCCTATTCTATGTTCTCCCAATCTCACGCCATTCGCCAACCATCAGAGGTTCCAGGGAGTCACTGACGGGAGGCACGGGGAGGACGGACCTGAATCGCCGACGACGAGGACGCGCACCTGGCCAAAGGGGCCGACGCCGCTCTGCTCCCGCTCCCGGCCGCTGCTGCTGCTACTCCGGGCGCTGCTGTCCTTCCAGAACATGGCCGCCGCCGACGCCCGGCACGGTCGCGCCCTCGGCGAGACTAGATCACGAGAGGGGTGGGCGCGATTTGAACCGCCGGGCAGGAGGCGCCGGAGACGGGAGGAATCTCAGGCGAGGAGGGCTCGAGCACCAGCCGCGAAGGAGCATTCCAGTTTTCAGGTGACAAAGGGCCAGCCACCGCAGGATCGCGGCACATGGGGTGGGGGGGAGGGGGCGGGGGAGGGGCTGCTAGGGTTGGTGGCGTGGTAGAGGGAGAGGTGCGCGGTGAGGGCGTCGACGAGCTGCCGCGCGATGCGCGGCGACGCGAGGGCGGCGGCCATGGTCGGAGCCGCGGTGGCCGGTCGGAACTCGGGAATGGGGAGGAGCCACCGCAGGGGAAGCGTGCGCGAGCGGGACAGGATGAGGGGGGAGAGTGAGGCCGGCGGCGAGATTGGATCTGGGGAGGGGATAGGGTTTGGGTGGTTGGGCTGCCCCGGGGTGGGGGTTCTTTTTCTTTCTTTATATTTTTTCTTTAGATAAATGGGATGGATGGATGGATGGATGCCACTTCATCAATCCATGCCACAAACATTTCAACCAATAAGAACAAAGCTTATGTATTTGTGTTTTTCTATTTGTTTCTGTTGTATTTTCTGCATGAGGGTGCAATTTGGAATGGCATAATTTGTTCAAAATATATCATACTTTGCATCAGGGTGCATCTTGGAATGGCAAACAATGTTGCCTAAGGAATTTTTCATTTTATTTGGACGAAAAAATCATTTTCCATTTTTCGATTGCCCAAAATGAGTTTTTTTGAAGGACCTACCATATATTTGTTGCAAAATTAGACCAAATCAATTTTCCAAAATAGTAGGACATATTTAATGCATAATTGACCAAATGGTTGGGTATCAAAAGTTTCGATCCACCTCTCATGAAAAAGAAAAATTTCCGCCGATTCAGTTGTAAGTGGGTCAAATTTGAACTGCAGCTACCTTATAGTTTGCTATTTATTTTTTCCAAAAATCATTTCCAGGTACATAAGTATCTATTTAATCAGAGAAACACCAAAAAATTTCCAAGATTCAACCACTAGCTAGGAACGGTCATGCCCGCCGTTTTGACCACATTTTGGAACGAGCATAAAAAATTCAAAAAAATCAAAAAATTGGAAAACCTTCGCATTGTGTCATTATATGTGGCCAAGTTCCCAGGAAAAATAATAAACTTATAATACAACAATTCATTTTAAAAAGTGTTCTAAAAAACGAGCTATCACGTATGGGGATCAATGACTTTCAAGCCGAGTGATCAACCTTATTGCCACATTCATGACATAATTTGTTTAAATAATCTCATATTGTGCACAAGGGTGCATATTGAAATGGCAAACAATGTTGACTAAGGAAGTTTTCTTCTTCTTTGCACCGAAATTTCATTTTCCAATTTTCGAGTGGCCAAAATGAGTTTTTTTTGTGAAGGGCCTACCAAATAATTGTTGCAAAATTGGACGAAATCAATTTTCTAAAATACTAGACCATATTTAATGCACAATTGACCAAATGGTTGGGTGTCAACGGATTTCATCCACCTCTCGTGAAAAAGACAAATTTCCGTCGATTCAGCTGGAATCGGGTCAAATTTGAACTGTAGCTGCCGTGTAGTTTACTCTTTATTTTTTACAAAAATCATTTCTAGGTAAATAAGTATCTATTTAATCAGAGAAACACCAAAAAAAATACCAAGATTCAACCACTAGCTAGGAACGGTCATTCCCGCCGTTTTGACCGCATTTTGAAACGTGCATAAAAAATTCAAAAAAAATAAAAAAATTGGAAAATCTTCGCATTGTGTCATTATATATGACCAAGTTACCAGGAAAAATAATAAACTTGTAATACGGCAATTCTTTTAAAAAGTGTTCCCTTAAATGAGCTATCATGCGTGAAGATTCATGGCTTTCAAGCCAAATGATCAATCCTATGGCCACATTCATGGCATAGTTTGTTCAAATGATCTCATATTGTGCACAAGGGTGCATCTTGGAATGGAAAACAATATTGCCTAAGGAAGGTTTCATTTTCTTTGGACGAAAAATTCATTTTCCATTTTTTGAGTGCCCAAAAGGAGGTTTTTTTGTGAAGGACCTCCCAAATAATTGTTGCAAAATTGGACCAAATCAATTTTCTAAAATACTAGGACATATTTAATGCACAATTGACAAAATGGTTGGGTGTAAAAAGTTTTGATCCACCTCTCGTGAAAAAGACAAATTTCCGTCGATTCAGTTGGAAGCGGGTCAAGTTTGAACTGCAGCTGCCTCATAGTTTGCTATTTATTTTTTCCAAAAATCATTTCTAGTTACATAAGTACCTATTTAATCATAAATACATGGTTTGGTGGCGATATGTCGAGGTTTGGGCGGTGGTCGAGGGCCCCAACTCTAGAGCGCGTAAACTCGCATGCCCGTCGCGTGGTCACCGCATGATTCTGGCGTTGCCATGTGTTCTGGGAGGCCTAGGCATGTCTAGTGGGTTGGGCACTCCCCAGGTAGGTGCTAGGAAGAAAATTACAACATAATATTCTCACGAGTAGACCGGTCGATGCTCAAACATGAATTAGCAGCCAAGTGTTTGATTAGCGGTACAGGAAATGCACATGGCTAATGGGTGTGAGTTTTGGTTGAGGATGATCAGTTACTAAGAAGACCGTCTTCACAAATTTTCAGCTCAAAAGGAGGAGTCTAGGTGGTACTTGCTTTACAAAGTACCACACTGGACATAAATACGAATGTTGAAGCTGGGCTCAAAATAATGAATGGATTGAGCTGGCATTTGGTGGAGGATAGTTATTTGGGCATAGGAAAGCACTGTACAAAATGTATACCATTTGGACATGCCAAAGTGGTACTTCCTTTCACAAAGTGTTTTTTTGAACATAATAGGAAAATGAATATTTTTGAATTATTTCTGAACTAGGCAAGGAAGGTTTTTTACATATTTGACGAAGATATGACCATTTCGTGTAAACAAATAGACACGAGGAACCGATGCAAGGATAACAAGAAACTACCAAACGTTACTTCGGTGTTGTCGCCGTTCGTGAAGGGGTCATAAGTTTTGGTGGCATAGCTACCCCTCGAAGGCCCCGAGCAGATTAACCCTAGGCCGGTTGACCAGGAAATCTAGGGGGTAGCTTTCTTTATTGCAACAAAGCATCAAAGTAATAATTATAAATTTCAAACCAAACACACGATTTTTAATTGCTATCCAGTGATGTAAGCATTAAATAACACAAACATGAGCAACCAATGTAACTAGAAAAAACAAAAATGCTGAACCTCTTACTTCGGTGCTATCGCTGTCCGTGAAGGGAGTCACACTCTGCAGTTGCATATTGCCTCTTTAAATATCTCACCACACTCTCAGATATGTATGATGGCCCAATGCAAGTTTTGGTCGCATAGCTACCCCTCTCCGGCCTTGGACCGGCCGAACACTAGCCCGATTGATCCGGAAAGCTACCCCCTTTGACTTTCACCGGACGGCCTTTGACCAATGGACTTTGCTACATGGTTGTGATAGGCCAGCCCCTGGGAACATTTTAAAACCAACTTCGAGCCCAACCCATCACAAGATTCCCTCCAGGTCGAACTTTCATCGTAGTTCCCCCCTCTAAGTGCTGGTGGTAGTGCTGGAAGGGGGTCACCCTCGGAACCTACCACCACACTTATAGACATGTATGGGGTCCTGTAATGCCCAGGATGGGACTATACCTCCTACGTGTCGAGGCACGACTTAAAGGTATAAGCCCATTCTGGAATGATCTCAAGTTTGGTATCTTTGCACGACTCATGTAAAAGAGGGATGAAATTGCAAAAGGAGATAGTTGGCTTACACTCGCCACTTCACACAATACATTACATAAGCAAGACATCATTCAAAACATCACAACCCGACTACGGGCGAAGATCCAAAAGAAAGATACCAAAACATAAAGCCACAGGTCTGAATCGCCCCTAGTAGAAACCACTACTGATCGTCGAAACGTCACAAGCATACGGCCACTCTCTTCATCGAACTCCCGAAAGTACTTGAACCAGGTCCTGCATCATCTCGGCTGAACCTGCATCTGGTGTTGTAGTATCTGTGAGCCACGAGGACTCAGCAATCCCAAAACCATGGGTATCAAGACTAGCAAAGCTTTGTGGGTAGGAAGAGGTAAAGTGATGAGGTTGCAGCAGCGACTAAGCATAATATGGTGGCTAGCTTACGAGTACCAGAATAAGATGAGCATCTACGCAAACGGTCGCAAAAGTAGTGATCGCTAAAGATCCTGAACTACATACGAAACAAACATAACCCCACCGTGTTCTCTTCTCAAAGTGAAAAGAGACAGTCATGGTTACTCACACAGTTGTGTGTTTTACTTCGGATCCTTTGACAAGTTTTCTACAACCGGACATTAACAAATTCCAATCTGCCACATAACCGCGGGCACGACTTTCGAAAGATTATAACCCTGCAGCGGTGTCCCAACTTAGCCCATCACAAGCTCTCACGATTAGCTGAAGTGATAAATATAATATCATCACCCCTTATCTTAGGGAAAACCGATCAGGCTCGGCATCCCGGTGCACAAGACATTTCGACAATGGTAAAACAAGTCCAGCAAGACCTCCCGGCGTGCCGACACCCTGATAGTAGCCGCTCGTATCTCGTCTCAGGCCACGTCCGGATGGGCGATTCTACAGGTTTATATCAATCCTCGAGTTTCCTCGTGGTGACCCCGTAGAACCCCCGTTTGGGACCAACACCATCAGCACTGGCCCCCCCTATTATGTAGAATTAAGAACCCGGGGACATGACCCCCTATGCAATTAATTAATTAATTAAGTTGTTATTATGAGCAAATTAAAACCAATGTTGGGCCTTGATGGAGGAGTTTTATTCAAAGTCGAACTGTCAAGGGGTCCCCATCCACCCATCGTGTAAGGAACACAAAATCAAGGAACATAATGCCAGTTTATCGGCGCCTAAGGTGGCATGAGTGGAACAAAACACCGAGCAAAAGGCCAAGCCTTCCACCCATGCCCAGTATATAGGTGTATTAATATATATAATAATAGATATTGTGATATTCCAACAACAAGTTCCCTCCTGGAACGATCTTCATCTTCACCTGCAACTAACAACGCTATAAGAGGGGCTGAGCAAGCGGGGAACATAGCCAAACAGTGGTTTTGCTAGGAAGGTTTCAAAGGTTAGAGGTTTCATGGCAACAAGGAGAGGCTGACATAAAAGATGGGTAGCGCGACATGTAACGATAGCATCGAGACAACTAAGCATGGCAATGGTAGTAAAGGTATCCAAGGGTATGATCATCTTGCCTGGGATTCCACGAGGGAGAAGAAAAGACCATGGAGTAGACGGAGCAACATAGTCGAGCGAATCCTCACAACTCCGGAACGAAACCGAAGCTAACAAGAGAAGCAACCGGAAAGAAGCAAACAACACGGTAAACACACAAGTATAAACATGGCATACGATGCACATCCAAGTATGATGCATGTCCGGTTTAAATATGCATGGCATGGCAAAGTGCACAAACAAATCTACAAGTTAAGTGGAGCTCAATATGCAACGAGTTGCATACTGACGAAACACCACATTTATTTATTTTGTTGATTTTTGATTATTTACAAGACAAGGTTAAATGTTTTTAACATAGCAAGAGGTGAAGCATAATAAAACTACACTATTTAGGCATGTTAAATGAGGCCGGAAAATAACAACATCAAATCCGGAAAATCCCCATGAGCATGTTTAGTAATTTTTAAGCAACAACAATTCACACATTTTAAATGTTGTTAACATGATGCGGATGACATGATCAAGCTTATGCAATTTTATTAAAAGTTAACATGAAGAGATATGAAGCACTTGTCACCGCGGTGGAAAGAAAAAGGTGCCACGGCAACGATCCGAAAATGATGCGACGGCATCATCTCGGTTCTGGTAACTCGTTGAGAGTCCGGTGCAAAAGAAAGGTGGCGTGAGCGAGTCGAACAAGATGAAAGGTGGGGTGATCCCGTCACCGGGTTCCCACGAGTCGGCGACGAGACAAGCGAGGAGCATGACAAAAGAACGAAACGGGCACGGTGCACACAAGGGCAAACATTTCATACAACACATGCATTCCACGGGTCATCGTCTTGGGGTTATACCTTCGAAGCGTTCGTTCTCGAAGCGGTTCAAGTCGTCGAGGGACGTAGTGGAAGTAGTCGTTCTCGCGAGTCGTGGTACACGTTCGTAGAGGGAAGTAGCTGTTCCGTAGAGGTACACGTTATGTAGCCGTTCAAGATTCCGTAGATGTTCATGTCGTCGTGTCGTGGTACTTGGCGCATCCGGTAGTCGTACTCGTACGTCGTGGTCTTGCCGGTCTCGGTCTCGCGTCGGTAGTTGTACTCGGTCGTCGATGACGTAGGGGTACATGAGGGTCGTCGTGGTACTTGGCGAATCCACGTAGTTGAACTTGATGCTTCGTGGAACTTGGCGTAATTCAAAACGTAGCAGTACAACAGGCCTCATATTAGCTGTAATCTCCGATGAACAAGTGGGTGACCGAGAAGGAAAAGCCAAAGGTGGAGGTGCTGAGGCTGGCCGGAGCAGAGGCGCTGCGGCGGGAGAGGTCTTGGCGGCGCGGAGAGCTGATTGCTGGAGGGAGATGGCGACGGAGGAGGGGCGCTGCGGCGCTGGAAACGGAGGTGCGCGGGGCGACGGGGCTCCTGGCCGGCCGGAGCAGCACGGGGCGTCGGCTTGGGGCGAGCTCCCACGGCGGCCATTCATGGCGCTGGAGCATGGAGGGGTCGGGCGCTGCGGCCTCTTGGCGCTGGAGAGGACGAGGACGGACTCCTGCTGGAGAAGACGACGATGGAGGCAGGGCGGCCGGCTGCTGCTTGGCCGAGGGAGGACGAGGCCTTGGGGCGGAGGTGCTGGAGCTGCGGCTCCTCATCGGGGCGCGCAGGGAGACGAGGCAGAGGCCTGGAGGGAGACGCTTGGGTACGAGCACCAGGCCGGAGGCAGGGCGCTGGACTCGCGCGGAGGAGGCGAGGCCGCGGCCTTGGCGACGCGAGGAGGAGAAGGGCCTGAGGCCGGTGGCGCGGTGAGGTGAGAGGATGGAGAGGTGCGGGCGAAGGGGAAAACGAGGAGAGGGAGATCGAGGGAGCGAGGCGGCTCGGCCTCTTGGGCGCGACGGGGAAGAACTGACGAGGGGACGAGGAGATGGGATCGGGGAGAGGAGCGAGCGATGCGGGACTGTGGCGGCGTAGGGAGAGAGCGAGGGGAGAGGGTGAGGTCGCTAGGGTTTACGGGGTGGCTGGGCCTTGGGCCAGGAGGAATTGGGCCGGGGCGGTTGGCTGATGCGCTGAGAGCTCCAAGGCGAGGCTGCGGCCTGGGCCTCTGCTCTCTTACTGATTTTTCTTTAACAGAAAAAAAGAAGAAAGAGGAAAAAGAAAAGGAGGCTTAGTGGAAGATTTAGCACATGGGATATTTCCTCGGGCCCATAAAAATGAGCGTAGTCCAAGAAAAATATAAGTGGCAAGATTGAAAGATATGAATTCAAATTCATTTGAATATGGTCCAAATGGATTTGAATATGAATGGGGTATTTGAAGAGTCCAAAAATGTTGAGGTTTTAGGAGGAACCTCGATACGACGGAAAATAATTGCTGGCACGGTTTGACGGTGAAACATGAATTAAGAGGCATGGGGAATATTTGCAAGTGTGTTGGTTAATTCCAAACAAATGGAATATTTAATATAGCTCCCTAAATAATGGGAGGATATGTTATAAAGAGAAAACACCATGTGCATTCCCTCGATTTAAATGGACCGAAGGCCCACACGATTTATTTAAGTTGAGATGCAAAAATAAAGATGACATGATGGCATGATGACATGATGCAATGCAAAATAAATAAAGCAAGCACAAAAGAAACACACGGGAAGCCCGGAACATCTGGAATCTTCTGGAATCTTCTGGGACGTCGGTCTTCGGGCGTCACAGGTCCCAATGCAAGTTTTGGTGGGATGGATACCCCCTCCCCACCCCCGCAAAGACCTCGAGCGGCCTAACCCCAGGCCGGTTGACTCGAAAATTTGAGGGGCAGGGAGGGGTAGCTTTCTCTATTGCAAAGCATGAAAGTAATAAATAATTAAACATTTTAAACTAAACACATGAATTTTGAAATCCTTGAAACTTTTTGATGCAAATAGAGATAAAATTTGCCTCATTTGGAAAGGAATGAAAATATACAAACAAATGAAAACAATATACGCTACCGTATATACGCCTACGGTTTAACCGTAGGCATACATATGATATATGCCTACGGTTTAACCGTAGGCATACAGGGGACACGTGGCGGTATGCCTACGGCCGCCGTTAGGGCCGTAGGCATAGCTTTAACGGGTCAGCCTCCCGTTAGCCTCAGGGCTCTATGACTAGGGCCCGTGATATGCCTACGGGGCCCATAGGCGTAGTTACGAGCTTTGCCGACGGGGCCCGTCGGTTCGGATGTACTATTTGCCGACGACCGACCTATGCCTACGGGCACCGTAGGCATAGATCTAGGTTTGCCGACGGCCGGAATTTGCCGACGGTGCCAGTTGGGTCGTCGGCTTAGCTCGCACTATGCCTACGGGGCCCGTAGGCATATCTTCAACCGTAGGCATTTTCGATGATTCCTGTAGTGCGAGATCGATAGCATGAGCGTAAGCGAGCAATTCATATGTACCTGTTGCAGAAAAAAGAAAGAACGAGCGAACGAAGCGCTCGAGATGCGGATTTGGCGGCGGCCGAAGCGTTCGGATCTAATCACAAGATCCAAACATGTGGAAATTACAAATTTCCTTAATAGAAAAGGGTTGTACGTGCGGCTGAAAAAAACTGCGCTTCTTCTACCTTCGTCCGGAGAGAGAGAGCTTTTTTTTTCCGGGTGAAATAACATTGCATTACTCAATCACAACATCTGTACAATCATTCGATGCTATTTCCACTACTTCGACGGGACCAGCTCCTAACCAAGTCATGGCCCTACCTTGGGTTCTAGCAAAACTAGCTAAGCTATCACTAGCTTTATTTTGCGATCTAGCAATATGAGAAATACAAATTTTCCTTAAACCCATCAAATGCTTAATCTCTCTAACAATAGAAGAGTATACTGAACGATCCGTGTCCAAGCTTGATATGAGAGAAACTGCTTCGAGAGAATCCAACTCCAACACGATCGGCAAAACACTTCGCTGCAAAGCCAGGGAGAGACCTTCCATACACGCGCACAACTCCGCTTCAAGGGGATCTCTGCACGAATACAACACCCTGCATGCCGAGAAGTTGATAGCCCCCAGATGATCCCGCAAGATCATAACCGCTCCAGCTTTATCTGAATCAACAAATGAGCCATTAGTATTCAATTTGCACCACCCCGGTTCTGGCTTAGACCATCTCCGCTCCTCCTGATCACCTGCAATGCTTCTCCCCTTTCTCCTTGTGTCTTTCCATTCAATATAAGTTTTGCCTTTGTCTGGGTCAGCTCATGGATTCTGCTTTATACCAATCAGGGACACCAAGTAGCTTTGCAGAAATCCTAGCGAACTTTCCAGAGGCGGAGCAGGCTTAGCATGAACCAGCTCGTTCCGGACAAACCAACTCCTCCAGAAAATAATTAGTATCATTGTACGTTCAAGGCCAGTAAGGGGATGCAGGACATGTAGCAGCCATTCTTTCCCATTGTTAAGTATTGATGTAATATCCGGTAGCCTCCACACCTTGGCCATGGCCACAAACAGATCACGCCCGAACTGACAACAAACGAACGGATGAAAGTTATCTTCCTCTTCTGACCCGCATATCGGACAAATACCTGTGGTTTCCAGCCCAATTCGGTGTTTCCTCTGCCATGTGGGGAGTGAATCCTTAGACACACGCCAAGCGAAATGTTTCACAGTTGGAGGGGCGTCACACTTCCAGATGTAGTCCCAGCAAGCTCGGCTTCCCGCTGGCGCCGAACTGGACGCAACCGCTGAACTGCGGTGAGCCTCGTCAAAAGCCAACTTGTACGCTGATTTAACTGTAAAAATGCCATGCCTACCGGGGCCCCATGTGATCACGTCTCCCTCCAAGCGAGGTGAGGCCCGAATTTTCATTATTTCATGCACATCTGCAGCCACAAAGTGTTCCCGAAGGAGCTCAACATTCCACCACCCCATTAGTATTTAGAAAACTAGAAACGAACCGAATGCGGCATCGTCCTTGAGGAGAAATCGGCTTGTATGAGTACGGTCTCAGGATACAACTGTCCCGTTAGAGAGAGAGAGAGAGAGCTACCACATCAGGTTTCATAGTCCATGGTAATGTAACCCCTCTCATCCCTCCACCATGCTTGAGAAAAATACCTGGTAATGTAACCCCGGACAGAGGTGGTGGGATCACGTCAGCTACCGCATCATGTTTCATAGTCCATGGTAATGTAACCCCTCTCAGGCTCTTCTCGAGCCTCTTTCGTAACTTGAGCCATTTTTGCCATGAGCCATTCCTTTCACTTGGTTTTTCGTTTTCTCTTCCTTTTTGACTGGGTTGAGCATGACAAATTACTTAGACTTTTGTTGACTTCCTTGCAAATTGTTGACTTTCCTGGACTTTTGTTGATCCCATGGACTTCTGTCCAATCTCGAAAATTTCCTACACTTGCTTATGAACTTCCCAATGCATTAAAGGTGCTTTATGGCATGCATACAACAGAGCAATAGCTTTAACTGCCCACCTGACGTGCAACCAGGGTATTTGCTGTTGGACCTGCCCTGTGGGGTCCATGGGCTCTTTTTTTCCAAGTTATCCTCTGGGCGGAGAATTAGGAACTCTGCAGCTTTGGAAATGATATGGATGGATATATTTTAAGAATTTACGCATATGCAGACACAGTGCATGTGTTGCCAACCTCAAAAGATGCAACCAATCTTCACATCTTGTTTCGTCAGTGGAAGCAACATCCGATCAAACGAATAAAGCAATTTTTACTTGGCTAACGCTAGCAATTGAAGCCAAACTGCTCAAGATGGCAACGCTTTGGATGATGCTTAATTAAAATCGAGGCCATGAATACATAAGATAATTTGGTTCAGATTTGATGACATTAAAAGTTCAAATCTTCACCCGTGTCCTATAAACATCACGGGAGATCTAGGAACAAAACCAAAGGGCAGTGCACCTGGCTTGTAGATGTAGAGCTGGCTAGATTTGGATTTGTGGTGGGCCTCCTTGTGCGCTGCAGTATCTGAATACATCAAATAAAAAACAGTGTCATGGCTTGATGAGCTGGGTATGCTAGGCTTGTTGTTAAAGCCAGACAGAGAACCTGCAAGTCAAGCACATGCACGGCTCGTTGAGGGGGAACTCTATCTTGTTATTAAAGCCATCAAGAACCAGACAGAGAATCTGCAAGTCAAGTATATATGCTAATTTTTCCCACCAAAAAAAGTAATCCGTATATGCTAATCTTGTTGTGCACATCCAACCACTTCTAGCACAGATGGGTGCTTTATAGAACTGTGATGACCGGTCCCTGTGCTTTCATATTCCAGATTGTTTTATAAGCAATATTCCTACTTCGGTATTCTGCTTGTAGCATAGCCACATGCTGTTGAATGTAGCTCTGTATTATTTTTTGAACGTATTCTACTTCAGTATTCTGCTTGTAGCAATATTCCTACTTCAGTATTTTGGGAGAAAATTTAGATATTCTGAAACTTTCAAAATGATATGGATGATAACGTCTCTTGAATTTAAGCATAATGTACTGATGCACCTGCATCTTGGATTTAACACCCACTATATTAAGTAATAATAAGTCTATATATTCAGATAAGCCTGAGCAGTAGTTAAATCCCAGATGCAGGTGCACGCTCAACATCTTATATTTCTTTACAGAGTTGGCATTAAGCAACCAATAATGAGAAACCCTTTCTGAATGTTGGATGCTCTATGGGAAAGAATGATAATGAAATTAATCTATCGATTGGGGTGCTTAAACATATGGAGATTGACCGTTTAAAGGTTTCTCCGAAGTGTAATGCTTCTATACCTAACACTGAAACCGAGGAGGATGATGAAGCAGATGCCAAATATGATGGTCCGCTTATATCCCACTTGGTTGGTGAGGTTACCGAGGTTGGATTGGATGACGCGAGACCTGGGTCCATGTTTTGTGACTTCACGGCGTCCTCGCGGAAATCTAAATCACACTCATCTAAAAAGAAACAAAAACCGCCCAAGAAGGCGAAGAGTTCCACACCGATTTGAGTTTCCACATGAATGGCATGTTTTGGAATAGCAGAGGTCTCTCAGACTTGGCTAAACATAAACACGTCGGTGATTGTGTACGGGAACATGGATTGGATTTTGTGGCAATTTTCGAGGCTGGTAAGTGTGACTTTCGCCCGCATGTCCTCGATCACCTATCAGGTGGTTTTGACTATGCATGGCATAGTCTACCAGCTCGTGGAAGGTCCGGAGGAATTCTTCTTGGCATTCTAACCACAGTCATGGACTTGTTAGCCTTTTCGATTGGTGAATTTCATATAAAATGTCACCTAAAAAATAGGATGGACAATTTGACATGGACTCTCGTCGCTGTCTATGGGGCAGCCCAAGATGAGCAAAAATCGGCTTTCCTTCGGGAGTTGGTAAACCTGGCTAAGGATAACCCACACCCAATGCTTATTGGAGGGGACTTCAATATCCTTAGGTACCAGGAAGAGAAAAATAATGACCGATTTGACACTCACTGGCCTTTCCTATTCAACGCTGCGATTGGCAGTTTGGATCTTCGGGAGGCCAGTATGTCGTGGCGGCAGTTCACATGGGCTAATAACCGATCTGTGCCAACATACGAGAAGCTTGATAGGGTACTCATGGATACCGAATGGGAACTAAAATTTCCTCTGGTAACTGTGCGAGCCCTAGAGCGTATCGAGGCATTATCGGATCATGCACCCATCATTCTGGATTCTATCTCTACAAACCCGGTTGCGAGACGTCCTTTCAAATTTGAATTGGGTTGGCTGCTCCGAGAAGGATTTGTAGACATAATCAAGAATGTTTGGGAGAGGCCTGCTGTTGGTCGTACACCTATTCAGAGATGGAACTTTAAAATAAGGGTCATGAGGCAACACCTCACTGGATGGGCGAAACATACCAACGGAATATACAAAAAAGAAAAACAACGGCTATGTACCATCATTGATGACCTCGACAAAATTGCTAAGACACGCACCTTATCTCAACAAGAGATTGAATTGAAAAATCAATCTAATGAGAAGGTTGCACGTCTTTTGCGTGAAGAGGAGATCAAATATTACCAAAGATCCAAAGCCGATTTCATTTTGATGGGTGATAGTAATACAAGATACTTCCAATTGGTCGCTAATGGGCGGCATAGGAAGAAATGTATTTACAGTCTCCAACAAGAGGAGGGGCGGATCGAAGGTCAGGAGGAGCTTAAAAAGTATATCACCAACTACTACAAATCTCTGTTCGGGGCGACGGTTGATGGTAACTTCACTCTTGACGAGTCCCGAACAAACGATACTCCACAAGTCACGGCAGAAGAAAATGATATCCTTACAGCACCGTTCTCCGAATAGGAGGTGAGAGCTGCGGTGTTCCAAATGGAACATAACAAAGCTCTAGGCCAGATGGTTTCCCGGCAGAATTTTATCAGAATTTCTGGGATATCATCAAGTCTGACCTTTTGGAGTTGTTTAATTGTCTTCATGCTGACAGACTTGACCTATTCAGACTTAATTTTGGTGAGATTGCCTTGTTGCCCAAGATTAAGGAGGCCGAACGGATCCAACAGTTCAGACCCATATGCCTCCTTAATGTCAGCTTCAAAATTTTCAACAAAGTGGCTACGAATAGGTTAAACTCAGTAGCTGACCATATTGTCCGGCCATCTCAAACGGCTTTCATTCAAGGAAGAAATATACTCGATGACATAGTAATCCTGCATGAGACCGTCCATGAGATGCACCAGAAAAACATGAGTGGAGTCGTATTCAAAATTGACTTTGAAAAAGCCTATGACAAGGTCAAATGGCCTTTCCTCCAACAGGCCCTAAGGATGAAAGGTTTCTCTGATAAATGGCGTCAGTGGATCCATAATTTTGTAACTGGAGGTAGTGTGGATCCATAATTTTGTAACTGGAGGTAGTGTGGCCATCAAAGTCAATGATGACGTAGGCCATTACTTTCAGACAAAAAAGGACTACGACAGGGTGACGCCGTGTCTCCAATGTTATTTAACATTGTCGCTGACATGTTGGCTATTCTGATTGAGAGCGCCAAGCAGGACGGCTAGATTGCAGGAGTAGTGCCACACCTTGTGGATGGTGGCCTCTCTATTCTGCAATACGCCGATGACACAATTCTCTTTATGGAACATGACCTAGATAAGGCTCGAAATCTGAAACTCTTGTTGTCAGCATTTGAGCAAATGTCGGGTCTTAAAATTACTTTCCATAAAAGTGAACTTTTCTGCTTTGGAGAAGCCGTTGAGGCGGCGGCCGATTATGCTGACCTATTCGGTTGCACACATGGCCAATTCCCGATTAAATATCTGGGAATACCGATTCATTATCGGCGTCTCACCATTGCAGAGTGGAAGCAGGTAGAGGAGTGGCTAGAGAAACGTTTGAGCAGTTGGAAAGGCAAATTGCTCTCAGTTGGAGGACGGTTGGTTTTGATTAACTCCGTCCTCACAAACATGGTTCTTTATATGCTCTCTTTCTTCCAACTCCCAAAAGGGGTCCTTCAAAGACTGGACTATTTTAGATCCAGATTCTTTTGGCAAGGAGATGGTGAAAAGAAAAAATACAGGTTGGCCAAATGGAGTGTGGTTTGTAGGCCAAAAGACCAAGGTGGCCTTGGAATCCATGACCTGGAAGTCAAGAATGAGGCCCTACTTAGTAAGTGGTTGTTTAAACTTCTTACTGAAGATGGTGCTTGGCAAACCATGCTGCGTAACAAGTATCTAGGTCAAAAGGCGGTGTCTTAGGCATATTGGAAACCTGGTGACTCGCTCTTTTGGGCTGGCCTAATGGCAGCAAAGAAACATCTCTTTCGCTTTGGGTCTTTCGCGATAAAGGACGGGTTGGAGATTCGTTTTTGGGAAGACATCTGGCTAGGCAATGCCAGTCTCCGAGAACAATATCCAGCCTTGTACAACATCGCTCGCGATAAGAATAAAACTATTGCGCATGTGCTCAGTTCATTCCCGCCCAATATTTCGTTTAGGCGGGATTTGATTGGCCCCCGTCTTACGTCATGGCACAATATTTTGTCCCGTCTAGATTTGATCAATTTGACACAAGGCCGGGATGTGTTTCGCTGGAACCTTACAGCATCGGGGTCTTACATAGTAGACTCTATGTACCGTGCGATCACGCACTCTGAGGTACCAGTGAGTAATAACAAGAAAATTTGGAAGTCAAAGATTCCACTAAAAGTTAAAATATTCATGTGGTATCTTCATAGGGGAGTTGTTCTAACCAAAGACAACCTCGCACGGCGCAACTGGCCAGGGAGTAAGAAGTGTTGTTTTTGCACTCATGAAGAGACAATCAAACACCTCTTTTTCCAATGCAAGTTTGCACGTTCTACGTGGCCAGTCATCCAAATAGCATCAAATTTGTATCCACCCACAAGTGTCACAAATATTTTTGGTCATTGGTTGGATGGTATTCCAAATAGGTTGAAAACGCTAATAAGGGTGGGAGCGTATGCCTTACTATGGTCGCTTTGGCTATGTAGAAATGATTTGATTTTCAATAACAAAATTGCTTCTCCTTTGCAGGTTATTTTCCGTTGTACGCACTCGCTTCATACGTGGTCTACGCTACAGCGAGTGGAGTACCAACCGCTGTTCAAGGCAGTGTGTATGTGGTTGGAGCAGGTGGCTTCAGAGGTTTTTACCCCACATGGGTGGCAGCATAATCTCCGGATCGGTCCACCATCCCTTTCGACATAGGCATAGTGTCGGTCTATACGACTCTACTGTCGCCCATTTATCGTCTTTTTTTCTTTCTTTTTATCAGACTTTAGGTAATTGGCTTTGTGCATCTTAGTTATGCAGAGGTCGGGTGTTACTCATAATGCTTTGTATCCTCTTGATACTACTTTTTGAGGTAATAAAAGCGCCCTTTATCGAAAAAAAAGCTATAGCTAACTCCAAGATTTATCAATAAGCCCGGAGGCATCTATTGACCTACATTTTCTCAGATTCTTCCTCTGTCAGAAAAAACTGTAAGATTTATCTATAAGCCCGGCTGGCTTACTTCGTCGTCGCCGCCGGCCCGGAGTCTACTTCGCGGCGGCCACCGTGACCGGGGGGTGAGTGACTTAATGACTTGGTACCGTCGCTGCACCGGGGGCTAAGGGCGGGGCTGGGGGAGGAGCGGGGGCCGGCTTGGCCGAAGACTAGACGCGGCATTCTCCTTCCTACCCTATTCCTAATCCTCGCCGCCGGTGTGCCTCCGTGTCCGCTCAATTTTTCTAGGCAAAAAACAAAACAATCCGAAGTCGGGACGGTGGGCCTGAGCGATGGGCTTGGTGGTGACGGTAGTAGCACACGCATGTTTTGGATTGGGACCCAAAACCCTGCCACACCGAAAAATTGGGGGAGAAGCTACAGTTTAGCCGAGTGAATATTTCAGCTTGCGTCAGTCGATTCCTGAACCGTTGGATGAAAATCGTGTGTCAGCTCCCAACCGCCAAACGTGTCGTTGGCCGAACCGCCGGCCATCGCCACCAGCGGCCGACGGCACACCCGCGACCACCTCGCCGCCCAGCCCTCCCCAGATGCGCCCCCACCGTCTGTCTAGCCGCCGCCCCGGCCATCCCTCTAGCCCCGCCCACGAGTGGAGTTTTTCTCCGGCGAAGTGCGCCCCCGCCCCACCACCGCCGCCGTCCACCACCGTCCCCACCGTGAACCCTAAGATGGATACTGGGGTGATGACAACGAGTCCCTTCCCTATCTCCGGCGAGGTCTTTCTTATCTCCGGGGAGGTCTTTCCTTCGTTGAACAATCACTACTAGGAAAAGGCCTACTAATGGCGCACCTAATTTGGCCATTAATGGCGCATTAGTGGTGTGCCATTAGTGCCACGCCATTAGTATATTTTACTAATGGCGCACCTCTGGTGCACCATTAGTATCTGGTATACTAATGGCGCACCGCTGATGCGCCATTAGTATGCACAGTAGTGCGCCATTAGTATGCCTCCCAGGGGCCATGTGTACCCAGGTGCTTTGGCATACTAATGGCGCACTCCAGCAGGATGCGCCATTAGTAATGTCCGCATAGTAATGGCGCACTGTCTGGTGATGCGCCATTAGTATCCTTTGGCATACTAATGGCGCACTGTGTTGTGATGCGCCATTAGTATGAATATTAGGTTTTTTTTATTTTTCTGTTTTTTTGCACAGATTACAAAATGTATAATTGCACAGAATATAGACAGCACACATCAACAACAAATTCATCGAATACAATAGAAGATTAGTCTCTGAATACAATTCATCATATTAGTCTCCGAATACAATTCATCATATTAGTCTCCGAATACAATTCATCATATTAGTCTCCGAATTGAAAAGACCGAACAAAGATAGAACAATATATTACAAGTCTCGAGACCGCGAGTAGCGAGTTTGTCTTCACATTACAAGTCGATATCGATCATCTAAACTACCATCACATAGAAGAGAGCTGCGGTCATCACGATGAGCATCATCACGATGAAACTCGTCTTCATCCGGTTCCTCCAACGCTCCCTCCCCTCTCCCGCTAGATAGCGGGAGTATCTAGATTCGACCTCGGCCCTAGTGGTGTACCCTTTGTAACTGTTACCGCTGAATCGGTGAACCTGTCTCCGACACTCCTCCCAGTCGTTGTAGACTCCGGGAACCTTACCCTTGTACACGACATACGACGGCATCGCTATGCACTAGCCAAACGAAACGTTAGTACCAATTCACAGACAATACATAAGCAATATATAAGTATGCAACAGAACGATCGAAAGAGAAAAGCAAGACATTAATAGCATCGATTACATCTAAGTTGAACGACTCTCGAAACCAAAGAGACATACTACAAGTTCATTAAAGTTTAATTACAACATGAGCCAATCGATGTTTCAGAACTAGACACAGCATCACTGCTTTCGACTCGACTCAAGGGACCGGAGCGTGGATGAAGCCGCCGTCTATCGTGGGAGTCATGAAATCACGGGCGTTGTCAGCTTGCATTTGTAGCATTGTGTCGATGTCACTGTTCGACGGTTGATTTCTGAGGTAGAACTGCCCCGAGGTACGAAGGACATCTTGATGGATGATTTCCGCAAACTCCGACTGGATGCGAAAGAATTCTTGTCTGATGTCCGCGTCCTGGATTGCCGACACGCTCGCGGCCCAATCTTTGAGTTTACTCGGTAGCAGAAGTTGATGATGGTCCCGTACGATCGCCCGCATGTGATGGATGGCGTAGTAGGCACCCTTTTGACCGCCAGGCGGCTGCTTGACGCAGCAGAACATCGTATTGTGGGAGAACACGTGCTTGCCGGTCTTACGAATAGGCCTGGTGAAGGTGCCTCCAGATTTGGCGTAGCCGGGGAGAACATCATCAAGAACCTTCTTGACATTTGTGTAGTCTACTTTCGACTGACGGTCCGGGTCGAAATACGTGGCCATGGAATATTTGGGGCTTAGGAGGATGAGCGTGCAATGTGTGTCACTGCAGAAAACACGGAATGTTAAAAGAAGAACGATCGAAATCTAAGAATTCATATGTTACGGGGCGGTTGAGGCGGAGGCCTTACTCGGGAAAGTAAGGCACGAGGAAGTTATCCTTATCTCAGTTTGCCAGAATGACGCCTTCGAGGTAAGAACTCGCGACTTGCCGGTCCCCAGCACTGCCCAAGATCTTGGCACACATGTAGAAGGGGTCAACTATCACGATGTCCGGGGTCTTGTCGCGAATGATCCGCATCTCCATACTCAGCGAAAATAGCCGAACGAAGGTGTAGTGCAGCGGAAGAAGGTTCAACATAGCGTGGATGTCATCAAACCGCAGGACGATCGTACCCCCGATGGAGTTATCCACAAAGCCCTTGCCCTCTGGCACCTTGGCCGCGAAAACCGGGTATGCCACATCCTTCTCTCTGAGACGCCGCTTCTCCAAAGAAAGAACACTGTCATGCAGACTCCGCATAGCACCGGTTGCAGCATCGAGCATATTTCTCGGTAGCATCGGCCTACCCGCCACATGCACCCTCCTCATTACATCCTCAGGTGAAGGTGGCCCGTCCTGAGCACGGATCGTACTCGGTGCCGGCTGCCTCGCACCCTTGTTAGTTTTTCTTTTGCGTGCCTTCTTCTTCTCCTGAATTGGGACCGAGTTCTGCTCAGAGACCGCCTTCTTGAGTGTGTTGGGACTGATAATATTTCGCACCTCGCCTATCTGAGGCTCGGTGAAGTCGGCAGCTGGAGGCGTCTCCTGAGAGCTGAACGGCAGACGACGCCTGTTGCAACTTGGCTTCTCCGTGGTACCAGCTAGATCGCGCACGTCTTTTGTTGGGTTGGGTTCTTGAGAAGGAGGCCCCATGAAGTCGCCACCGTACCCATGATCGGCAAAGTACTGATCGACGTTGGCAAATGTATCATCGTCGTCATCGTTCTGATCCTGTGCCATACGCATGTTTGGATCCAGTGGCATAGGGATGTCCGGCACCGTTGCGACGGTCTTGCCATGGGGACGACTTGGCGCCGACACGACTGGCGGTGTTGTCTTTGGGGTGGTGTCCCCCGCCCCCAAACGAATCTGGCTCTTTGGCCAAAGCAGGGGCCAGCTCAGGCAGGCGCTGAGGGTCATCACGTCATCATCGTCGGCCCCGATGGGTCGAATCGGAGGTAACACCTCGTCGCAGCCTGGCAGCACCCGAACCAGTTGAACCCTAAACAAGTTGGGTGGCATCTGGGTACCGTGGAACAAGGGGTTGCCCGGTTGAACGATTTTGCCCTTGGCGACATCGACCAACTCGTTGTTCACGAAGTGCAGGAGAGTGCACGGAACGTCGGCGGCGCCCTGCGAAAACATGTAGGGCATCAGGGATGCCCAGTCAAAGGCAAGGAGATGAAGTCCTCGGCCGAGAGAGGCTTAATTAGTTACCGTGATGATGGCGTCGAGCTTGGCTAATGTCGAGGCACCGCCAACGGCGGGCGTGCAGTTGACGGAGGGGCCGCTTGCTGCAGAGGTGCCGGCTGGCGTACACCCGGGTGCATTAAGCTCCCGTGCCGGCGTCGGAGACACCAATGCCGCCTCCGCCGGAGACACCAATGGCCCCGCCATCGCGTTCTGCGAGTTGCTGGCCGTGAAGCTGGGAATCGGGGGCGGCCCCTGTTGGCCGCCCGCAATCCACGCCTGCAACCCCTCGATCAAGCTAGGCACAATGGCGGTGATCGTCGAACCGAGCTGTTGTTGCACTTGCGCTTGGACAATCTCCGGAATCCGCGCCACCTGTGCCCTGAGTTCTTGAACCTCGCGCGCCTGGCTTTCCGAGCTGGTGTTTTTCTCCTTTCGCCCACCAGCGTTATAGTATGACGACCATTTTGTCGACAAGCCTTTGCCGGCCACACGACCAGCTGACGTCGGCTTATCGAGCTTATCCTTGTTCTTCATTACATTCAACGCCCTATTTAGAGTCGTGTCCCAAGGGTTGCTCTTAGTCGACCCCGCGCTACTGCTTTCAGTCGCCTGCGGAAGGAATGTGAATCATTTAGAAATTTGGCTTCATTAATTAGAATGCAACCATATGGAGCTAATTACGCGGGGGTGTATTCCTTACCAGAACAAGCTCAAGCGCCCTGGTCTTCGGATCCGTGGTAAGCTCCTTTGTTTTCGGGTCCTTCTTGTACCGGGCCCTGACAAAGTTCCTGGTCTGCTTGTCACCGTATTTATCGAAGAGGGGCGGTAGGCCTTGCTCGGCACGGTCCGCCTCCTCCTTGTCCCATATAGGCTCCGCCACTCTGTAACCGCCGGGACCGAGTGTGTGTTCCCCTAAGTTCAGCTCCCGCATTTCTTTCCCCCACTGACTTGATTCGGAGTGTGTGGTGCTCGAGCAATTGATCTTGAAGTCGTTGTAGTCATCTTCGGTGATCGAAGGATTTTTCTCCTTGATCTTCTCATAACTCTCACCTTTCTCGATCATTCTCTTCACATTGGTTTTCCAAGTAGACAGGGCCTTGCTCATCGTCGTGAGGGCAGCATTGTTCACTTTATTCCCTTTGAGGCTTGTGTTTTCAAATTGAGCGGGGAACTTGTATCGTTCGTGCAGCTTCGTGAAGAGGTGGTTGCGCAAATTCCCTCGGTCAGGATGCCTCAGGTTCTCGGTGTTGATCGAGACGGTGCTCCGGAGAATGCACCTGAGCTGAAGCGAGTACCCCTTGACTATTCGTTCGGGCGCCGTTGGATTCCCGTCGGAGTCCACTTCAGTAACTTCCTCCTTGAGGGTGCGGAGCACGGTCGGACGCCGGTCCTTCCGTTGCCTCTTCGGTTGGCTGCCATCTATGCGGGCGCCGCCATCATCAGTGGTGGCATCCTCGGCGGCACCATCAGTGGTGGCATCAGTGGGGTCATCCTCCGTGGTACCATCAGTGTTGTCAAGATCGGTGGGGAAGGCGGCGTCCTCATACAAGTGAGGTTGTTCCTCCATCTCCTGGGACAGCTCCCAGAATGCCTTGCCACCCGAACCGCCGGCCTCATCGTTGTTGGCCATGTTTCTCTCTAAATAGGAACAAAGTTTGGTCAAAAAGTTGGTTATTGTCAAGGAACAAGATCATGGTCTCATCATTTAGGGTTTGTCGACACCGAGGCATCCTAAAAGCTAAGCTTTTATAATTGAGGGTTTTTCGACGCGAGGCACCCTAAAAGCCTAAGCTTTCATCATTTCAGTTTTTATCGACACCGAGGCACCCTAAAAGCCAAGGTTTCATAATTTATGATTTGTCGACACCGAGGCATCCTAAACGCTAAGCTGGGAAGGAGAATTCTAAGTTGGGCCTAATCACTTGGCTCTATTGCCGCCTATGGTTTAATGCAGGTAGAATAAAGGGGCGCTTGATCCTACTTAATTAACTACTAAGATACCCCGGCCCATGCATTAGTCACAAGTACCCTATATGTCCTATTTTTAGCAAAGTCATGCTAAAATTCACGAAAAATTTCAGCATGACCTTTGCTGAAAATAGGACATATGGAGTACCCGAATTTGCCGGAACGGAAGTTAATCGACATTCCAGCAAACTCAAGGGCCTCTCGGGGTACCTGCAAAATCATTATCCCCGCCTAATGAAGTCGCCAATGGGTCATTTCAGAAGATCACAAGTAGCATCATCACAAGTACAACATCATGACAAGTACAGTAGCAACAGCAGTGAATACAGGCATAACAGTACTGAATTCCATGATTTCAACCAAAAGATATAACAAGCTTAACGTTCTTAATATAGCCTGGCAAAGGCTACTCAGAGATATTATTTTCTGTTTGACAGAGAACAGTTAGAATGCTAGGCACATCGAAATAGAAGTTGTACAGCCAATTGCATGGGGCTTGAATGTACTCACTGTGGAGAGTATTGTGATTCGGCATAAATGAGACAGGGTAAGATGACATTATATGGGCTCAATAGCAATCCAAATGTACTAGACCATTCAACTATCACTCTATCAGGCACTGACTAATAAATTTTACTCCCTCCTCATAGACAATTCAACAGAAGTAAAAAAGAGCTTGAGGTCCCTCCAGTGTGAAAATATAAAACTGCAGCCCTTACACCTCATGGAAAACTACTAGGCTCGCAACAGTCTAGGATTGTTAAATTTAAAATACTCATACAAATGAGATCATTGATTCGGAGGTTAACTGCTACGCATTAAACCATTGTGCATGGATTCCAGGGACAAGCAGTTCTACACACTTTTTCATTAAACCCCGTAATATCAAATTGCAAAAGACAGAGCTCATGACTTTAAGTTGCAAGTATCCACATTCCAAAATAACTCTGATTCTAATATATTTTTATTGACCGTTCAATCTCATTTACTTTCGAATAGAGACAACTCTTCCAATTATTCTTCTCTTCTTGTGTACTGAATCAGAAAGAGAATAAAATACACCACAAAAACAGTTAATAAAATACACCACAAAAACAGGGTAAGGTTACAAAATATAGAATTATTCATCCCTTTTTAGCAGAACAGTAGACAAGTTGAACTAAGATGATCATACCCACTTCTTAAATATATGCAGGGGACTCATTGGTTGTAAAAAAATTCATAATTGTGCACTCAGTATAGCACATCATTGGGCCTAGTTTGGCAACAAAGTTTTTAGAGAACCATGGTAATTGAAAACCATAGTATTCAGATGTGTACACAGTGAATACTACAGTTTCTTTAAACCATGGTTTTTCTCAGTTTTAGCAAAACTACCTAGGTGTAATGTATGCTTAAGATAGATGTGCCGACACAGTTTTAGCAAAACCAACGAGAAGCTGCAGCAACAGTCTACCGTACGCATATACTCCCTCTGTACAGAAATGCAAGAGCGTTTTAGATCACTCTGTATTTCTTTGTCGGAGGGAGTAGCTTCCTTTAGGTAATACCAGTATATTTACAGTTAGTTCTACTTCTACTGTTGATCCAACAAGATGCTTTTCTGTTTGTGCCGTGCATGACGAGGCAGCAAAAGAAACACTAGTTTGAAATGCAATGCCGCTTTTTTGAAGAAAGAACAAACATACCAAGCCCAAACTGGGCAAACATGCGTAGAGTTAAAATATGACAATGACATCACCCAACAGAACAGGCCGGACACTGGAATGCAACATCTCCACTTAGGTTGAGAAAACAAAAGGATAGCTGCAACAACAGCAGCACCCAGCCACACAAACTTAACCGACAAAGTTGCCACTCACCAGCATAGACATGAGAAGAGCGCATTTGGTTATCATAGCTATGATCATTGCTACTGTACTAATGATGGTACTCCGCTCCACTTAATATGACCGAGCAGATTTGTCTGATGAAACCTGCTTTCCATTTGAGCGCCACGCACTTCCTACTACCTAGGGTGGACGCGGCCAGCGCGGGCGGTACGCGCAGGCGAGCGGGTGCGCGAGGGGTCTACAGCGCTCGGGACGAGGGGAAACAAAAGAGGGGAAGCGAGGGGAGCTCACCGCGGAGGCACACGAAGGCCCGGCGGTTGGATTAGGAGCAGCAGGCCGGCCGGACTTGAAGCAGAGGCGGCGGAATCCAAGGTGGAAGAAGGGCTCGGTGGCGGGTTCGCGGTGCTCCTCGGCTCGGCTCCGGTCCAGTTCGTCGACGCCGCCGACCCTCGTGCTGGACTTCTCCGGCCTGCTTCGGTGCTCGATGGCGTGGAGAGGGAGGCGGCGGGGGCGCGGGGGCGGTGGCGCAGTGGGTCGGTGCTCGATGGCGTGGAGAGGGAGGCGGCGGGGGGCGCGGGGGCGGTGGCGCAGTGGATCGGGGCAGCGGCGCGTAGTGGGGGGGCGGGGCTGAGAGAGATGTGAGATTGGGGATCGGGCCGCGACCTAGCTGAAATATGGATGGGCACAATACTAATGGCGCACCGCGCCCTGGTGCGCCATAAGTACGTCCATACTAATGGCGCACCTCCCCTTGGTGCGCCATTAGTATTGTTTTTTTATTTCTGCGCGAGCCAACACAGTTTATCTCCCACCATACCTCATACACATCAAGCCCCCCTAGCTAGCTCGACTGGTCAGCCCCTAGTTCTCCCACCAGGAGGTCCTGGGTTCGATTCTCAGGCTCCACAATTTTTTTTATGCATTTAAAATGCTGTTTGATACTTATTTGTGTTTAAATATGTTCAAACTTGTTTAAATCATAACAGTAATATTTTTTTATAAGACAGAAATATTTTTTTTTTAAAATATCATCAAATTTGCTATTTGAATATATTTATGAATCATGTGAGTTCATGGGTCGGCGGC
>LR738712.1:798791130-798911094 GCA_902687465.1 Secale cereale | reverse complement strand
AGGGTGCGGGGGGTCGGCGGCGGTGGCCGGTGGACCGGGGGTGCTCGGCGACGAGGGGGATCGAGATCGAGTGTCCATGAAATTTGAAAATATTCATGATAGTTCAAAAAGTGCCCATGAAATACAATCGAGAAATGAAGGCTATGATTTAAATACAAACGATCTTAGCTAGCTATCTGTTCACAATCTTCTTGCCCTTCTTTTTCGCAAATGGAGTTCTTCTGTGGAACGGACGTCCTTTAGGTAGGGTGGTCCTGCTTCTTCTTGTGGTGTATGCTGCTACTTCATCATCGTCGTCATGTTCGATCCTCGGGTCGCCGTACTTGTCGAAGTCTTGCTCATTGGCTACTCCATCCATTCCGATGATCTTCCTTTTGCCTCTCCTCACGACAACACGACTGGGCTTTGACGGGTCGGTAATGAAGAAGCATTGGTCAACTTGGGAAGCCAGTACCCATGGCTCATTTTTCGCGGTGACGTTTGCGGCCGCGGTCTTGGATTTGGCTTCGGGTATAACCATCGTGGTGAAATACCGGTCTTCTTTTAGGACGCTCTTGGCCCATCTGACACGGAACATCGGGACTGTCGGGGAAACTGATCGCCCCACGAACACCTATGGGACCGGAGTCCCTTTTCGGTACGGCAAGGGAGCGGAGGGAGCACAAAGAGCGGATCGAGGTGCACACGCGAGCAGTTTACCCAGGTTCGGGCCACACGGATGCGTAAAACCCTACTCCTGCCTTGGTTTGTTATTGAGTTCTTGGCTCGGGAGCAAGAAGATCTACAGTGCTTGAGGCTAGCTACACCGAGCGTGGGAGTGATCAAAGTTCCGAACCCCCTCTACGTTGTGCATGGGCCTCCTTTTATAGGTCAAGGGGTCACCGACAGGTGTCAACGTAGATGAGGGTAAAAATGTAAAAAAATGGTGGTTGTAACAGTGTTTGTATAGTGCTCTATACCTAACCCAGACGGTGGGGGACAAGGGCATTGAATGCCCGTCACCGTCGCCCCAAACAGTGCAAAAAGCGTTCGTCCGGGCGTCTCCGTTCGCCACGATGGTGGCCACGTCATTGCAGCTTGCCACCGTGTACCCCAGGCTGCACAGCCTTCCGCCACGTGCACCTGGAAGGGCCCCAGGGCGACGCGTGGCCGGATGAGCTGGAGCGCGGGCACACAGTGGAAGCTTGCCGCGGCAAGCGCCTTGCCGCGGTCGCTACCTTGCCGCGCCCGGAAGCTTGTCGCTCTCCGGGCCTTGCCGGGGCGCACGATGCACCACGGCAAGTCTTCTGCAATGCCATGCTTTGGCCTTCCTGGCAAGCTCCTCTTGCCAGGGTCTTGTGCTAAAGGGGTGATTTTGAGCCTGGAGCGGCCTTCCCGGCAAGCTCCTCTTGCCGGGGCCTTGTTTCTCTGACTTGTATACTTTGTTCTTGAATGGCTCCAAAGGAACCAAAGCGGGCCTTGGCGGGCGGGTGGTAAGCCCAGCCACGGGACGCTGCTACTGCCCGTGCACAAGTCGGGATACTAAGGTACCCCTACTTTAGTACACCGACAGGAGCCCCCGGGCCTGGGCCACACACGGTGCCGAGAGCTGTTGGGCCAGGCCCAAAACAGTGCACGGGCACACGCGGCCCACGGCGCGCCGCAGCCCTCTCCGTATCCGCCGCATCCCTCCCTAACGGCACGCGTCGATTGCGGCGTCGTGGGAGAGATTGTGGCCTGTTTCTTTAATGGGAAAATGCGGAACGTCCCCCACTCCCCCCTTAAAAGCAGAGGAAACAGGGGCAGTTTCCCCCATTGCTTCATTGCGTCTTCAACCTCCAGAAACCCCCGCCGCTCTCCTCCTCCCCAAAGGTCGAAAGAGAGCTGAGCTCCACCCTCCTCCCGCCGCCGCCAGCCTCCCCAGCGCCGCCGGCCTCCCTCGCCGTCCCCGCCTTGGCCCCGAAGAGCAACAAGGCGAAAACCGCGAAGACCGACCGGGCGGCGAAGCTGGCAGCAATGCGGAAGAAGATGGTGGTCTTCCCGCCGAGGCTTGGCGCGAGGGAGCTGAAGGACAAGTACTATCTCTTCTGGTCGAGGGAAATGAAAGCTCACCCACGCACCAGGGTCCTCCCCGCCAAAGCCTGCGACATGTTTCCGGGAGGTTATCCTTACTTTGCTCTGTTCTTCCATTGCGGACTCTGCCCTCCATACTCCGAGTTCTTCTGCGATGTTATGAACACGTATGGATTCCATCTTCTAGATTTCACCCCGAACGCAGTCTTAACCATGGCCGTTTTCGCACATCTGTGCGAAAACTTTGTCGGAGTCACCCCCAACGTAGCCCTCTTCCGCCATTTTTTCACACCTCGGGTAGAGTCTGGGTCTCCCCTGTCCGGTGGGATCTCTTGGATCTTTAGGCTCAATAAGAAAGAGGCGTACTTGATTGGAGAGCTCCGCGACAAGTGGGAGGAGTGGAGGGCTGATTGGTGCTGGATCATGGAGGATGGACCCCAGCAGTTTACTTCCCCACGCCGAGCTGCAATAGTGCGCGGCAAGGATTGGAGTGATCTGGCCCCGGAGGACGAGAAGCTGAAGATTGCCCTCACTAGGATCCTTCGTCTCCGGCAAGCCAACCTTGCTGTAGGTGAGGTTGGGGCAGATTTCCTTCGCCGCCGCATTGCCCCCTTGCAGGAGAGGAAGAGGTCTGCTTGGGACTTCGGCAACGCGGCAGACTGCATGAGGTTACGCCCCGGCCTCAACTACAACTTCACCATCCTGGAGCTTAAGAGGATGATCCGGGAGCTATTCAAGCATGACCCCAAGCACCCGGAGTGGTTTGCCCCGTCGCGGGGAGTAGTTTCACTATGTAACAACTCGTCACTTAGTGCTATCCGCGCGGCAATGCCGCTGTGCGACTCCCACGGGGTTGATCCCACTTGGCTGGCGCCTTCAGATGAAACTGCACAAACCTTCTTCGACAACTTGGTTGAGCTGCCGATCAATCTCGATGAGAAGAAGGGTCTCACCCACGACACCACTGACCAGGATTTGGCGTATATCGCCACCAGGATGGAGGAGGCAGCCGTAGCCGATGCCGCGGGCGAGTTTGGGTACTCCTTGGACGAGGCGGATGCAGTGGATGCGGTGAGCCGGGCCGAGGAGGAAGAGGTCCTCAAGCTGCTATGGCCTACCGGGCAGCCTGCCGGGACGAGCGAGGCTGCCGGGCAGGGCACAGAGTCAAGTGAGCCCGCCGAGGAGGACGCCGAATCGGGCGATTCTGACGAAGACTCGGGCGGGTCGCTGAACCTTGGTTCGTCTTCATCCTCGGGGAGCTCTCCGCCGCCGCCAAGTCCTCCACATCAACCGAAGAAGCGTCTCCGCAAGGCTGCGGTCGTGGCGGAGCGTCCGGCGGCACCACGGCCGCAGCGCCGCCCGACGCACGCCACCGCGGCGGGCAAGACCGCCAAGGGAGCGCCCCGCGCCTCTGCAGCGGCCGGAGGAGGGTCTTCCCGCTCCGGCTCCACGGCTCCTTCCGCTCCCCAAGGCCTCGGCGACGACCGGAGCGGGGTCTTCGCAGACCACCGACCCAGCGCCCGCCAAGCGACCGAGGGAGCCTTCTCCTCCAGCTCCTCGCGCCGGAGCGCGCGAGGCGGATTTCGACTTCTCCGTCCTCAGCTCCGACGAGGAGGAGGAAGAGTAAGCGGAGCAACTCTTGTTTTTCTTCAATTTGCTGTTCTTGTCTTGAATCTTCCTTGTCTGATCCTGTTTAACGTCTGTCTTCCAAGACCTTGGCCCAAAGGGTGGCGAAGAGGGCCAAGATCCCGGTGGTCGATCTCGAGGACGAGCCTGCCGCAGCGGCAGGGGACGCGCCGGCGACGAGCTTGCCGGATCAGCCGGCTGCCCCGCAGGGCAGCCCCCAGCGCAACCCCCAGCGTAAGTCCCTTGTTTACTTCTTCGCTTGTTGGGCGCGCGTTGGCTTCTTATTCTTGCTAATATTTTGCTTGCTTGCTGATTTGTGCAGAAGTAGAGCCGCAGCCTCAGGAGCGTCAGGAGACTGCTCCCGAAGAGCCGCTCGTCTCAGCCTCCCCGCCAAGGAGGAGCTCCCCGGCGAGGGAGAATACCCCGCCGAGGGCGAGCACTCCGCCAAGGGCGAGCACTCCGCCAAGGGCGAGCACCCCGCCAAGGGAAGGCGCCAGCGGCCCTCCGTCGGCGGGGGCTTCCACCACGCCGCCGAGGGAGGACCCCCCGGCGAGGAACCCCGTCGAAGAAGAGGCTCGCGCAGGTAACCCTTGTGTTTTTCTTCTCTTGAATTATCCTTTTTGGATATTTGCTTGAAAATTCTTCTTTCTTCTTCTTTTCTTGTCTTCAGACTCATCCGCCCCGGAACCGATGGAGACGGAGGCCACCGTCGATGAGACCGCCGCGGCCACTGACGCGGCAGCTGAGGAGGGGACCGGCGACCGCACTGACGGCCCTGAGGCCGCAGGAGTGCTGGACGCTGCGCTAGCCGTCGACCCTCCGGCTGCCGCGACCGAGCCAGGCGTCTATCTGGAAGCCGCTAACGGGGTCTTCATCCAAGTCCCGTGGGCGTCCTCATCAAGGGCGCCCGTGGAGGGGGAGAGCTTCGATGGAGAAGTCCTTGCCTCCGCCGGCCTGAGGCTTGTCGACGCGCCCGGCAGCAGCAGCGAGCCCGAGGAGGAGCAGCTCCTGCGGAAACTCCTGGCTCTGTACCGCGCCAGGCAGGCCAAGTTGGAGTCCCGAGAGGCTCTGGCTGCCAAGGCAGGTGTCGATCTGGAGAAGCGCGCCGAGGAGCTCCGCGCCGCCAACCAAGCGGCTCTCCGGAACTTGGCGGAGGAGCGGGAGGAGCTCGCCGAGGCGCACCAGGCGTTCATCCTCGAGAAGGCCGAGGCTGAGGAGCAGCAACGACTAGCCGCCGAGGATCTGTCTCGGCGGGAAGGAGAGCTGAGGCAGCGGAAGGTCGACCTCGATAGCCATGAGGACGACCTTACCGCGCGCGAGCAGTCCATTGGCGGGGCTCTGCAGGAGGCGAGGGATGCCACTACTGCCGCAGAGACCGCCAAGAGGGACTTGGAGGCGAGGGTGGCGCAGTTGGAGGCGAACTTGAAGATGAGCGAAGAGAGGGTTGCCGCGCTCACGTTGGCGAGGGAGAAAGATGCCCACAGCCACCCTCACTGAGTCACTCCGACAAGGGCCAGGAACTCACCGCCGCCAAGGATTCCATCGCGGACTTGGAGCTGAAGCTGTCCACCTTCACTGAGTCACTTGACGGCGCCCGGAACCGTGAGACAAAGCTGAAGGAGGACCTTCGTGCTGAGAGAGCATTGCTGGACAGCGCCGCCGTCACGCAAAATAACTTCAGGCAGACGGTGGAGCAGTGGACCGAGGAGCTTGTCGCTGCCGCCGCTGACATTGACAAGGAGTTGGCGTCGCTGGGGACGGAGCACTTCGTGTACTCCCCCGACGCGAACCTCCCTCACAGCGCCAAGCTGAGCTTATTCTTCAGGGGAGTGGCGCCGGCACTTGAGCAGCTCCGGGAGAGGATCCCCACGCAGCTGGCAAACGAGGCGCGCAGGCTTTGCACAGGTACCGTGGAGCGGGTGCTGACGAAGATAGTGTACCGCAACCCCGGGATCAACCTCGACAACGTCCTTCGAACCTTGCCGCCCGACGCTGACCAGGAAGCACTGAAGGCTCAAGTTGCCCACATCGTGGCCAAGGTGGGCAAGATCAGGAGAGTTGACGGCGACCATGTAGACTAGGCTGTTTTCCCTGTGCTTCCCTTGTCGCTGTGAACCATGTCATGGACAACAATCTATTAGTGTTGCGACAAGTCCTTATGTAATATAACTCTATTTTGGGTAGTTAATGCAGTGTTACTTCCTATGCTCGACTCCTTTACTTTGTATGCTTTTACCCTACGCTTTTAGGGAACTTGCCGGCAAAGGGACCCTTGCCGCGAGCGCTGAGTGCGGGACTTAAGCAGCCTGCTGGCAATGCCTCTACCGGCAAGAAACCTTGCCGCAGCTAGTCGCAGCACACTTAGGTTGTTGAGCGGACTCGGAAACGAAGTAAGGGCACGACACTTGTCACAGCACACTTAAGTCGTTGAGCAAGCTCGAAAACAAAGTAAGGGCGCGGCTAGCCACGGGTTGGTTCCTCCGCGCACAGGTTTTCCATACAAAGTGTGGTCATTCAAGGAAGATAACCTTAAAAATTTAAAAATTTGAATGCTCAAACTTTGGCAACTTAGCTTTTGTGTTGTTTGCTTCCCGGCAAGGCGAGACTTTCTTGAACGGCACTTGGTCCATACCACTGTCTCCTTCCCCCCGGCAAACTTGTGCGCGAGGAATAACTTCTTCTGCTTGAGAAAAGAAAGAGAGGGGAAGAAACATATGCATGGAGCCTTGCGGCTTGTTACTGCTTACCGGGGGTGCGTGCTGCACAAAGTGTCAGATAATGCATGCAAGAAAAACTTAGAAGGCATGAAAACGACAAATCGTGCAAGGCACAAAAGCTTTACTGATGCACGGGGTCTGCGCCCGGCTTTGTACAAAGGTTTACATGCAACAGCGGCAAGACTTGTACAAAAGGTGGTTGCCGGAGCGGATCACGGCAACCGCGCCTTATGGGTGAAACTTTCGAAGGTGCTCAATGTTCCAGGAGTTGCTCACTGGTAAGCCCTCTTCGGTCTCAAGGCGGACAGCGCCGGGCCTTGTGACTTGTCTCACCCGATAAGGGCCTTCCCACTTCGGCGTCAACTTGTTGGAATTCTTGGCGGACTGAACACGCCGAAGAACAAGGTCGCCTTCCTCGAGACTTCTGGCCTTGACCTTGCGGCTATGGTAGCGACGCAAAGCTTGCTGGTATCGAGCAGCTCGTACAGCAGCCTGAAGACGGTCCTCCTCGAGGAGCAATGCATCATCTTGCCGCAGCTGCTCTTGCTCGAGCTCGTCGTAAGCGAGCACTCGAGGAGACCCGTATACGAGTTCCGTGGGGAGAACTGCCTCTGCTCCATAGACAAGAGCAAAGGGTGTCTGTCCGGTGGCTCGATTTGGTGTCGTCCTGATTGACCAAAGAGCCGCCGGCAACTCCTCAATCCAGTCTCTTCCGCACTTGTGCAGCCTGTCGAAAGTTCTTGTTTTGAGCCCGCGCATCACTTCAGCGTTTGCCCTCTCCGCTTGACCATTGCTCCTCGGGTGAGCAACAGAAGCGAAGCAGACCATGGCGCCAAGGTCTTGGACGTACTGTATGAAGGTGCGGCTTGTGAACTGTGTGCCGTTGTCGGTGATGATCCTGTTGGGGATTCCGAAACGGCAAACAATTGACCTGAAGAACTTGACTGCTTACTGTGCGGTCACCTTTCTCGCTGGTTCCACTTCTGGCCACTTTGTGAACTTGTCGATGGCGACGTACAAGTACTCAAAGCCCCCGACTGCACGGGGAAAGGGGCCGAGGATGTCGAGCCCCCAGACGGAAAAAGGCCAGGACAAAGGGATCGTCTGGAGAGCTTGAGCTGGCTGATGTATTTGCTTGGCATGGAACTGGCATGCTTCACACTTGGTTACTTGTGCAGTTGCATCTTGGAGGGCTTCTGGCCAAAAGAAACCTTGCCGGAACGCCTTGCCGGCAAGTGCTCTTGCGCCAATGTGGTGGCCACATATGCCTCCATGTATCTCTGCCAACAACTTTTGCCCATCTTCCCGGGGAATGCACTTCAACCTAACGCCATTGTGTCTTCTTCTGTACAGTTCATTGCCAACGAACTGGTACATACTTGACTGCCTGGTTATTCTCTCTGCTTCTTCTGGCTCTTCGGGAAGTTCTCCGGTTTGAAGGAAATGGACAATTTGATGCGCCCATGCTGGAGCTTGAGGCTCAACAACAAGGACTAAAGGCATCAGTGCTGCTGCGGGAACGTCAGCTTCTACGGCAAGAACCTGCGGCTCTGTCGGAGCTGAACGTTCCCCGGCAAGCCTACCGGGGCAAGACTTGTCGGGAACGCTTGCTTCAACTATACGAACCCTAGGGTCCGCAGGAGCAGACCGTTCCTCGGCAACTTGGTCGTTGATCTTGGGGACCTTGGCGGCGACCTCAGGAAGATCCGCCGGCAAGTAGTCACCGGAGACCAATTTTCTCTTTTTGCTTTGCCCAACTGATGGTGTAACGGATGGTTGAGTTAGCTTGAGCACAAAGATCCCTGGTTCCACAGGTAACTTCATTGCAGCACACTTTCAGAGGCCGTCTGCGATGTCATTTTGAGCTCTTGGAACGTGCTCCATCTGTATACCCTCAAAGTGCTCTTCAAGCTTTCTCACTTCGTCGACGTAAGCTTCCATCAATGGGCTCTGGTAGCTCTTGTTCACCTGTCGGACAACCAACTGCGAATCTCCCCGTACAATCAGCTTCTTGATCCCAAGGTCTGCTGCGATTCTGAGGCCGGCAAGCAAACCTTCATACTCTGCAGTATTGTTTGTTGCTTGCTCCTTGGGAAAGTGCATTTGGACAACGTACTTGAGGAGCTCTCCGGTGGGTGCGACAAGCAGCACACCAGCACCGGCGCCTTGCAGCGAGAAGGCACCATCGAAGTACATTACCCATTCTTTGCTCGCTTCTTTGGCGGGGATGCTTGTCTCTGGAACTTCTTCATCTGGTGTTGGTGTCCATTCTGCTATGAACTCTGCCAATGCTCTGCTCTGGATAGTTGAAGTACTTTCAAACTTAAGACCAAAGCTTGACAGCTCCAGTGCCCACTCGACAATCCTGCCTGTTGCTTCTGGATTTTGTAATATCCTTTTCAGCGGAAAGCGAGTGACTACCGTTATCTCATGTGCTTGGAAATAGTGGCGCAGCTTTCTCGAGGCCATGAGGAGGCCGAAAAGCAGCTTCTGCACCCCAGAGTATCTTGACTTAGCCCCCTGCAAGAGGGAACTTACAAAATAGACTGGGCGCTGCACCATCTTCTTTCGCACTTCTCCTTGCATCTGCGCAGACTCATCCCTGTCGGGGCTAGAGCTTGTCGGGGAAGCCCCCTGCTTGTCGCTGGATGCGCTTGCCGGGGCTGTGGACTCCTCCTCTGCCTCCCTTTCCGCTACCAACGCAGCACTAACCACTTGATTGGTTGCTGCTAAGTACAGCAGCAACTTCTCTTGTGGCCTAGGTGCGACAAGTATTGGAGTGGAGGATAGGTATCCTTTCAGGTCTTGCAGCGCTGCCTCCGCTTCCGGAGTCCATTTCATAGGACCTGCCTTTTTCAAGATTTTGAAAAATGGCAGGGCGCGTTCTGCAGACTTAGAAATGAACCTGCTGAGAGCAGCCATGCAGCCGGCAAGCCTCTGCACATCGTTAACGCGCTTCGGGGCTTCGATCTGCTCGATGGCTTTAATCTTGTCGGGATTGGCTTCAATCCCCCTCTGGGACACAAAGAACCCGAGAAGCTTGCCGGAGGGGACTCCGAACACGCACTTCTCGGGGTTAAGCTTGAGTTGTATCTTGCACAGATTTGCAAAAGTTTCTTCTAGGTCCTGGATCAGGGTATCCTTGTCCTTGCTCTTGACCACTATATCGTCCATGTAAGCTTCTACATTCCTGTGTATCTGTGGCTCAAAAGCAGTGTGGACTACCCTTGCAAATGTTGAACCCGCATTCTTCAATCCAAAGGGCATGCGTATGAAGCAGTAAGTGCCACATGGAGTAATGAATGCGGTCTTCTCTTCATCCTCTTCAGCCATGAATATCTGGTGGTATCCGGAATATGCATCAAGGAATGAAAGCAACTCACATCCCGCCGTGGAGTCAACGATCTGGTCAATGCGCGGCAAGGGAAATGGATCTTTAGGACAAGCTTTATTCACATCAGTGAAGTCTATACAAAGCCTCCACTTCCCATTAGCTTTGCGCACGACAACAGGGTTGGCCAGCCACGTGGGATGAAGTACACCTCTAACAAGGCCTGCTGCTTCCAACTTCTTGATTTCCTCGGCAATAAACTCTTGGCGCTCCACCGCTTGCTTCCTGACCTTCTGCTTGATGGGCCACGTGTGAGGACAAACAACAAGTTTGTGCTCAATTACTTCCCTGGGAATGCCGGGGATGTCAGACGGTTGCCATGCAAACACGTCGACATTCGCCCGCAGGAAAGCAACAAGCGCGCTTTCCTATTTAGGATCGAGCGTGGCACTGATGGTGAAAGTACCACCAGTGCCGTCCTCCTTGGCGGACACCTTCTTGGTTGCAGGTGGAGCTGCCATTCCTTTCTTGCACTTGCCGGTGGAGCTCGATGGTACGTCCTCGACAGCAGCGCAGCACTCCGAAGAGGTGCGTTTGCCGGAGTGGGCCCCAGAGCTCTTGCCGGACTTGGTCTTGTTCTTTCCCCCGGGAGCTTCAGCGGCAAGTGTCTTGCTGTCTGCCGCGGCTGCTGCATCCCGGTAGATCTTGTCGGCGCAGATAAGCGTGTCCTTCTTGTCGTCGGGGACAGAGATGACGCTTATTGGCCCTGGCATCTTGAGCATGTTGTAGGCATAGTGAGAGGCTGCCATGAACTTGGCAAGCGCCGGACGGCCAAGTATCCCATTGTATGGTAATGGGATATCAGCAACGTCGAAGGTGATCCTCTCAGTCCTAAAGTTTAGCTCTACGCCAAAGGTCACTGGCAGTGTAATCTTCCCCTTCGGCCTGCTCCTCCCCGGGTTGATCCCTTGGAATGTTCCGGTTTCTTCGAGCTCGCTGTCGGGGATCTGCAGCTTCCGGATCACAGCAGAGGAGATCAAGTTGAGGCCGGCCCCACCGTCAACCAGCATCTTGGTGACCTTGAGGTTGCGGATGGTTGGTGAAACCAACATCGGCAAGCACCCGACCGCCGTTGTGCGGTCAGGGTGATCCTCGATGTCGAAGATGATGGGTGTGCTGGACCACTTCAGCAGTTTGCGCGACTCGACGGGTGGCTCAGCTGCATTTACTTCCCGCACCCATTGTTTGAGTTGGCGGTGGGAAGTATGCAGAGAGGCACCTCCATCGACGCACAGAACTTCTGTGGCATTCTGGAACTCCTGCTCGCTGTTGTCTCCGTCATCCATGTCCTCGTCGTCGTCTTCGTCTTCGTCCTTGTCGCGGCCGCGGGGAGGCCTATCTCCTTGCCGCTGCTTAGCCTTGCCGCGTTGTCCTCCCCGGCCATTGAATGGCCGCTTCTTGCCGGACTCTCCTCCGCCTCCTTGGGCCTTCTCCTTGTCGCGTCGCTCGTACTTAGCCTTCTGCTGCTCGACGAGGTATTCGACCCTCTTGCAGTTCTGGAGATCGTGGCCCTTGGTGCGGTGGATCTTGCAGTACTGCTTGTCGGAGCCGTCCTGCTTGTCGGCGGCGGCTACAGGGGCAGCTTCCTTGCCGGAGCCACCAGCCTCAGGTTTCTTGGTGCCAGCCTCCTTGCCGGACTGCTCCACAGCCAGTATTTCCTTGTTCTTCTTTTTCTTGTTGTTCCGCCTCCGGTTTTTCCTTGCCGGGGCGGCATCCTCGCTATCCGTTCCTCCTTCTCCAGCATCCTCTCCGGGGAGTTTCCTCCCCTCTTCAGCGCGCGCACACCTGTCAGCCAGAGCATAAAGCTCGCTGACGTCTCGTATCTTGCACATCGCCATTTCCTCCTGTAGGATCGAAAGTATGTCTAGAGAGGGGGGGGGGGGTGATTAGACTACTTGTAAATATAAAAATTCTGCCTTTGACAAAGAACAGTTTTAGGTAGTTTCACAATTAAGATCAAGTCAAGTATCACCCTACACATGCAATTCTAGAGTATAAGCAGCGGAAAGTAAATTGCACATGTAGTAAAGAGAGGTGGAGAAGATCAAACGCAATTTGGAGACGCAATGATTTTTCCCGTGGTTCCGATAGGTAGTGCTATCGTACATCCACGTTGATGGAGACTTCAACCCACGGAGGGTAACGGCTGCGCGAGTCCACGGAGGGCTCCACCCACGAAGGGTCCACGAAGAAGCAACCTTGTCTATTCCATCATGGCCTACGCCCACGGAGGGCTAGCCTTACTCGGGGTAGATCTTCACGAAGTAGGCGATCTCCTTGCCCTTACAAACTTCTTGGTTCAACTCCACATCTCGATGACGGAGGCTCCCAAGCGACACCTAACCAATCTAGGAGGCACCACCCTCCAAAAGGTAATAGATGTTGTAGATGATGATGAACTCCTTGCTCTTGTGCTTCAAATGATAATCTCCCCAACACTCAACTCTCCTCACTGATATGGCTGTGGTGGAAGAAAGGGTTGAGTGGAAAGCAACTTGGGAAGGTTAGAAATTAAGTTTCATATGGTAGGAATGGAGCAACTTGATCTCAACACAAGGGTAGGTAGTTCTCTTCTCAGAAAGTGTAAGGTAGGAGTGGTAGTTCTTTCTGATGGCTCTCTCCACGAATGAAGAGGGGGTGGAGGGGTATATATAGCCTCCACACAAAATCCAACCGTTACACACATAATTGAGCAATCTCGGTGAGACCGAAGTGGAAACTCGGTCAGACCGAAAGTTCAAATATAGTGAACGTTGGGGTTTTCGGTGGGACCGAAAATACCATCTCGGTTTGTCCGATTTGAGTCAAGGTAGGAACTTGCCAATTTCGGTGAGACCGAAATCATCAACTCGGTTATTCCGAAATGATGACAAACGGTTACAGAAGGTTGGCAGCCCGTATTTCGGTGAGACCGAACTCAAACTCGGATTGACCGATTTTTCTAGGGTTTGGCTTATGGCTGAGGTGGTTCATCTCGGTGGGACTGAGTTTGGAAAATCGATTTGTCCGAGATTACTTATGGGTTTGTATTGTAGTGAAAGTTGCTGATAGTTGAAGGAGATATGTCACTAAGCACTTGAGCAACCAGATCATCAACACAACCTCATCCCCTTTTAATAGTATTGGCTTTTCCTATGGACTCAATGTGATCTTGGATCACTAAACCAAAAATGGAGTCTTGAGCTTTTGCCAATGCTTGCCTTAGCATTTTGAGGGGTCCACTTCTTCAGTCATTGCCATACCCATATCACTGAACTTCTCTGAAATGATTCTCAAGTAACTATTAGTTCAATGATATATATGTTGTTATTAATTGCCAAAACCACCTGGGGATTAGTTGCACTTTCACCTCCCTCATCCGGCGGTTACGCACGTTCTGATGGAACGCGCTGATAACCGCGGCAGGGTGGACGTCCGGGATGTTGTGCTGGATGCGGCTGAATCTCTGGATGTACTTTCGCAGGGACTCTCCTTCCTTCTGGGCAAGTATATGGAGATCACTTTCCTGGCCATGAGGCTTGTGGCCGCCCGTGAAGGCACCGACAAACTGGTGGCACAGGTCTGCCCTAGAAGAGATGGAGTTCTCCGGCAAGTGCATGAGCCAAGATCTGACATTTGGCTTGAGCACAAGCGGGAAGTAGTTGGCTAGTATCTTCTCGTCGCGTCCCCGGTAGCCTGCACCGCAATGGTGTAGATGCTGAGGAACTCCGAGGGATGGGTCTTGCCGTCGTACTTCTCGGCTACGTCGGGCTTGAAGTTTTTCATGCTGGGCCACTGGACTTGCCGCAGCTCACGGGTGAACGCGGGACAACCTGCCGCGTACGGCAAGTCGCCTGGTTCGCCGGGCGCGTGCATGTCGACAGCGGTCCCAGCGCGCTGGTCGGACTGTCGTCGTGCTTCTCTTCGACGCTTGATGCGAGTTCGAGCGTCTTCTTGTCGCCTGTCGTCGAGGACTTGGCGTTGATCGCGGCGAGCCCGCGGATCCGACGACGCCGTGGAGTCGTCATCGACGTTGATCCGGCGAGTCGGCGATTTCTGCTTCCGCGACGGGGAGTGCACGGTAGTTGCACCCCCGGTGGTCTTGTCTCCATCAGCCTTCGCTTGGTTGACTTGCCGCGGCCGTGACGTCGCCGGCTGCTGCGGCGTGTCGTTGTTGGCGAAGGCGATGAGGCTTTGGATGCTGGCCCTCCAGTCTTCGGCCTTGTCCGCTGCTGGAGGGAAGTCGAGGAGCAGCTGAGCTCGGGCTAGAGCTTCTGCTGGAGTGGAGGGGAGCGGTGGCGAGCGATGCGAGGAGCGAGATATGCTCGGACTTCTAATAGCGTTAGAAGGAGCAGGGTCCCGCCCCGGCGATCGCGCCTTGCTCGTGCCAGCACGCTGGCCTTGAGCGTCCCGCGACCCGCCAACTTGTCCTTGGCCTAGCAAGCGGATGGTACCCTGTGTACCACGCCGCTGCCATTCCGGCACCTCCTGAGAGGGGCGCGGTGCGTGCACGGACGCCGAGGTCTTTGAGTTCGCCCGGTTGTCCGTCTTGTCCTTGGACTTGGCGGCGCCGTGAGTTTCCTCGCCGGCGTCCGCCCTTCCGCCAGCGTCTACCCCACCAACCGTTGGTTCTGGTGGTGGCGGGACCGACGCGGACGGGCCTCCTACCTCCGAAGCTTTCTTCTTCGGCGGCATGTAGATGAAGCTAATGAGGTTGATGAAGTTGCTGAAGGTTGCGCCCGCGTGAACGCCGGATCAGGTTTGCACAACCTCGACGCCCCCTACCTGGCGCGCCAAAGATGTCGGGGAAACTGATCGCCCCACGAACACCTATGGGACCGGAGTCCCTTTTCGGTACGGCAAGGGAGCGGAGGGATCACAAAGAGCGGATCGAGGTGCACACGCGAGCAGTTTACCCAGGTTCGGGCCGCACGGATGCGTAAAACCCCACTCCTGCCTTGGTTTGTTATTGAGTTCTTGGCTCGGGAGCAAGAAGATCTACAGTGCTTGAGGCTAGCTACACCGAGCGTGGGAGTGATCAAAGTTCCGAACCCCCTCTACGTTGTGCATGGGCCTTCTTTTATAGGTCAAGGGGTCACCGACAGGTGTCAACGTAGATGAGGGTAAAAATGTAAAAAAAATGGTGGTTGTAACAGTGTTTGTATAGTGCTCTATACCTAACCCAGACGGTGGGGGACAAGGGCATTGAATGCCCGTCACCGTCGCCCCAAACAGTGCAAAAAGCGTTCGTCCGGGCGTCTCCGTTCGCCACGATGGTGGCCACGTCATTGCAGCTTGCCACCGTGTACCCCAGGCTGCACAGCCTTCCGCCACGTGCACCTGGAAGGGCCCCAGGGCGACGCGTGGCCGCATGAGCTAGAGCGCGGGCACACAGTGGAAGCTTGCCGCGGCAAGCGCCTTGCCGCGGTCGCTACCTTGCCGCGCCCGGAAGCTTGTCGCTCTCCGGGCCTTGCCGGTGCGCACGATGCACCACGGCAAGTCTTCTGCAATGCCATGCTTTGGCCTTCCTGGCAAGCTCCTCTTGCCAGGGTCTTGTGCTAAAGGGGTGATTTTGAGCCTGGAGCGGCCTTCCCGGCAAGCTCCTCTTGCCGGGGCCTTGTTTCTCTGACTTGTATACTTTGTTCTTGAATGGCTCCAAAGGAACCAAAGCGGGCCTTGGCGGGCGCGTGGTAAGCCCAGCCACGGGACGCTGCTACTGCCCGTGCACCAGTCGGGATGCTAAGGTACCCCTACTTTAGTACACCGATAGGGACCTTCTCTCCAGCGTAGCTCAGCTCCCAGATCTCCTCGATCCTTCCGTAGTATTTGTCCTTGTCATTACCGGTGTAGGATTCCATCGTTACCCCGGAGTTCTGATAACCATCGCTCTTCATGTCCTTGGCCTCGGTGTAGAATGTGTAGCCGTTGTTATCGTACGCCTCATAGGTCATCAGGTTGTGCTCGGCGCCCTGTGACAAGGCGAATATGAGTTGTTCTTCCGCGGAAGAATCCTCATGTAAAGGGTACGACAGAAGCTTCTGCTTGAACCAACGCGTGAAACATGAGTTGTGCTCTTTGATTATATCTCCGTCCGTCCTCTGTTGGCCTCGGTCATTGTACGTCTTCTCAATAAAGGTTTTGTGCTCTACCACCCAAGGATCGACCACGTCTATGTGTTGTAGAGCGACTAGGTTTGCTCTTTCAAAGTCGGCGAGTCGACCCTCGAAGTCGACATGCATTTCGCGGCGACCCTCACGGTGACCCCATCCAGCGAGCCTGCCGAGGTGCCTGTTGACGGGCAGACCAACGGGGTTCTCGATGCCTAGATAATTCGTGCAGTAGGAGATGCACTCTTCGGTCAGAAAGCCCCTGGCTATGCTTCCCTCTGGACGTGACATGTTGCGAACGTATCCTTTGATGACACCATTCATCCTTTCGAACGGCATCATGCTGTGCAGGAACGTCGGCCCGAGTTGGATGATACCGTCCACGATATGGACCAGCAGATGCACCATAACGTCGAAGAATGCGGGCGGGAAGTACATCTCAAGCTCGCATAGTATCACCATGATCTCTTCCTGTAGCCTTCTGAGTGGCCTCACGCCAACAGACTTCCGAGAGATGACGTCGAAAAAGTTGCATAGGCCAAATAGGGTTTCACGGATGTGCGCGTCCATGATCCCACGGATTGCAACTGGAAGTATCTGCGTCATCAGCACGTGACAGTCGTGAGACTTCATCCCGCTGAACTTCAGCTTCGCCCGGTCTAGGTATCTGCTTATCTTCCCCGCGTAACCGTAAGGAAGTTGTACTCCTACGAGGCAGGTGAAAAACTGCTCGATCTCGTCCTGACTTAGAGTGAAGCACGCGGGAGGGTAGTCATTTCCGGTCTTCTTGGCCTTTTTGCCTTTGCGATGACTTTCCGTGTCCTGCTTCGCCTCATCATCATCATCATCATCATGATCATCATATATAGCGTGAAGCTCCTGCCTGATGCCCATTGATTTCAAGTCTGCCCTTGCTTGCGGCCCATCTTTGGTCCTCTCTGGCATGTTGAGCAGGGTACCAAGCAGACTCTCGCACACGTTCTTCGTGATATGCATTACATCAAGGCTGTGAGGCACACGGTGGATCTTCTAGTACGGCAAGTCCCAGAAAATAGACCTCGTTTTCCATACCTTCAGCAGCGGCTCTGGCACCTTTCGCTTCTTTCCTGGCTCTGGCGCCTTTTGCTTCTTCCCCGGTAGTGGGCAATCTTTCCAATTTTTCAACAGCTCGTCTATTTCCTCGCCGCTCCTCGTACGTGGGCGTCCTCGGGGTTCGGTTTCACCATCGAACAGATCCTTGCGTTTTCTCCACAGGTCATCGTCGTGAAGCCACCTTCGATGTCCCATGAACACGGTTTTCGAAGACCCGAGATCTCTATCTAGCTGGCGATACGTTGTGTCATCCATGCACCTGACGCATCCAGAAAATCCGTGGACCACCTGCCCCGCGACATATCCGTAACCGAGATAGTCGTGCACCGTCGTGAGCAGCGCGACTCTCATAGGGAAATATTCTTTCTTTGCGGCGTCCCACGTATTGGCTGGCGTTTTCCACAGCGTGTCTAGCTCCTCTTTCAGCTGCCCCAGATACAGATTGATGTCGTTCCCTGGTTGTTTCGGTCCTTCAATTAGCATACTCATGTGAATGTACTTCCTCTTCATGCACAACCAGGGGGGAAGGTTGTACATCCACACAAACACAGGCCAGGTGCTATGTGTGCTTCTCTGGCAGCCAAACGGATTGACTCCATCGGTGCTCGCGCCCAGCACGATGTTCCTTGGATCGTTCCCAAATTCTAGGTCTTCGAAGTTCAACGCTTGCCACTGGCTCGCATCCTTAGGGTGACTCAGCATCTTGTCTTTTTTATCTATCTCCGGATCATTTGCGTCATCTTCTCGCTTCTTCTCCTCCCTATCCGCGCGCCAACGCAGGAGCTTTGCTACCTTAGGGTCCGCAAAATACCGCTGCAGACGAGGAGTGATCGGAAAATACCACACCACTTTTCGAGGAGCTTTCTTCCTCTTCTTGTATCGAGTGACGCCGCACACCGGACATATGGTAGACTCCGCGTGCTCGTCCCGATAAATGATGCAATTGTTCATGCACACATGGTATTTCACGTGCGGTAAATCCAGAGGACACACGATTTTCTTCGCCTCCTCCAAACTGGTGGGGCACTTGTTCCCCTTGGGAAGACGTTCGTGCCAGAATGACATGTTCTCGTCGAAGCATGCGTCGGTCATTTTGTGTTTTACCTTCATCTCCAGAGCCATGAGCGTTACTTTCAGGCGGGTATCCTCGGGCCTGCATCCTTCATACAATGGAGTAACCACGTCTAACTCAATTTGATCCATCTTAGCTTTCTCTCGGGCGGCAGCTCTTGCGTTATCGGTCTGCTTGAGAAGCAGCTCTTGAATATGAGGGTCCTGCACCCAGCCCATCGATGGTCCAGCGTCGTCTGCTCCGCCGGCATCATCATCTTCATGATCATGCCCGTCGTCTGCTCCGACATCTTCCTCATCATCATGTCCTGCATCTTCTACATGATGACTGTGTACAGCATCACCGTCGTGATCATCTCCTGGGGATTCTTCGTCTTCTCGCCCGCCCGAGCCGCGGTGGTTGTCTTGCTGCCCTTCCTCATTTCTTGCCCGGCCCCCATGGACGACTTCGTAGTCATCTTCATCACCTTGCCACCGATAGCCATCCATGAAACCACTCAAGAGCAGGTGGTCCTGCACCTGCCCGGAATCCGGGTCCGCAATAAGGCTCTTCAGCTTGCATCTTCGACACGGACATCTTATCTCCGTCTCGTTCTTTTGAAGCATCTCGGCCTTCGCGGACCTCAAAAACCTATTCACGATGCCTTCGGTCATCGTGCGCACCATGGTCGCCTGCGGGGTAGAGCAAAACAATATTTTAGAACCAAGAAATTTTTTGCCATGACTTTCCCTAAAAATAGGACAAAAAAGAATGCTTAATGCCAAAATTCTCACCGAAACGGAAATGAATCAACATTCCGGGATAATATTGGCAACTATCGCATTTCAAATACCGGTACACCTCCAAACACAAACACATATGCAACACAACAAACATATGCAACACCACGAACATACATAGATCTAGCTAGGCCATAAAAAGTGCATGTGCACATTGTTGTATGGAGAACAACATAAATATAGCTTCCCCACTTACTTACCTATCAAAACAAGGTAATTTAACCACTTAATTTGAATGAATATATGGTGGAAATGAGGTGAAAAAGAGGAGGGACCCGAGAGGAGGAGGAGGTGGAGAGAATGAAGTGGGGGAGAAAGTGAGTGTGGGTAGGAGAGGCTGTCCAAAATATCTTGTTGCTGCCCACTTACTAATGGCGCACCCACTATAAATGCGTCATTAGTAATCAAGGTTACTAATGGCGCATTTATAGTAGGTGCGCCATTACTAGTTTTGCAAAAAAAAATAACATACTAATGGCGCACTGTCGCACAGTGCGCCATTACTAGTTTAAACTAGTAATGGCGCACTATGGGACAGTGCGCCATTAGTAGTTTTGTAAAAAAAAAAGAATAAAAAATATCATAAAAAAAGAACATTAATGGCGCACTTTACTTCTGGTGCGCCATTACTAGTTACAACTAGTAATGGCGCACTTTGTCTCGATGCGCCATTAGTATGTTTGGACAGGCGCACTAGTTCAAAAAAAAACTTTTTGATACTAATGGCGCAAGCTGGGCCTGGTGCGCCATTAGTAGTTTGAACTCTAATGGCGTATCTGTTGTTGGTGCGCCATTACTATATACTAATGGCGCACTGCTTGTCTGGTGCGCCATTAGTATCAATTCCATCTATAACCCTTTTCCTAGTAGTGAATCGACTTACCCCAAATTGGAAAATCAGTCGACTGATAAGTAGCTAATTCGAAAATTGGCAACATGACGAGAGGTCGATGCTCGATGCGCTTTGAGTTTGACATGTGGCTAAAGGAGTGGGATCATGCTGACACCCCCCCGGATATGGTCCACCACAGGGGCACAGGCACATGCTCCCCCCGCTAGAGCATATCCATGCTGTGGGATGAAACACATTACAATGCATTTTCAATTAAGATGAGATTTACCCCTCTTTATAATGAGAGAGATATCTCTAGGGTCCTTGAGTCGGATCTACTTAAGGTCAAATAGTTATAACCTACTAAAGGATTCTAAGTCAGGTGATCGAGAAAGAGAGATCAATCCCGAGCTTGACTAATATCGTGCGGTAAAAGGACCAACATGTACTCCTATGTAAACATTGTGTACGTTTGTCTGATACAAATGATCTTTACGTGCATTTGGAAGTTGGCATGTCTTGCTAACAACTAGTGACCAAGTAATCTTAGGAAAAAGATTTCTGAAATGTTTTTTTACACCCATGAGTGTCTCCCAGAGCGACGAGGGTTTTGCCATCTACCGTCGGCACTGCTACTGACAAGCCTCTCTCCTCTGTCTTTAAGGCTATGGAGGCGCGATGGACCCCTAGTCCTTACCGGCGTGTGGGCTCCTGCCCTGTTTTTTTAGGTTTTTTTTAGTTTATTTAGGATTTGTGTCCTACTCAAGATGGCGATGTGGTTGGTTCCTTGAAAATCGAATAAGGTTCTCCCTCATCCCGGAGATGTGTCTAGCCTCGTTGGGGGTCATGTGGTGATGTGTCTCTAGTGGATCTCGCAGGATTGTATTGGTGTTTATCTATGATAGATTTGGTCTTCATTTGTTGGAGTTCTTTTTTTTGCCGAAACATTTGTTGGAGTTCTTGTTTCTACAGGTTGGATCATTTTGATCTGTGCATCTCTTCGTCGGCAATGCTCGATGTCATGGTGTGATATGGTCTTCTGGGGCCTTGGCATGATGACTACTTCTTTCCACAACGTTGAAAGCACTTGTTACAATCACTACAAAAAAATACACTTCCGTAATGATATGTGTTTGTCACAGTAGGTCTCGTTTTCTGTCATGCATGTATATCCATGAAAAATTTATGACAGAATCAAGATAGTCATACATGTGATGTCGTAGAAGTGTTCCATGACATTACCGAAATTATCATCACGGAAGTGTCCACTTCCATGACGATAAATCGCGCGTCACAGAAGTGCTTTCGTCAAGGGAGACCAACACGTGACATCCACCGTAACGGAACACCGTTAAGCTATCGGGTCCGGTTTTGGATCCGATAACCCATTAACAGCCCCAACCAATGAGTGTTTTCCACGTGTAAAATCATCATTGGCTGGAGGAAACATGTGTCGGCTCACCGTTGGGACAGATGTCATCCACTCATTGGACCCAAAGAGCCTATGATACGTCGACACGTGGCACGGCCCAACAGAGGCCCATTCTTGTGAAAAAGCCGGCCCGTTTGACTTGGTCAAAAGGTGGCGGGCCAGCCCACGGCAAGCCTGTTAACGGCCTGTTCGCATATAGCCCATTTACAGCCCGCTAACCCATGGCCCGTTTACGGCCTATCCGAATTAGGCCCAGTAGCGTCATCTAGGCCGTCCAATATAATTCCAGCCTGTTGTAACTTCCGGCCCATGTATGGCCCATGACGTCTTTTGGCCTATGATACGTCGACACGTGGCACGGCCCAACAGAGACCCATATAGGTTAAAAAGGCCGGCCCAGTCAAAGGCCCGTAGTACTTACTCAGGTACTAGTGGGCCAGCCCAATAACGGCTTGCTTAATAAATGCCCATTTATGGTCCGAAGTCAGATCTGGCCCGTTAATTGTTCGCCGAATATTTGGGCCCATTTATGGCCCGAAGCCAGATCTGGCCCGTTAATTGTTCGCCGAAAATTTGTGCCCAATTACAGCCCAGTGACTTTGGGCCTGTTAGAGGCCCGATGTAGACATGGGCCCATTTTAACCCGGTGTGACTTTTGGCCTGGGAATGGCCCGTGCTGCCCATGGGCCATATATGGTCCGGCAGGACATCGGGCCCACTAATGGCCCGTGATAAAGGTGGCTACAATTAAGCCCAATGTGACTTTGGGCCTATTAAAGGCATGTCGCATAATTCGGCCCGTTGATGTCTGTACTAAGCTTTCGGCCTCTTAAAGGCCCATGATATCAGTGGGCCAACTAAGGCTCGAGATATGTTTCGGCCTGGTAACTGCCCGTGATATAACTGGGCCCAAAAAGGCTCCGTCTACATTTCAGCCTGCTGAAGGCCCATCGACGAATAGTGAAAATTGAGGCCCAATATGCATTTCGGCATGCTAAAGGCCCATGGTTTCATCTGGGCTGTAACAGGCCAGTACAATATTCAGCCTGTTAATGGCCCAACGCTACCTGGGCCAAACTAACCGCTGGGTCCACAAAAGGCCCAACTAAAATATAGGCCGGTGTAAGTTGTGGGCCTCGCGCAAAGTGTGAAGGCCCCAATGATTCGGGCCCAAGAAAGATGCAGGTCGGCCCAATTGTGGCCCGCTAAACACCAGGCCCGTTAGAGGCGAATGTTTTGGCCCGGTCGACTACATCTGATTTTTTTCAGATAGCGAATGATGGCAGTAACTAGTAAGAATTAAGAAAAAAACCTACTCTATACAATAAAGAAATTACGGCATAGTAACTAAGAATTAACCTACACTATACAATAAAGGATTTATGGTATATTACATCCATTGGGTATCGAAGTTCACCACCAGTGATCATAACGCGCAATGAAGAAGGAGATTACAAAAACTGGGCACCATTGCTGCGTAACAAAATAATACTGAACCGGGACCACTTCCCAGACACACTACTAGAAAAAGGACTACTAATGGCGCACCAGTTTTGGCATACTAATGGCGCACTACATAGAAGTGCGCCATTATTAAATTTTTTTTTAGATTTTTTTTTCAATTTTTTTTTTCACATTTTTTTTCTTAATCTCAGGTCATTATGGCTTAATATGGGGTCAATTTGCTTAATCTGAAGTCAAATCACACTCTGTGGTCAAACTTCCCATAAGGTCACCCATCCTCACACTACTCCAGCCCGAGCACGCTTAACTTCGTAGTTCTATCCAACCCCAGCACCAGCTCACTTCACAGGCGCTTATTGATATATTTATCATATCAATCCTATTAACCCTTCTTGATGTCTAGGAGTTTGTTAATGTTCATGAGTATGATGAAATTTTGAAAATATATTTCAAACTTCCCGGTCATATTACGTATCATATTTTGGAAAAAAAATCAAATTTTTTTTTTCGAAAATTTTATATTTTTTTTATGTTACTAGTGGCGCACCTAGCAAACGGTGCGCCACTAGTAAGTTTGAATTTTTTTGAATTTTTTTGCTTCTAGATCTTAAAAGCCCCGTAACTTTTTTTCTGTTTGGTTTTTGGGGATTTTGAAAATGTTTAACGGGGTTCCCACGGTGCGCCATTAGTAGTTTTGAAAAAAAAAAACAAAATTTGAAAAAAATTTACTAATGGCGCACCGTGGATGTGGTGCACCATTAGTAGTTTAACTACTAATGGCGCACTATCCACTGGTGCGCCATTAGTAGTTTTGAAAAAAATGAAAAAAAATTGTTACTAATGGCGCACCACATCAACGGTGCGCCATTAGTATTTGGATACTAATGGCGCACCAACACATGGTGCGCCATTAGTATATACTAATGGCGCACCGCATGTCTGGTGCGCCATTAGTAACAATCCTATCTATAGCCCTTTTCCTAGTAGTGACAGTTCAAGAAAGGTTAGCCTTGCGCGGGAACTGATGCGCAAGCTGCTGAGCAAGGCTGTGAGACCGGCCTAGAATGTCGGTCATAGCTTCCAGGTGTAGCTGTTTAGCGATGCGGTTCTCATTGGTGTTCTCTGCAATCTTTCTTAGAGATAGGACTTCAAGTCGAAGTTGAGTTGCAGAATGCCTTTCTGCTTGAACTTGGGACTGAAGAAGTCGAACTGATTCAGACAACGAATTATGTGAGCTTGTCTGACTGCTAGTCTCAAGTAACTTGAACACTGCATCAAGACAAGACTTTGGAGTTGTCTCGCTATCTTCAAGATGTTTTGCCTTCTTTGCTGCAATATATGTTGGGTTTGTCTCACACCCTTCAGCAGACTTGTGCATGCCATCAGTCATATCACCATGAAACAAAGCAGAGAGATGACAGGTTTTTCACGTGTATAAACAAAGATGATAACTGTGCTGTCAATTCCATCCAATTTCAAATTAGAAAATGAAGAGTAAGTTCGAAATATCAATAGCATAATTTGGCATTGTTCATAATGTGGGGAGCTTCACCGCACTACTGGATTACCATGTCAGCATAACAAGCATAGATGAAGGCCAAAGAAAATCATTGTATCTATTTTGGTTAATGTGCATGGCATGTTTTTCATATCATCAGCCACATCAGTAAGATAAAACAGGAGATGACAAGGTGCAAATGTGGGCTGCTTCACCACACACTGGATTATAGATCCACAAAAACAAGCATACACATAGGGAGTATTGAGTAATGTGCAGCGTATGAATAAGGAATTTGGTTTTACAAGTAAAACTTAGAACTTACGGTTCTTGCGAACATGCATTTTGGTAGAAACAACAAACTATACAGCAATAAATGATTGGGAGTATGAGCAAATTAAACAGCAGTTGAGGATAAATTCTTTAGAAGGACTGACTTACATTAACAGTTAATACCGGCTTTATAATGCCCTTCTCCATGTCAAGGGAAGGATAACTCAAGAATTTCAGCACAGAATCTTCTTCATAAGCATTGCATGTACTCTACATTTTGTGGAGAGTAATTATAGATATGATAATACTGGAAGGGATAGAGGATAATGAAGATAAGATGTAAATTGATGCTACATAATCAACTATCAATCCCTGGAAGTACAAGCATTACATGACAAAATGTACTGACAAGAGCCATGGGCTACACTTCTGCACTGGCATTGTCTGTGTATTCTACTTTTTGGTAAGATTAAATATAGATCTGATCTTTTTTAGTAAATGGTGGACGAGGGAGATAAGATGCAGAATGCTACACAATGAACCAATCCCTCTTCCCATAATACTAGAGTGTTTTGAACACTGGTGTACTGTACAAAACGTTCTTATATTATGGGATGGAGGGAGTAGCTGTTAATGTAAGTACAGTGATAGACGACTTTCAGTCCTTACAAGAGGACTGCAGAGCTAAACCTCTTCAAAAGCATTGGGTTGATTCTAAATTTATGTAAGAGTCCATACGGATCTTATAATGTCCACCAAATGGACGATAACGAGGCTAACATGTGCAGTGATGCTACATAATCAAACATCTATGAAAGTAAGTATGGTCATACAGGGCAAGAGGTACTCACAAGAGCAATGCAGTGTGCAGTATAGTTGCGAGATTCTGTGGTCCCTTGAGAATGAATGTTCTTATGCCAACAGTTTTCATACAAGTGAGACGTTAAGGCAAATGCAAAAATGTAGTTCAAATTGTGATGTGATATCATAGATAGTACCTTACGCTGTAGCCGAGACTAATGTGTAACAAGATTATTCCAGTCACCGTCACATAAATGTAGCATCGGAGACTTTACAGAAATTTCGTTTAGAGGCTTGCCATCGAAGTGCGCTTGCCTCATGTAGGAACGATACTTCATCAACGAGTGCTTGAAAAGCGCAACCAACCCTTGCTCGTCTTCACAAACCAGTTTGGTCCTCGCCTATTTAAAAGAATGAAATCTTGTGTCTTCTGTCGGCAGAAACATATGCAGCAATGACCATGAATAACAATAGTACATTACTTACGCGTAAGTTGCGGAGGAATACTGGAAATTGTTCTGTGTCTGCGGTATAATCTTTCCATGAAGGAAAGATGTGCATGATACGTCCAAAACGTATCTATAATGTTTGCTTGCTCCATGCCTCTTTTGTGTGATATTGCTATGTTATTTATACACTTCCATACACTTTTGATCATATTTGGACTAACCTTTTAACTCAGTGCACCCCAGTGCCAGTTTCTGTTTTCTGCTGTTTTTGTATTTCAGGTTTTCCCATCACGTAAACTGCCAGAAAAATCCCGGAAAAATTATATAAAAAATCAGCGTTCCGGAAGCTTCCACACGGCCGAAGTAGGGCCGGAGGGGGGCCACCAGGGCTCCAGGCGCCCTGGTGGCGCGGCCCCCCTCCTGGCCGCGCCGGGGGGGGGGGGGCGCCTGGGCTCCCCAGGTCTCCGCTGATGCCCCCCTTTGGCATATATTTAACACGCGTCCCGAAACCCTCGAGGACGAAACCCTTTTTCGCGATCTCATCTCTGTTCCGCCGCCGCCGCGCTTCCAAGATCGGGAGCACCAGGAGAACTCTTCCCGGCACCCTGCCGGAGGGGAGGATCACCACCGGGAGCCTCTCCACCACCATGGACGCCTCCCGGATGAGTTGTGAGTAGTCTCCCTTGGACCATGGGTCCATGACCAGTAGCTATGTAATGTTCTCCTCCCCTTCTTGTGCTTCACTAATTAGACCTCGTGAGCTGCCCTACATGATCGAGGCACATATGTAATCCTTATGCTGTTGCTATGTTGAGTTTGCTGGGATCCGATGGATTGTGAGATTATGTTCAGATTGTGTTTGAGTAATATATTTGATTTACCTCTTTTATATTTATGTTCTTAAGTAATTCTTGCATGTTCTCCGTTGCTATTTATTGCTTTGGCCAAGTAGTAGGTAGTGACTCCAAGAGGGAACATTATGCTCGATTGTGGGTTCATGCCCCTCGATGACTAGTTTGAGTGACAGCAACATGAGTCTAGGGGATGTGCTATTGCCATAAGGGGGAAAACAACGGTGCTTGTACTCGCGGGGTGCAAGGATTGTTTACTTTACGCAAATTTCTTTTAATGCAGTTGTCTGTTGCTTTGAGTTTACACTATGGGTGGGACTCGCAACTTAATACCAGCGAGATGTTCTGGATAGATATCTCAAGGTGGATGATTAGTAGTAGATGCAGATGGATTTCGGTCTACTTGCCTTGGCGTACCGCCCATGCTTTGAACCTCTACCTTTCTTGCAACATAGTTAGCATTGGTTTGCGCACATAATTCTGTCAATTGCCCAGCTGTAATTCGTTTACCTCACATAGCTGTTTTATCGTCTTTTGGGAGAGAGACATCACTAGTGAACATCATGGGACCCCGGTCCATATTACCATCACTGATCACATCCGCTATTTACTTTCTGCTTTTACATACTAGTTACAGTTTTACCTATCACTATTATCTCTTGCGTTTGACCCTTTGTAAACGACAAGGCCGGAGGGATTGACAACCTCTCTGTACTCGTTGGGAGCAAAGTTATTTGTATCTGTGTGCAGGTCCGGTTGATTGCTAATATCTGGCGCCGTTAGCAGTTGACACCTTCTTGTTGAAACTAGGAGTCTCAGAGGAAATCGATCCTTGGTATCTTTGCCAAGGGAAAACTACCGCTACACTGCATCTCAAACCTTCCACTTGGGGTAACCAACGAGGGGCGAGAAGCCATCAGTGCACAAAGTTCTTGACAACAATATAAGCATTGTCTTCTAAACTGGGAAGAAATGGAACAGGGGTCCTATTTGCTGCAATTGGGGCTCTCTTTGGTTCGAAAAGGGATTTGGCAACTGGATTTGGTGTACTCTTTGCTGGAATGGTGGTTTTGCGTCGTAGAGCTGGTGCTATGTCAACTGGCATAATCATAATATTTGCTGCAGTTGGGGTCTGCTGAGTTGGGGCATTGGAAATGACTAGTGTAGTAGGGCAAGAGTCTGCTAGAGTTGGCATGTTTTGTGGGTCAAGTGATATTGCAACTACATCGAATGGGCTATTTGATTTATCAGGTGCCACTACCTTTTCCAAATACTTTGCTTGTGCTCCTCCATGATCAGCAATCGCCCTCTTCCTTTTGAACGTATGATACACAAGAACAACATTTGAATGTATAAATATGGTATGATGACAGATGGAATATGTACTGAAAATGGATAGGCAGGGCATATTCACATACACGATGTGTAAACTAAGCTAATGGCAGTTCAATAAAGTAGAAGCAATGCAAAGTATCAGTTGCAAGATATGTGCGACAAATATAACCTTAAAAAGTTAGAGCAAGCACCTTGATGGGTGAATAAGATAGGGCATCTTCCTCTGACTCCTCCACTAAGGAGCTAGATTGACTTAGGTCTCCCTCTAGCTCAGAGTCATTGTTAGGATCATATTCTGAGCATGAATCTGTAGGTGGAGAGCGTTTGCATTGCATTGCATCCAGACTTGATTTCATTCCCTTAATGCCAAGTTTGACAGCCATGGCATTGTTCTGCTTTATTGTTTTCATGCACGCAAGCTCATAATCATTATGATGCTGTTCAGAATCCGAGATTCATGAAAACATAAAAAGTAGTCAGATTATCTATGGAATGCATTGCGGATTCAACTCGAAGAGTGTCTCCCTATAAACCCCTGCATATGCAAAGTTCACCCCCCAACCGTGCTGACCAGACCACACACAGAAATAGAAACACCTTATGTCTCTATAGCAGGCAGACACACATTTCAAAACTGAAGTACGAACATTAGAATCATATGAAATTCGTATTTGACCAAATAAACTAAGGAATTATGAGTGGCATAATGTTTAGCTTCAAGGGTGGAGTGTTGGTAGTGCGACACAAAGCAAGTAGGCAGATTGTATTCCAGGTAAAAGATCAAACCCTATGTAAAAGCTAGAAATGACACTTTCTTTCTATACAATGCAGTATTCATTGCCCACACATGATGGAAGAGATCACATAGAGAAATACTATTCACTCATGTCTACGGTTGCAGTATTTAGAAACAGGGTGGTCCAGCCTAAAAGAATATTGACAACAAATATGACAAGGCAAGCATAGATGTAGTGAATCAATCATTTACTTGTGAGCTTGCTAGGACAAGTATGCAGAATTGTAACTGCAGTAAGAGACCGTCCAAACTCTGAATCAAGAAGTTTGTCTAGCACTTATTGTTTGCAACTAATTGACGTGAATAATTGGATATTATATCGAATGAGTAATAAAGACAAGTAAAATTGTCAACAAACCTGGCTTGTAGTAGTAATCTGGGTCAATGGCACTACGACCAACAATCCAAAATGACTAGTGTCTGTTCCTAGAGCCGGAATTTTGAAAACCCTGTGAACTTTATAGCTACTAAAGATTACCGAAATACATCTGAACCATTAAGTGTAGGTAGCACTGAGCACACAACAAACTCTACTGACAGTCCTGCCTAATGAGTAATGAATCAATTAGAAAATGGGCGATGAGGAGTGGCTGCTGAGTGTTGATGACTTATCTCAGGATAAATCGGGTTGGCTTAGTGGGTGCTGCATGCCAGAGCCATGAACAGACTGGGAAGGTAGGCACGGCGGCGCGCTCGTGCAGCGGTGACGCTGTTGGGCGAGCGGCTCCTGACTTCCTGATAGTCTGGCGTCTCCTCCTAGAGTCATGCCGTCTGGGGACGGCAAGTCGCCGGCGAGGCAAGCGGCTGGGGGCGAGTAGAGATCGGAGGCGCGCAGCAGAACAAAGGGGAATCGGGGCCTGGGACGACCCAAAATCCCAGGGTGGGCCGGCCCACCGTGGGCACCCTATAGAGATACACACCCGAGCGACGAACATGCATTTTCGAAATTAATTTAGGAACTTTTAGCTGACCAATTAAACGAATCTGTTTTAATAATATCAGATTCGTATCTGAACAACTAAGTTTGTTAACTTGATGGGTCGGGCGGTGCTATTATGACACGAAGCACGTATTCTGATCGTATAGTGATCATAAAAAGGGGAAACCGGAGAAATGGTATTTAGCTGCCATTGTTTGCTTCGAACTAAGAACTAAATTCTAAGAGCTGAAAAGAAAGTAGAGTAACCAGGTAAAGATCTATTTTCTGGTTGAGATCAAAAAGTTGAGGAGATAGGAAGTACCACCTCTCTTGCGGCACCGTGTAGGCATCGAGGGTGCGATGGCTGTCGGTGGCGTTGAAGCAGATCTGTGACGGTAGACGGGTGCATCGGGGGATAAGTCCCGTTGCGGTGGAAGAGAAGGTCGTGTGCGCGGCCCCGGCAAAGAGGACGACGACGCCGATGAAGCGAGAGGACGTGATGCAAGTGTCGCCGTTGATGAGAAACGTCTATCTCTAGAAGTGGACGACGCAGTCTTGGTAGGCGCTCCGGCATGGTGGAGGACGGTGGCAATGGATGTGGTGGAGGATGGCGGTGATGGATGGGATGGCGGACGGAGGCTGGTGTGGGGATGGTGTTCTAGCACGGACGGTGTATGAATGGGAAAATGGAGGGAGAGGTACGGGGAACCATGTTTTTGGGACGTGCCTGTCTAAAATATGGGAAATTTATGAACTTAACCCCCGTTTAAAATTTGGACATCTCGTCGATTGGGGATACGACGGTGATCTCGCATCTCGCCAATATTTGCCCAGAGCGATTTCGGGCGAGGAAAGGGTGGTTGGCGCCCATGGTTGGCGCCCACGGTGTATGAACGGGGCTGACAGGTAGGGTGGTTGTGTCACGTCTGAGTGAAGTTACAAACCTGACCCTATTGAAAATATTTGCCTACAGCGATTTCGGCCGAGTCGACTTTGTTTTGCCGCCCACCGTGTATGAATGGGGAAATTGAGGGAGAAACAGAGGTCTTTCGGACGAGCATGAATCAAATGTGTTTTCCCGCCCATGTTTGGCACCCACCGTGTCAGAATGGGCTCAGAGGCAGTCGTGTCACGTCTAATTGAAGTTACTATCCTACCCCTATTTAGAGCAGTGGAAATCGGGCCGATGGATTGTCCGTGTAAAGGGTAGACAGTAATTTCCATCTCCCAAACCCTTGGCTTCGGGCAGCCGACGTGGGAGTGGACATTTTGCCGCTTCTTTCGAATTTCAGGACAATAAGCATCCACGTTTACCATGGCAACTAAATTCGAATCCATTTTGTATTCCTATACAAATATTTATAAATCATTCTATGTGTTTTTATATATCTTCAAAAGGACGACAAAGATGTATTCCACTGTCATATATGCATATGGTTTACAAATGCCGATACTCAAATTCAGAAGCTAGAATCCAGTTTAAGGTGAATTCAAATATTTGGAACACTTCATGTCCAACTGAAATGTCACACGCAGCATAATGTGTACTCCCATTTAGATATGTACACAAGCGATGTATCAAGATTCAAATACCGAGTCAATCAACCAAGAATGTACAGAACTAACAGACATATAAACACTTTTAGAGCATATGGATCAAAAATATCAACTAACATACATAAGCCAGGCCGCTGTACTTTTCTTTGCTACAACAACATCCTTTTTTTAGCCAAGCTACTACAACATCTTGGCCCTTTTCGATGCATGCCACTTATGGTCCATCTATACTACTATTATTCCTGAATGCACATTCAGCCCGATAGGCATATTTGTAGGTCTGGCACATCAATCAAAATGAAATGTCTCCGAGTCTTATCAATTAACACAGACTTGTGCTCAAATAAAATTACAAACCAAAAAACAAAAAACAAAAAACAATTATTACATGATCCCTAAAACAAATGGTTTGATTGATTACATGAACAAACAACACAAAGGTTATTCAACGATGGAAAGACCATTTCACCTATAATTTACCAAGTGGGAATTTAATTTCCTTTTTTCCTTCAGGACCTTAACAATGTGGTCAGTCTCAGCTTGCTTCGTTTTGAAATCCACCAAATATTTAATGGTCGTCTTGAGTACTACTATTGATTGTGTTGTTTGCTTCCTTAACATGTTAACTTCATATCTAAGTGTAGAAGCAGAATCTCTTTCTACCACTAGTTTAGCCTCTAGAGCATCAACAGTTGGCAATTCATGATGCATGATTGGGCCGATGCCACTGCTGTGGGATGATACAACGTCCATGGGGACCTCACTCTTTGATCTTGGGCTAACCTGTTTTGCCATTAAAGTTCCGATTGGATTCAGAAAAGTTGAAGTTAGCAAAACATCTCAACTAGGAGTTAGAACAGCAAACCCGTTAAACAAACAAGGAATTAAAGAGTTCCAATTCGATGCTGAAAAGTAGCTATTAACATCATTATAACCCGTTGTTGCAGCAGCAAAGCAGTTAAACAAACAAGTAGCTATTTAAGTTCAGGCAAATAGATAATTCTTAACAGTAAGTATCAAACACATAGATAGGCGCAGTCTATAATAGGATTAACAGGCTGTAGCATTATGTAATCAGCAGCAAACTAAATTAAGCCAAGCAACGTAATTGAACAATTTTGCAATAAGTGGCTAACTAAAATTCTGAGAAGCAGGTAACTGAACTTACGCTAGTTCTTTGTATAGTCACATTGCAACTTCTTTTTCGCTTACAAGGTTGTACGAAGGAGTCCATTGCATCAATTGCTTGGATACACAGTCCCAATACTTCTTTCTTCCCACACTGCATTGGTAAGTCGAATGGTTAATCTGGTAAGATGGTGCGTCCTTAATATGTTATATGAGGACGTGTAGTCAGACTAGTTGTAGCCACACACATCACACTGGTTTTTACTGTATATTTCATGCGATTAATTTTGGCATATCGAGATCTAAGCAATCTACAATAGGATGAAAAGACTGGCTTCCTTCACATTATTGGCGAACTCAGTTCATAAAAACAAGAAATTCAACCATTTTGTGGGTAAATCAAAAGTGTCACTGGAATATTTTTCACTACCCCTATCATACACGCAAAAAGGGGCGACGCCACCATAGGGGCTGGTATGGGCGGCCGCCTTGGGTGGCTCGAAAGTGCGCACCTAGTTTGAGTCGTCCAGGTTGGCCCAGGCTAGTTTTGTTCGTCCCAACGCATGAGCAGGCAATGTAAAAAATGAAGAAAAATGTTTCAATTTGGATAGGCCAATAACATAAGTGCAAGGCAGGCCCGCGGCCGAAACGAGCGCCTCCCATACCAATTAACAGCAGGAAAAATCCCAATTCATCGGCTCCAGCCTCCAGTCTGGTTCGCTCCTAACCTAGCCGCCGCTGGACAGACCGACACATCACTTCCTCGCGCCCTCGTTGGAGGGCGGTCGCCGGGCTTCAAGCGAACGGAAGGACAAGAAGATGAAGATCCAACCCTGGGTGTAGCCTACGTGGGAGGCAGCGGCGGCAGCACGGGCATGTCATCGAGCTTGCGCAAACGGACAGTCGCAGCTTGCAAGAGTAGCATGCGCAACGAGCAGGTACATCACATCCCTGATTATATCTAATTCAACTCTTCAATTTCTGGCCAATAGTTAAACCTGACGCTGTTGTAAAACTGCTTGTATGTAGGGAATCTATGAGAAAATGAAACCAATTTCTACTTATTTTAAAGCACCCCCAATCAATACTGAACTGACTGAATCTGATGAATCTAATCAAGTTTCCGGTGCAAACATCCAAGCTCATGTTGTTCTTGAGCCTGAAGTGTCGAATGAACAGACTGGTAATGAAGGATTTTATGCAAACATTTTACATGCTCCTGGTGATGAACATATAGTCTAATGAGGCATCTAATGTAAGCATTTTGCAAGCTTCCATTGAAGGATTTAGCGTCTAATGGTGATCTGCTATGTTGAGAGAGACATAGAGATTTGCAGGCATTGATGACATGCAAATTATAGTGCATTTTCATGGCCGGAGGAAACGTCGAGGCCATCTACCAGAAAGTCCCCGTATCGTGACAACGTAGCATGAATACTTTTCTAATCTGTTGTTTGAAACTATTGGCATACTTGTGCAGGATAGATATATTGATATGGAGTTTGTGCACTGGTTATAGGTGCAATTACACTTCGATATTTTTAGCCAGAGAACGAATAATTCAAGCAGTTACAGACCATGTTTGTAGTCCTTGTACACCATGTTGCATTCTGTGTTTTTTGGTGCTTGCATCATTTAGTGTTTATAATCTGAACTACTTTGGATCATTAGCTGGTTTTCAAAGTGCAAGTAGCTTCACATTTCTCAAGTTATGTTGATTTCCGGAGTGCAAGTGCCTTCGTATTTTTTAAGTTAAATGTTCGCCCCTGGTAACTGGTATTCGTGGATTCGCCACTGCACACAAATCATACACGGATGCAAGTACGAATTAAATGAAATGCAGGGACTTACGCTAGCTCGTCGTACAGGCTCACTGCAGCTCTGCTTGCGCTTGGGATGTTCCATGTACAAGTCCATGTTACCACTTGCTTGGATGTGCAGGCCTTGTGCTCCTTGCATCCCCCTCTGCATTTTTGACACGGTGAATGGCTGATCAAATAAGAGGAATCGACCTTGCTGTTGTACCAGAGGATAGATACTTACAATGTTATACAGGTGTGCAGGATGTGTACCAGATCCCGTAGCGCCTTCATGCTTCGGTAAAAAATGGATTTGCTTGTTTCATATGATATCTCTAGAAGAAATAAGAGTTAAAGTCAGAGTTGGATTGGTGTGTAAGCTAAGAGAGCAGTCAAAGTATATACAAACAATGTCGGAGCGGTGCACAAGGGAGTGATGTGTGGATACCTAGTTCGGGCCGGCATTTGGGCATGCTCGCCTAGCTAGAGTGCGGGTCATTTCAGAGCCGTTGAGGGTGATGCGCTGGCGTTGGCTGGCCGCGCACGGATGCGAATCTTGAGTGGCAGTGGAGCGCTACGGTGCGGTGGAGGAGACCGTTGGTGAAGCCCCAGCGGCCTCGGGGGGCGGAGGCGCGACGATGTGCTCGATGAAGTAGCCCCGATGAGCTGGGAGACAGCATCGGTGAAGTGCACCTAATGCGGTGAAGTCGGTGTCTGTGAGGCACATCGGTTGTGGCGGCCGACATTATCGGTGGACCACCTGGTGCGGTGGACGAGGGCGTAGATGAGGTAGCTCCGGTGCGGTGGTGAAGCGCGACCGTCGTCTTCGTCGTCGTCGTCCGGCACAGAGGTGGGGAAAGAGACGAGACGAGGGGCGATTCGAACTTTGCTTGGGTTGACGGCGAATTAGGGATTTGAGCAATCTGGGCACGGAAGGGGACGATGGAGAAGGGAGATTTTGCAGGGCTGGAATTGGGGCCACCAGATATTTCAATCCGAAACGTGGAAGCGCGAACTTATTTTGTCGTTGTCCTTTTTTGGGGGGAGGGGGGAGGGAAGGAGGGGGTGGGTGGCTGGGTGCTAAGCGTCCGTCCGACACACGCGACCACTACGACACGACCCTGGTCTGTCTGGTGCGCCTACATTTGAGAATGCAAACGAACCTTCTTTCATTTGCAAACGAATCTGTATGTATTACCATGCCCGTGTTTTCCTTGCAATAATTAGTCATTCGAAACGAGATACTATAAATTAATTAATGAGGAGTTATTTGAAAAAAATCGAAACGGTATCCACGCTAACGTGGATTAGAGTGTGTGTCACATAATTAGTTATTTGAATTAGAGTGTGTGTCGCGATCTCCAATTCTAACATGGATTTCGCATTTCACTGTATCCATGCTACTTTTTAATACAAATTCATATGTATATGATGAACATCATGGTAGTGAGAAAACTTTTGGATGGATTCAAACGTATGATCTACAAAATAGCACAACAAATCGAGTGAATGTCAACTTTTCGAAACCTAGTATGGCACGAATTCGAAATAATTACCCATATGCATGGTCCTCAGTTCAAATCTTACAATGTACACCGAATTGAAACATCCATATTAAGTCTCGTACTATCTACATTCAAATGTTGTTTTTAGCCCCCCCTCCCCCCGCACACACGCTACATACTTTCTCTATCGGTCAATCTTCCTCTCGTAACCACCTTAGGAAGCTATCGGTTTCCAACACACATCCATTCTTTCTCTCCATGTTTCGATCTCTAACTCTCTCAACTACACAACCCCTTTTTCCACTCTGTTACGAAATGTATTTACCTCACACACCCGCCATTGCACCCCATGCCGAGCTCTCTCTCTCTCTCCTCCTCTCCCTTTCACCCTCTCGCGCTAGATACATGCATTGCCTATCTAGCCCCCAAACTCTCGTGCGCACGCACGCACGTTGTCTATCTAGGTCACTCCCTCGAGACTGTCTCACTCTTTCTTCCGCACGGCGGGCTACACTCGCTCATTCTCGCTCTCTTTATCTGAGTCTCGTTTAACCTTGTTTTCTTTCACACACAAATGATATATCTCCCTGTTCGGGCCTGGATCGACACACTCTATACTCTCTCACGCAGATTTTCTATCTAGGTCAGTACATCGAAGCCGCCCCCACTCTTTCGACCTCATGGCGGGCCACGCTCTCTCTCTCTCTCTCTCTCTTTGTATGTCTCGATTGACCTCGCTCTTTCTCGGACAAAAATGATATATCACCATGTTTGAGCCCAATTTGACTTATTCACATTGTATACTCTCTCATGCACATTGTCTATCTAGGTCACTCTCTCCAACCCGTCTCACTCTTTCGATCGTACGACAACCTTATGTGATCGATTGACCTTGCTTCCTCCCATGCACAAAATATATCTACACGTCTGTGACTGGATCATCTCTCAAGCTCTATCTTACAGCCGTCACCCTTGCCAAAAGCTCAATCGGACAATATCTCTCCAGAGCATATACATTTGTTCAATGAATGTCGGACCACACTCACTTTGGGCCAGTTCTTTTGCTGGCTTTTTTGGGCTTCCAGAATAAGCTGCCCCCTACCCAGCTTATTCTAGAAGCCCAATCAAAATTTTCTTTTTAGAAGCCTACTAGTCAAGTCTTAACTATGTAGCTTCTAAATAAATAAATTTGGGTGGGCTTCTAGAATAAGCTGGGTAGGGGCAGCTTATTCTAGAAGCCACCAAAAGAACTGACCCTTTATCTCTCTATCTATATGTCTCTCGATTGACCTCGCTTTCTCACGCCATATCTTCCACACATTGAAGCTATCTCTCCATCACTCGCAAAGCCGGAGCTATTTACATTGCGAGGGGCCCTCCAACTTTGGATTAATTTGTGTAGGCATTTATTCCGGTCGGTTTAGATTATATTTTCGTAGCATTCGGCCCACAACTACTCGAAACACTGTTGCAACCCCCGCAACTCCCCTAGTTGATTTCCCTCTGGCTCAGTCATCGCTCTCTCACACGTCCTTTCTCGCCTTCAACGTCGCATCATGGTATTATTACAAAAAACTCTGTTGTTCTCTTTAGTTATTATAAATAAGCTACAAAACTACACACCGATAGTCCATTTGGAATGAAACAAATTTCGACCCACAAATTAAAGTGCTACAAACTACACACCGAGGGGCCCACATATCATGAAACAAATTTGGACCCATATACAAATTAAAAATAAAGGACGAGAATCGAACATACGACTAGGGCCTTCAAGCCGCACATCAATAGGCAACATACGTAGAACAGCAATGTTTGTTGTACCTCCCTTTGTTCAGATAATGTTTTTATATTACCACAGTCTATTTAATTAATAACATGTAATATTATTTTTAGTACTATTCGCCTTCACTTACTGGTGGGTTCCATGTGTGGTCTCTCTCTCCTCCTCTTCTGCGTTTAGATGCACTGGTAAACATGAAGAACTCATGGGCGATGTTGCCGTTGTCCATATCTGGATGCTTTCACAAGTTACGGCCCCAGTTTCACGTGCTAGCAGCACTAGTCAGTGTGTACGTGCAATGCACGTTAATTTGGAAGTATATTAAGTGCATGCGGATATTAAGTAGGATATTATTTGCGTGTTATTATGTGATTAGCACTATTTTTGGCATAAAATTAACTGCACACTAAACGTGTTGAGCGCTCGACATTGAAGCAGTCTAGGTCGTTGGATGACAAGGAATACATGTGGCTTGATGACGTTTTATATTTAATTTGATACGGCTCTAACAGAACATTCAATCGATCAAACCATAGATTTCGTTCAGTCTGACTCCAACTTTAAATTATACGACGATCGATCTAAAATAAACGGAAATGATAAATGTTCGGATTTTAAGCATGGCAATCCGAACGTTTTTCATGGCAAATTTAGATTACGCGGCGGCGGAGGCGTCTTGCGGTTGGAAGCGGCTCCTCTGCCGTGCTCTGTGTGTCGTCTGACCACTGATCGACGGTGACGGCGGTGCCTTGCGCCGTGGTTGGCGTACTCCTGGACGTTGGCCTAGCTTCAAGGAAGGCCAAAATATTCTGGACTTCGGAGCGAGTCAACTGGCGTGATGAGGTGACTGTCGTTGGTGCAAGGAAGCAGTAGACGGCGGCCATCCATGCCACTGAGGGGGGCACTGGCACCCGCGCGGGGACAGGCACTGTCAACGGCGCGGCGGAGACATTCGTGTGCACGGGCACTCGCTCGGGCGCGCACGTCAGTCCACGTGCAGGCGCATGCACTAGCAAGTGCACGGGGACCGGCACGGGCGTGCACGTCAGTGCACGCGCAGGCACATGCGCTGGCAGGTGCACGGGCGCGGGAAAGTCGGCGGGGACCTCGTGGAACCCCGTGACATCAAGCTCGGCGACAATGTGCGGCTCCCAACCCATCAATGCCACGGGGATGGGCGCTGGCGCAGTCGGGCGATGGGAACCGGAACGGGAGCTGGGACACGCGCGACATCTTCCCGCAAGGCCAGTTCAACCTCGTCCCAAAGTGCCTTATGTTCTTGAGACTCCGGCTGGGTGTCTTCCTCAGGAAACTGTAAGACTAAGCGCTGATGTCTACACACGCTTCTATTTCTTGTAGACTATGTTGGGCCTCCAAGCGCAGAGGTTTGTAGGACAGCAACAATTTCCCTCAAGTGGATGACCTAAGGTTTATCGAACTGAGGGAAGTAGAGGTTGAAGATGGTCTCTCTCAAGCAACCCTGCAACTAAGATACAAGAAGTCTCTTGTGTCCCCAACACACCTAATACAACTAGGAGTTGTATAGGTGCACTAGTTCGGCGAAGATATGGTAAAATATGGATGATAGGAGTGGCAAAGCAAAGTAATATAAATCTGTAATAAAAAGTGCAGCAAGCAAACAAGTGGTAAACGTGAGCACAAATGGTATTGCAATGGTGGAAACAAGGCCTAGGCTTCATACTTTCACTAGTGGCAACTCCCAACAACATTAACATGGTCTAATCACATGATATTTACCATAAAACATGCAATGGAGACGCACTCGGAGGTCATTCCTTCGTGGTCAAGAGAGGACGAGAATTATGTAGGGCTACAAAAGCACACCTCAAAGTTCGTAGTTCTCAATCTATGGATTTCCCAATGTCACCGCGGCCATCCAAAGAGAGTACCACAATCACCACAACATATCTCAAGGATTGTCAAAGACAAGCACCAAGAGACTCTCAATCTTCAATCAACACACAAAAGAGGAAATCACTCATGAAAATATTCTTCTAATCCATGTCCAATAGACCGCTGTCACCTTGGTCTCGGGGATTATACTAGATAAAGACAAGTGAGTACATCAATCCTAATACATAGAGGAAGGGGAAATATCATGGGATCACCTTATATTAACATAGCCTATGATCACAACGAAGATCACATCATGGGAGAGAGAATTGACCACATAGCTACTGGTAGAAACCTCAGCCCCGAGGAGGAACTACTCCCGCATCATGGAGGGAGGAAGCAACGTCGATGGAGATGAATCCGAGGGCACTGCCCCGTCCCGACAGGATGCCGGCACAGGAATTCTGGTCCCCCGAAACTTGGTGGCGATGGCGGCGGAGATCGGAATTGCTTCTGGAGAAAAGGGTTCTGGAATCAGGGTTTTCGCGACGGGAGAATAAATAGGAGGCCAAGTGGGGCACCAGAGGAGGTGGAAGCCCCCCAGGCGGCCCCCCGGCGCGGCCAGGGGTGGGGCCGCGCCATCAGGGCGCCTGGGGCCCCTCTGGCCCCCCTCTGGCCCCACTTCTGGCACATGGAAGCTTCTGGAGCGCTGATTTTTTATATATTTTTCCCGGAATTTTTGGAGCACTTTTAATATGGGGGAAACCTGAAATAGAAAAACAGCAGAAAACAGGAACTGGCACTGTGGTGCACTGAGTTAATAGGTTAGTCCAAATATGATCGAAAGTGTATGGAAGTGCATCAATATCATAGCAATATCACACAAAAGAAGCATGGAGCAAGCAGAAATTATAGATACGTTTTGGACGTATCAACATCCCCACGCTTAATTCCTGCTCGTCCTCGAGTAGGTAAATGATAACAAGCATAATTTCTGTGGTGACATGCTATCAACCATATAAGAACTTTTTAAGTAAAGCAATCAAGGTATGTAATTCAATTCAAGTCATAACAAGCAAGAGTCTATATTAGCATTGTAACAAGCAACATAAGAACATAAAGGTGCAAGAGCTCTCGCTGTCCGTGACTCGAATGTCTCCAAATGGTGTTTGCGTGCAAGAAAGGGGATAGGGATATACGAGAGAGTAAAACATAGTTTTTGTATTGTTGAGAACTTAATCTACTAAAGTTTCACACTTGGTCTTCTTTGGAATCTTATCTTGACTCATCCGCAGACCAACAGCCAGGTACAAGTCAAAATGATCCACTCCCTTTCGATGTTTTGAGCACTCATGCAATGGATGAGCATAAGCAAGAAAATTGACATAGGATGGCAAAAAGAGAAAAATGATGAAGGGGGAAGACAAAAAAGGTGTGAAAGGCTCACATCAATGAGGACAATCATCGGCGAGAGAAAGCCAAATGATAGATATGATGTGAGGAGTAGGGATTTCCATGCAACGGATGCACATATGAGCTAAGGTAAGCTCTCCAATGGAACTAGTGGGGGTGCATCCAACTTGCTTGCTCAAGAAGACCTAGAGCTCTTTTGAGGAGGCTCATCATTGGAATATACAACCCAAGTTCTATAGTGTGAAGGTCCCCACATAGCTATATGCATGAATGATAATCTCTATGGAGTACAAGGTATAAGATGGAGTACGAGTGTGGATCTCTCAAAAGGAATAGTAGTGTGCCCCCTTCTCTCTTTTTATTTCTTTTTCTCTTTTTTCTATTTTTTTATTTTTTTTTGTGGCCTCAATGGCTCTTTCTATTTAACTCTCATTTTTCCTCTTTGGGATCTTTTGATTTTGTCCTCTTTGGGATCTTTTGATTTGTCCTCTTTGGGATCTTTTCCTCACTTTAGGGGCAACACTCTACAAATTACAAGAAGTATAGAAGATCTTTCACACTTTACAAAAGTACTCAACATAAAGAAAATGAAACTATCATGATGTATGCGAATGTATGCCTCTGCCGGTGTAGCAGGATATGCAATGATACTAGCGCGTCATGTAGCAATGATTAGGGCAAGGCCCAACTAGCATGCGGCTCATCGATCAAGCAAAAAGCATGTATGACATGAAGATCAAGTCATGAGAAGATGGATGTTGCATGGCAATGTATCTCGGAAAGGCTATGGAAATGCCTTGATAGGTAGGTATGGTGGCTGTTTTGAGGAAGGATATAATGAGGCTTATGATGACAGAGCGTATCGTGCCATGGATTTGGATGCACCGGCGAAGTATGCGCCAACTTTCGAGGTGAGAAAGGGCAATGCACGGTACCGAGAGGCTAGAAAAATATGGCTAGGTGGAAGTGTCAACTTTCGAATACTCACATTAGTCCAAAGAACTCATGCACTTATTATCGGTAACTCTCAATCTAATTAGGAGGTTCACAAAGAGACAAGTACCCCGAGGAGGAGTGTATGGGGGTTTGGTTATCCTTGCGCATCCTCGGCTCATGGTACGTGAGTGTACTCTAATATTCGATCCCTCCAAAGATTAGTGATCCATTTAGTAGCTAAAGTTCTCAACTATTTTGTAGGTTTTCGAAAATAAACACGGATTGCCCAAAATACGACATCTATCACTAATAGGCTAAAGCTCTTGACACCAAAAGTTCAGACATTACTCATGGCAATACCTCAAAACTATTGCAAGTTACTACTAAAATTAAATAGCAACCTCTATTACCTACTTTAAGTTAAGACACACAACTCAGTGCAACAGGCAAACTCTCTTAACAAGATAATCATGAAAACTCAAGAGAGTTCAACAACCAACTAAACAAAAGCTCTTTAAAAAGAAAAGCATGAAAACTAAGAGCTAAACATGACAGCGGCTATGGAAAGACAAAGAACACACACATCAAAGATAAGCATGAAAATCCTATGTTGTGTTCTAGGTTGAAGTGGAGCGTGTTTCTCTCCCACACAAAGAAAGCTGGGTTCTAACTTGTTATGAACAGCAAGCAAAGCTAAAGAAAACTAAAAAGGAAACTAAGAGCAAGACGCTCCAAGCATAGCACATAACGCATGAAGTGATTAATATAGTGGAACGAAAGACGAACTGATAATTGTTGATGGAGAAGGGGATGCATGGGGGCATCCCCAAGCTTAGACGCTTGAGTCTTCTTGAATATTTCTTGGGGGTGCACGGGGGCATCCCCAAGCTTGAGCGTTTGACCCTCCTGAATCTTCTTTTATCATCTTCCCTCGCACACTTGAAAACTCCCTTCATACATAACTCATCATAATCTGATTAGCGAGGTAAGTACCCATAATAAAATATTTTTTCCCTACTGGAAATAAGGATAATCTTGAAGAGCTACTGTTTCTCAAGCTTGCCAAAAGGTTTTTGCAAAGAAAAAGCAAGCTCAAGGTTTGCAAAACGAAGAAAAGGCAAAACAGGACAGAATCTGTGAAAAACAGAGCAGCAGGTAGTAAATAATTTTTTCGGGGCACTTCTGCAACTCAAATCAAAAAACTCAGAACAGACGCTCGAAAGCCAATTGTATAGAGCACTCTGTAAAAAAAATTCAGATCAAAAAGATGATCTAGTGATTTTATTCGAAATTTGTTTTTTTTGTCCAAGGACAGAATCTGTTTTCTGGACAGCACGTCACAACTTTTGAACTTTCTTGCAATCAGAGGCTAATATTGGCACAAAGCTGAAAAATAAAGATACAATGATGTTGCTACAGTAGTAACAAACATCAAGACCACTAAAAATTGAAAGAACAAACTGAAAGCAAAGATAACAAGGGTTGTCTCCCTAGAGCTCTTTCTTTATAGCCATAAAGATAGGCTTAAGACTTTAATGATGCTCTCGTAGGAATAAGAGTTGAAGAACAAAAGAGAGCATCAAGAAGCAAATACCAAACACATTTAAGCCTAACATGCTTCCTATGCATAGGAATATTGCAATAGAATAATTCATTGAAGCACAAAGCAATAAGCATAGGAAGACAAAACAAGTGCAGCTTCAAAACCTTCAACATAAAGAGAGGGAACTTGATATTATTGAAATATCTATAAGCATATGTTCCCTTCTCATAATAATTTTCAGTGGGATCACGAATAAACTCAACAATATAAGCATCACATAAAGCATTGTTACCATGATCCACATGCAAAAAGGTACTCTTACTCTCCACATAAGCATAATCTTTCTCATTGGTAATAGTGGGAGTAGGACTATCATAAACAACTTGAACACTATAGATTAATTGTGCATTAGGAAGATGGTGTTCAACAAGGGAGTAATTCCCTCCATGATTATGACAAGTTTCATAAGGATAATTTCTCCTTATGTCATAGGTACCTTTATAATCACTATAGATTGGAGTTATAACATCATCATAGTAGAGAAGAGCATTATCATTGCTAGCAACTATATTTGTAAACATGTTATCTTTATTCTTACTAGCAAAAGAATTATCAATTATCACATCACTAGTGGGTAAAGGATTTGCAATCATATCATCCCCAAGCTTAGAGCTTTCCATATCATCACTTTCAGAGTTGGTACCAAAAAGATTTTCAAGATCATAAGTAGCATTATCATCATTTTCCCAATCACAATAAGTAACATGCATATCATAATCAAAATCATCTTCAATAGTACCTACGGACGTATCATCAAGATGATAATTAAGGCAATAAACTTCACCTTCTTCTTTAAACTTACAACCGTTAGGATAAAAGTTGATGGGAGGAATATGCTCAGGACAGGTTGATACCCATTCTTCTTCCTTCTTGCTCCTCTTCCTCCTCCTCTTCTTTTTCTTCTTCTTCACCTTAGGAGGGAGTGGTTGGAGATGAAGCTTCTCCACATATCCTGGTTTATCATTAGAAACAATAGGGGAAACTTGGGAGAAACTCTCCTTTTTATTAGCAGAAATATAAGAGACATTTTTATACTTTGGTAAAGTTCCCTCCTTTCTAATCTTACTTATGTAATCATTTTCATGGCAATTAACAACACAATAGAGATGGCAATTTTGCACAGTGTTTTTTTATTCCTATGGCATTAACATCTAGCCAAGAAGTCTTTTCTGATAACTCTTCACACATCAAAAATAACATAAGCTCATCATAAAGATCAGGGGTGATCATGTTATCACACAACTGGTTAACTGTTATGTTTTGAAAGTGCATGCATTGAAAATTAAAGTGACCCTCTATACAGCAAAGTTCACAAGTAAAAGGATAAAGGTCACACAATTCTCTAGCAATTTCATTTAAATCTTTGACCCAAGTGATTGTTCTTTCATGCTTATGTTGCTTACAATACTTCTCTTCTTCAATCATAGGCCTTTCACAAGGTCTATCCACTCCACAAAAATTAACATGCTTATATAAAACTTCATTTTTAGGAATTGGATCATGCATGTTGCAATCATCATGAACAATTTCATTTTCTTTGCAAATCTCTTTAAAAGGTTCATGATGCTTGATCCAATCCTCCTTAGGCATATTAAGATGTGAAGCAAAAGATTTGAGGAAATCAACAAGGAGTTGAGAATCAAGCCCAAACTTAGCACTAAACTTATTAAAACTTGTAGTTTCAACAAAGGACTTAATGCAATCATACTCATAAATTATACCTGACTCTTTACCTTTGTCGATCTCCCAATCTTCAGTGTTGCGTTGAATTCTTTCAAGGAGTTCCCATTTAGCATCAATCTTTTCGTTTGTGAAAGAACCCATAGAGGAAGCATCGAGCAAATCTTTATCCTGTCGAGAGAGCCTCGCATAGAAATTAGTAATAATCATATCTTTGGGGAGCCCATGCTTAGGACATTTTAGCATTAACGTTTTCAGTCTCCCCCATGCTTGAGCTATGCTCTCTCCATCATGAGGATAGAAATTATAAACATAATTCCTATTCTCATGGACTTCATGAAGAGGATAAAACTTGGAGTAAAAGAGAGACATGATCTCTTCCCAATCCAGCAGGTGAGAGTCATCTAGTAGCCTATACCATTCCAATGCTTTTCCTTTCAGTGACAAGGCAAATAATTTCCTCATGACTCCATCTCTTGTCAAACCTGAAATCTTAAACAACTCACAAAGTTCTGTAAGTTTCAACAAATGAATACTAGGATTGACTGTCCCATCATAACAATCATTCCTAATTATTTCAATTATCCCAAGTGGTATTTGGAACGGGATACATTTAGTAGGTGGAGGAGACTTCTCTACCACGGGTGTGGTAAAGCGGCCTTCCCCAAGCAGCGAACTAAGAGTGAGGTTTTCCATAAACATAACTAGTGAAACTAAAAACAAGAAACGAAAAGATTTAATTGCAAGATCTAAAGATATACCTTCAAACACTTACTTCCCCGGCAACGGCGCCAGAAATAGCTTGATGTCTACACACGCTTCTATTTCTTGTAGACTATGTTGGGCCTCCAAGCGCAGAGGTTTGTAGGACAGCAGCAATTTCCCTCAAGTGGATGACCTAAGGTTTATCGAACTCAGGGAAGTAGAGGTTGAAGATGGTCTCTCTCAAGCAACCCTGCAACTAAGATACAAGAAGTCTCTTGTGTCCCCAACACACCTAATACAACTAGGAGTTGTATAGGTGCACTAGTTCGGCGAAGAGATGGTAAAATATGGATAATAGGAGTGGCAAAGCAAAGTAATATAAATCTGTAATAAAAAGTGCAGCAAGCAAACAAGTGGTAAACGTGAGCACAAATGGTATTGCAATGGTGGAAACAAGGCCTAGGCTTCATACTTTCACTAGTGGCAACTCCCAACAACATTAACATGGTCTAATCACATGATATTTCCCATAAAACATGCAATGGAGACGCACTCGGAGGTCATTCCTTCGTGGTCAAGAGAGGACGAGAATTATGTAGGGCTACAAAAGCACACCTCAAAGTTCGTAGTTCTCAATCTATGGATTTCCCAATGTCACCGCGGCCATCCAAAGAGAGTACCACAATCACCACAACATATCTCAAGGATAGTCAAAGACAAGCACCAAGAGACTCTCAATCTTCAATCAACACACAAAAGAGGAAATCACTCATGAAACTATTCTTCTAATCCATGTCCAATAGACCGCTGTCACCTTGGTCTCGGGGATTATACTAGATAAAGACAAGTGAGTACATCAATCCTAATACATAGAGGAAGGGGAAATATCATGGGATCACCTTAGATTAACATAGCCTATGATCACAACGAAGATCACATCATGGGAGAGAGAATTGACCACATAGCTACTGGTAGAAACCTCATCCCCGAGGAGGAACTACTCCCGCATCATGGAGGGAGGAAGCAACGTCGATGGAGATGAATCCGGGGGCACTTCCCCGTCCCGGCAGGATGCCGGCACAGGAATTCTGGTCCCCCGAAACTTGGTGGCGATGGCGGCGGAGATCGGAATTGCTTCTGGAGAAAAGGGTTCTGGAATCAGGGTTTTCGCGACGGGAGAATAAATAGGAGGCCAAGTGGGGCACCAGAGGAGGTGGAAGCCCCCCAGGCGGCCCCCCGGCGCGGCCAGGGGTGGGGTCGCGCCATCAGGGCGCCTGGGGCCCCTCTGGCCCCCCTCTGGCCCCACTTCTGGCACATGGAAGCTTCTGGAGCGCTGATTTTTAATATATTTTTCCCGGAATTTTTGGAGCACTTTTAATATGGGGGAAACCTGAAATAGAAAAACAGCAGAAAACAGGAACTGGCACTGTGGTGCACTGAGTTAATAGGTTAGTCCAAATATGATCAAAAGTGTATGGAAGTGCATCAATATCATATCAATATCACTCAAAAGAAGCATGGAGCAAGCAGAAATTATAGATACGTTTTGGACGTATCAAGCGCAGACCATCGTGATGCGGCATGGCGTACGTTTAGGTCAGGCTGGTTGGAGGTAGATGACAATAAAATTGGAGAGGAAGAGAGAAGATTGTAGCGATACCGGGTAGTGCGGGGTTGATTTTAAACTGCGGCGCCGGCGACATTAAAAGTGGGAGCAGTTGGGACGAAGGTGGGCGGCGGAGCCTGGTGAAAGGGCTTGCCTCCCGGTGAGCCCGCACAGCGGTCTGCTCGCACGCCTCCCTGTCAGCCGACGCAACAGTCTGCTCCCACGCCTCCCGTCGACTCACACGCTTGCTCGGACGGCACCTGCCGATGAGAAGCGGGACTCGTGGTGGCACGTAAACGCCCACGGTTTCAATAGTGAAAGCGTTCGCCTTAACGTGATAGGTCTTTTTACAAAATATATTTGCTCTTCATTTGTGCAACTTGTCATAAGCAGCTTGTCTCAAATTGAAGAAAAAAATTACGAAGTATGATTTGTGCCATATCACGTGACCATGCTCAGTTTCAAGAATTTATGGTCACTTTTGGATTTTCTGAAATTTAAGATCCAGGATTCGAAACAATATCATAACCTGCATCATGCAATAAATTTTCAAGCCATACATCTGTCCTGTTGTATTTCTTAAGAAAGGATTTGGTCAAACATTTTGCTTAGTTAGACTTCAGACTAGTTATATATGCAGAGAAAAAGGATAATCCCTCCGTACCAGTGCATTGCCTGATATATTAACTCAAGTACTAGGCACGAACAAACGGGCTCATCCTAGTGTAGTAGTAGTAGTACTAGGCAATGCAGTTGACGGGTGACCTTGGAGAGCGGCGACTGAGGGAATTGAACTGTGCTTGGCATGGTAGGTAATGTTGTCTAGTTAATAAAGCGTCCCTCCGTTGTTCATCGGTGGTCATTATGGACCGGGGATATGAGGGAAATTTCCTAGGGCTAGAATTCTGGCCGCCAGATATTTTGACTCGAAACGCGGAGGCTCGACTGGTTGAGGTTGCCTAATGTGGGTACCACGCATGCCACCAGAAGGACATGAGCCCGGTTTTTATTCTTTTTATTTTTTTAGGATCAACATGAGCCAAGGTCTGGCTGGTACGCCGTTGGATCCTACCATTCGAGAATACGAAAGGAACCTTTTAAATTGCCGAACGAATCTATGTGTATTACAATGCCCATATTTTCCTTGCAAATACTAATCTCAACGTGGTAATTGATTTATGATGAGTTGTTAAATTAGAGTGAGTTTGTGATATAGTGATCTCAACGTGGATTTCACATTTCATGGTATCCCTGGTAAGTTTTTCAATGCAAATTCAAATTTAAAAGATTAACAATATGGAGGTGAGAAAACTTTGTATGTATCAAGCAGATGACCACACACACAAACAGAGACACCCACACACGAACACAACAACAATCCAATAAGTATAGTGCATCTATTTTTTCCAAACCATGCTTGTATGACACAAATTAAAAAATACTCCTTCTGTTCCTAAATATTAGTCTTTTAGAGATTTCAACAAGCGACTACATACGGAGTAAAATAAGTGAATCTACATTCTAAAATATGTCTATATACATCCGTATGTGCCAGCCCACTTGAAATCTCTAAAAAGACTAATATTTAGGAACGAAGGATGTAAAATGTAAGACATGCATGGTCCTCAATTCAATATTTAAAACGAACATGAAACTGACACATGAATATTAAGTCTAGTACTACAGTACATGCAAATGTTGTGTTTAATTAGGAGGAGCTATGATTGTCGGGGGTCACCCCCTCGACCTTAAATAAAATTGTGAAGCTCTGTTTAGGGTTGTTTAGATTATATTTGTCCCCACCCTCCCAACCACCGATTGGTTGTGCACCCCCCACCCCTCCTCCACGGGAGAATATCATGTGCCCCCATACCTTAGATATGCCGATACGAGTTGCTTGGAGCTTGTAGATCTGAGATATAGCAGCTCACATGATGTCTTAATATTTTTACAGAAAACCTTGATGAGTTTGAGAATTGCACACAATTTGTACAAAAACTACTCAGATGCCCTTGGATCCCATATCCAACGACCTCGAAGCTCGTATCACCGTAGCATCTAAGATGAAGGAGGACATCATATTCTCCTGTATGTAAGAATATCACGTGCTACCACACCTTAGATGCTTTGGCGATACAAGCTCTTCGGAGCCGTTGGATTTGTGACCCAACACCTCCTCAGTGATTCAAATGGTTTTTGCAGAAAAGCCCCCAAAGAGTTCAGCCACTGCTTACAAGCACAAAGACTGCTCAGATCAAACGACCTCGAAGCTCGTATCACCGTAGCATCACTACAAGAAATATGTCAACTTGTGACCACCACTATTGGTCACTGAATGGTCACAAATTTCCATTTGTGACCTTTCTGTGACCAAAAACATAAAGTCAAAAGCTGGCCGTCATAAACTGACATTAGCGACCTTCTCTGTGAGAAGGTCATAGAAGTTTGTGACCAAAATATGCCTACTGACGTGTTTTGGTCACTAGCAGCCTCCCCAGACCACGTAGGCATCCAACGTGGCAAGCTGATGTAGCACAAGAATCGGCCCGGTCCATACACTTTTGATCATATTTGGACTAACTTACTAATCCAGTGCACCCCAGTGCGAGTTTCTGTTTTCGGCTATTTTTGTATTTCAGGTTTTCACGTTTCGAGAACTGCCCAGAAAAATCCAGAAAAATTATATAAAAAATCAGCGATCCAGAAACAACACCGCGTCCGAAGGGCAGCCTGGGGGGCCACCAGGGCTCCAGGCGCCCTGGCGGCGCGCCCACCCCCTGGGCCGCGCCGGGGGGGCGCCTGGGCCCCCCGAAGCCCGTCCGGTGCCCCCCTTTGGCATATATTTAGAGGGTCCTCCGAAACCCTCAGAATAGAACTTCTTTTCGCGATCCCATCTCTGTTCCGCCGCCGCCGCCGCTTCCAAGATCGGGAGCACCAGGAGAACTCTTCCCGGCACCCTGCCGGAGGGGAGGATCACCACCGGGAGCTTCTCCACCACCATGGACGCCTCCCGGATGACTCGTGAGTAGTCTCCCTTGGACCATGAGTCCATGACCAGTAGCTATGTGATGTTCTCCTCCCGTTCTTGTGCTTCACTAATTAGTCCTCGTGAGCTGCCCTACATGATCGAGGCACCTATGTAATCCTTATGCTGTTGCTATGTTGAGTTTGCTGGGATCCGATGGATTATGAGATTATGTTCAGATTGATCTTGAGTAATATATTTGATTCACCTCTTTTATATTTATGTTCATAAGTAATTCTTGCATGTTCTCCGTTGTTATTTATTGCTTTGGCCGAGTAGTAGGTAGTGACTCCAAGAGGGAACGTTATGCTTGATTGTGGGTTCATGCCCCTCGATGACTAGCTTGAGTGACAGAAACATGAGTCTAGGGGATGTGCTGTTGCCACAAGGGGGAAAACAACGGTGCTTGTGCCCGCGGGTGCAAGGATTGTTTACTTTACGCAAAGTTCTTTTAATGCAGTTGTCTGTTGCATTGAGTTTACACTATGGGTGGGACTCGCAACTTAATACCAGCGAGATGTTCTGGATAGATATCTCAAGGTGGATGATTAGTAGTAGGCATTGATGGATTTCGGTCTACTTACTTTGGCGTACCGCCCATGCTTTGAACCTCAACCTTTCTTGCAATGTAGTCAGCATTGGTTTGCATTCGTGGTCCTGTCAATTGCCCAGCTGTAATTTGTTTACCTCACATAGTTGTTTTATCGTCTTTTGGGAGAGAGACATCACTAGTGAACATCATGAGACTCCGGTCCTTATTACCATCATTGATCACACCCGCTATTTACCTTTCCGTTATTATTTACTATTGCAAAACACTATCTATCACTACTATCATTGCTTTTAACCCTTTGTCAACTACAAGGCCGGAGGGATTGACAACCTCTCTGTACTCGTTGGGAGCAAAGTTATTTGTATCTGTTTGCAGGTCCACGTTGATTGCTAATTGAGCCGTTAGCAGTTGACACCTACTTGTTGAACCTAGGAGTCTCTGGGGATTCGATCCTTGGCATCTTTGCTAAGGGAAAACACTTCTACTTACTGCATCTTACACCTTCCACTTGGGGTAACCAACGAGGGGTTCGAGGCCCATCAAGGAGTATTTTCTGGCGCCGTTGCCGGGGACTCCACTCTTCAGGATAGGGGAGTTGCATGCTATCTTTTACCTTTGCTTTTTAGTCTTGTTAGTTTACCTTTCAGTTTTTGCTTTCAGTACCTTTTATCGAAAATCACAAAAATAGTTATCTTGCTTGCTTGCTACTATGGGTTCCACCGAGAACACCAAGTTGTGTGACTTCACTAGTCACAACAACGATGACTTTATCAGCACACCTATCACTACACCTGCCACTTCAGCACCTTCATATGAAATTAAACCTCCTTTACTGAACTTAGTCATGAGAGAACAATTCTCCGGTGCTGGAGATGATGCTGCTTTACACTTGAACAACTTTGTTGAACTTTGTGATATGCAAAAGTACCAAGAATTAGATGGTAATATTGTTAAGCTTAAGCTTTTTCCTTTCTCCTTGAGAGGAGGAGCTAAAATTTGGTTTCAGTCTTTGCCTAGAAATAGCATAAATTCTTGGGACAAGTGCAAAGATGCTTTTATTGGAAAATACTATCCACCTGCTAAAATTATCCAACTTAGAAGTAACTTCATGAATTTTAAACAATTGGATAATGAACACGTTACCCAAGCTTGGGAACGTATGAAATCTCTTATCAAGAACTGCCCTACTCACGGTTTGACTACTTGGATGGTTATCCAAACTTTTTATGCAGGCTTGAACTTTACCTCGCGGAACTTGTTAGACTCGGCCGCGGGAGGAACTTTTATGTCAACTACACTTGGTGCTGCCACAAATCTTCTCGATGAGATGATGACCAACTATTCCCAATGGCACACCGAACGCGCTCCAACAGGTAGGAAGGTAAACTCTGAGGAGATTTCCTCCCTTAATGAAAAAGTTGACTTGATCATGTCTCTACTTTCGAAGCAATCTACTGTTGATCCTCGTGATGTTCCTTTAAATTCTTTGATTGCTCAAGAACAAGTAGATGTGAACTTTATCTCTAGAAACAATTTTAACAACAATGCTTATAGGAGTAACTTTGGTAACAATCCTAGACCGTTCCCCTCTAACTCTTATGGGAACAATAATGCTTATCCTAGTACCAAGAACTCCACTACTGAGCTAGAGACCATGCTTAGAGATTTCATCACTACCCAAAAAGCCTTTAATAAGAATGTAGAGGAGAAATTGCATAAACTAGATGATCTTTCTTTTAAGGTAGACCACTTAGCCAATGAGGTAAAATTCCTAAAAATTGTAACTTCTCCTCTTAAGGAGAGGGAAGTCATCCCTATTAATGCTACTCAAGTACAAATCAATGAAAACATTAGGATGATGGCTAAACTTAAAGAAAGATGGGCTAGAGAAAGGGAGGAAGAGGAAAGAATTAAGAGCCTTCCTACCCACCACACTGTTGCTACTATCCAAGTTATTGAGAATGTCCACACTCTTAGCACCCAATGTACTCCTGGTCCCAATGGACCTATTAATGGTGATGCTATGACTATAGAAACTACCAAACAAGTGAACCTTAAGGACACCACTACCACTTTACTTGATGCTCGTGACCTTGATTTTGATAATTGCACTCTTACCGAAGTTATTGATTTCCTCCACAAGATGTCTAGAGATCCCCGCACTAGCACACTTAACCTTGCCTTCACAGAGCATATCACTAATGCTCTCATCAAAGCTAGAGAGGAGAAACTTAGAGTAGAAGCCTCCATACCTATAAAGCTAGAGGATGGTTGGGATCCTATGATAAAAATTAATTTGAATGACTTCTCTTGTTATGCATTATGTGATGTTGGTGCTAGTACCTCTGTTATGCCCAAAAGGATATATGATATGCTTAAATTGAAACCATATGATTCTTGTTCTTTTGGTGTTCGTCTCGTTGATTCTTCCATAAAGAAACCTTTGGGGAGGATCGACGATGTTCTTATTGTTGTCAATGATAATTATGTTCCCGTTGATTTTACTATTATGGATATTGAATGTGATCCTTCATGTCCAATTATTTTGGGACGTCCCTTTTTACGCACCGTTGGTGCTGTCATTGACATGAAAGAGGGTAATATAAAATTTCAGTTTCCTCTCAAGAAAGGGATGGAACACTTCCCTCGTAAGAAGACCAAGTTACCTTTTGAGTCCGTTGTACGGGCTAGTTATTCTTTTACTCTTGATAAAACTTGATCTATGCATTATGCCTAGCTTAAAGGCATAAAAGTAAGCGCTTTTGGGAGGCAGCCCACATGAATATATTTTTTGCTTTTGTTGTGTCTTGATGTTGTTTACTGCTGTAGCATCATCATTGTATCTTTGCTTTTCATATTTGTGCCAAGTATAGCTTCTGATTGCTAGAAAGTTCAAAAGTTGTGAGGTGCTGACCAGGAAACAGATTCTGTCCTTGGATAGAAAAATTCGTATAAAATCACCAGATCATCTTTTTGGTGTGAAGTTTTTCGACAGCGTTCTCTATATAATTGTCTTTCGTTCGTCTGTTCTGAGTTTTTTGATTTGAGTTGCAGAAGTATCCCGAACAGATCAATTACTGCCTGCTGTTCTGTTTTTCACAGATTCTGTCCTGTTTTGCCTTTCCCTCACTTTGCAAATCAAGAACTTGCTTTTTCTTTGCAAAAACCTTTTGGCAATCTTGAGAAACAGTAGAACTTCAAGAATATCCTTATTTCCAGCAAGGTATAATTATTTTATTAAGGGTACTAACCTCGCTAATCAGATTATGATGAGTTATGTATGAAGGGAGTTTTCAAGTGTGCGAGGGAAGATGATAAAAAGATTCAGGAGTGTCAAGCGCTCAAGCTTGGGGATGCCCCCGTGCACCCCCAAGAAATATTCAAGGAGACTCAAGCGTCTAAGCTTGGGGATGCCCCTGTGCATCCCCTTCTCCATCAACATTATCAGTTCGTCTTTCGTTCCACTATATTTTAATCACTTCATGTGTTATGTGTTATGCTTGGAGCGTCTTGCTTTTAGTTTTCTTTTTAGTTTTTCATAACGAGTCGGAAATCAGCATTCCTTTATGTGGGAGAGAAACACGCTCCACTTCTACCTAGAACATAACATAGAATTTTCATGTCTATCTATGCTATGTGTGTTCTTTGTCTTTTAAATAGCTACTATCGTGCTCTGCTCTTAGTATTCATGCTTATCTTTTCAAAGAGCTTTTGTTTAGTTGGTTGCTTGAACTCTCTTTAATTATCATGCTCACCTTATTAAGAGAGTTTGCTTCCGTTGCATTGGTTAATGTGTCTATGATAAAGATGCTACTTGCATGATGGAGCTTAGTAGTTCAGGTTTTCTTATGGTTAATCTCAAATAGCTGGGGGGTTCCCAATGTGTTATTGGAGTACCAACTTGATTTGTTTGCCTATGATATGGTATGGTCTAGTAATATCTTCCTTCGAGAATTTATTTTGATTGACTTGGCGTATGCTCACGCATATTAAGACTGTAAAGAAAGTCTGTTAAGCCTTGATGATCTTTTGTTTCTGAGTAGCGATATAACTACCATGCCTGATTCAATGTTGCTTTGCCGCTCTGCATGATTATGACCGTCATTGATCTCTTAGTTGGTCGCTCCCAGTCTTTTTGCTAACCTCCTCCTGTACTAAGCACACTAACCTTGCAATCCATAGCTCATGGGAAAGTAGCTTAAAAACTATTGTGGTAAAGAATATGTTGCCTATGTATCCTATTTCTTCTAAGTTGCTTGCTGAGCGGTAACCATGTTTCTGGGGACGCCATCAACTGTCACACTTTTGTTGAATATCATGTGAGTTGCTATGCATGTTCGTCTTGTCTGAAGTAAGGGTGATTTGCCGTGGGTTGAATGAATATGCATATTGTTAGAGAAGAACATTGGGCCGCCAACCAAAGCCATGTATCATGGTGGAAGTTTTAGCTTGGACGTTGATCCTCAATCTCTTATGAGAACATGCTTATGCATTAAAGAGGAGTCCATCATCTATTTTCTATGTTGTCCCGGTATGGATGTCCTCAAGTTGAGATCTATCAAAAACGAGAAATCAAATGCGATTTATCTCCTTGGACCTTTGTACAGGTGGCATAGAGGTACCTCTTTGTGACACTTGGTTGAAACATATGTAATGCAATGATAACCCATGGAAATCCGAGCTAATTAGGACAAGGTACGAGCACTATTGGTATTCGATGCATGAGGCTTGCAACTTATAGGATGTCTTATGCATGACACATATGAAGTACTACTACCGTTGACAAAATTGCTTCCATGCTTTCAAAATAAAAAGCTCTAGCACATAACCATTCTTTTACCTTTATGATGAAGCACCAACTACTGAGAGCATGATTGTCATTCTGGGTGTAATGTGCATTGTCCCAAAGTAGCATTGTCCTTTGCATGATTGTGATATCGTTTATTCTGCAATAATTGTATCTAGTCATCACTTAAACCTTGAAGGTGCCCCTGCATTTATGTTTTGCATCACTAAAGGGGGCAAGCTAGATATTACTTTATCATATTTGCACATCATGTTCATTGCAAATCTTTTTGATGTTTCAGTTTCATGTTGTAAAACCTTCAGTCATTTGTGATTTTCTCTTGAGGAAACTTAATTACTTTAGAATCATTGTCTCAGTAAGCTTTTGTCATATGACTACGAAAAAGTCCTATATGGTTAATAGCATGTCACAACAGAAATTATTCTTTTTATCATTTACCTACTCGAGGACGAGCAGGAATTAAGCTTGGGGATGTTGATACGTCCAAAACGTATCTATAATTTCTGCTTGCTCCATGCCACTTTTGGGTGATATTGCTATGATATTCATACACTTCCATACACTTTTGATCATATTTGGACTAACTTACTAATCCAGTGCACCCCAGTGCCAGTTTCTGTTTTCGGCTATTTTTGTATTTCAGGTTTTCACGTTTCGAGAACTGCCCAGAAAAATCCAGAAAAATTATATAAAAAATCAGCGATCCGGAAACAACACTGCGTCCGAAGGGCAGCCTGGGGGGGGCCACCAGGGCTCCAGGCGCCCTGGCGGCGCCCCCCCCTGGGCCGCGCCGGGGGGGCGCCTGGGCCCCCCGAAGCCCGTCCGGTGCCCCCCTTTGGCATATATTTAGAGGGTCCTCCGAAACCCTCAGAACAGAACTTCTTTTCGCGATCCCATCTCTGTTCCGCCGCCGCCGCCGCTTCCAAGATCGGGAGCACCAGGAGAACTCTTCCCGGCACCCTGCCGGAGGGGGGGATCACCACCGGGAGCTTCTCCACCACCATGGACGCCTCCCGGATGACTCGTGAGTAGTCTCCCTTGGACCATGAGTCCATGACCAGTAGCTATGTGATGTTCTCCTCCCGTTCTTGTGCTTCACTAATTAGTCCTCGTGAGCTGCCCTACATGATCGAGGCACCTATGTAATCCTTATGCTGTTGCTATGTTGAGTTTGCTTGGATCCGATGGATTACGAGATTATGTTCAGATTGATCTTGAGTAATATATTTGATTCACCTCTTTTATATTTATGTTCATAAGTAATTCTTGCATGTTCTCCGTTGTTATTTATTGCTTTGGCCGAGTAGTAGGTAGTGACTCCAAGAGGGAACGTTATGCTTGATTGCGGGTTCATGCCCCTCGATGACTAGCTTGAGTGACAGAAACATGAGTCTAGGGGATGTGCTGTTGCCACAAGGGGGAAAACAACGGTGCTTGTGCCCGCGGGTGCAAGGATTGTTTACTTTACGCAAAGTTCTTTTAATGCAGTTGTCTGTTGCATTGAGTTTACACTATGGGTGGGACTCGCAACTTAATACCAGCGAGATGTTCTGGATAGATATCTCAAGGTGGATGATTAGTAGTAGGCATTGATGGATTTCGGTCTACTTACTTTGGCGTACCGCCCATGCTTTGAACCTCAACCTTTCTTGCAATGTAGTCAGCATTGGTTTGCGTTCGTGGTCCTGTCAATTGCCCAGCTGTAATTTGTTTACCTCACATAGCTGTTTTATCGTCTTTTGGGAGAGAGACATCACTAGTGAACATCATGAGACTCCGGTCCTTATTACCATCATTGATCACACCCGCTATTTACCTTTCCGTTATTATTTACTATTGCAAAACACTATCTATCACTACTATCATTGCTTTTAACCCTTTGTGAACTACAAGGCCGGAGGGATTGACAACCTCTCTGTACTCGTTGGGAGCAAAGTTATTTGTATCTGTGTGCAGGTCCACGTTGATTGCTAATTGCGCCGTTAGCAGTTGACACCTACTTGTTGAACCTAGGAGTCTCTGGGGATTTGATCCTTGGCATCTTTGCTAAGGGAAAACACTTCTACTTACTGCATCTTACACCTTCCACTTGGGGTAACCAACGAGGGGTTCGAGGCTCATCACGTACCTTGTTGTGCATGAGGATGGAGCAGCCTGGCTCGAGCTGGTCCTTGTCGACGAAGGAGAGTATGCCGATGTAGTACTCGGGGCCGACGGAGGAGGAGACGATGGCGTGGCTCTCATCGATGATCTCCTCGAGGGAGCCGACGCTCATGGGGGTGCCGCGGAGGTCATCGACCTTGGAGTGGTCCTCCTCCATCTTCTCCTCGGTGTGGCGGAGGCGCTCCTACGCGGCGACGAACTCCTCCTCGATGAGGAGGTAGCCTTGACGCGGTCGAGCTTGAGGAGGCGGAGGCGGCACTTGGAGAGCGGCGCGACGCCCGGGAGGCGGGCGGCCGCCTCGGGCCCCTTCTGGCGCCGCTGCTTGCGACCGACGCGCGACGGCGCGGCGGGCGGCTCGAACTTCTTGTCTTTCTCGTTGCCGTCGCCGCCCGGCTTGCCGCGGTCGCCCGGGGCGCTGCCCTGCTTGCCCATGCCGCCCGGCATGCCCTGTCCCATGGTCACCGGCGAGGGTTTGGGGGCGGATCTGTGTCTGGATTTGGATGCGGTGCGGCGCGGAGGAGTTTCTCGTCCCGGATCGGAGTGGGAGCGGCGGGGAGAGGACTGGATCGGGAAAGGAGGCCATCGACGGGGAGGAGGCGGCGGCTGGGAGGAGAGGAGGGGTGCGATGGGAGGAGTCGATGGGATCTGACCTAGGGTTTGGGCTGCGGGTGGGGGTCTCTCTTTTTCATTTTTTTAATTTTTTTAATAGATAGATGGATGGATGGATGTGGGATGGAGAGATGGATGGATGGATGGATGGATGGACGCCATGTCATCGATCCGTGGGAAGAGTTCGGATTGGTTCGGAAAATCAGTGATGTAAAATAGTTTTCAAGTACTAAAAATAAAGGGATTTTGTGAAGTAGCTATCAAAAATATTTTGCAAAAGGGCACCACACAAATTTGGACTAGAGTTAGACCACATTTTATGGATTAGGACCAATTTGTACGCATTTTTGATATTTCTAGCTATTTTTAATCATTTTTCGAGTGCCCCAATGAGATTTTTTTATGAAGAACCTACCAAATAATTATTGCAAAATTGGACCAAATCATTTTTATAAAATACTAGGACATATTTAATGCACAATTGACAAAATGGTTGGGTGTAAAAAGTTTTGATCCACCTCTCGTGAAAAAGACAAATTTCCGCCGATTCAGCTGGAAGCGGGTCAAATTTGAACTGCAGCTGCCTCATAGTTTGCTTTTTATTTTTTCCAAAAATCATTTGTAGGTACATAAGTATCTATTTAATCAGAGAAACACCAAAAAAATTCCAAGATTCAACCACTAGCTAGGAACGGTCATTCCCGCCGTTTTGACCGCATTTTGAAACGGACATAAAAAATTCAAAAAAATTCAAAAAATTGGAAAACCTTCGCATTGTGTCATTATATGTGACCAAGTTACCAGGAAAAATAATAAACTTGTAATACAACAATTCTTTTAAAAAAGTGTTCTCAGAAATGAGCTATCATGCGTGAAGATTCATGGCTTTCAAGCCAAATGATCAATCCTATGGCCACATTCATGCCATAGCTTGTTCAAATGATCTCATATTGTGCATAAGGGTGCATCTTGGAATGGCAAACAATATTGCCTAAGGAAGTTTTCATTTTCTTTGGACGAAAAAATCATTTTCCATTTTTCGTGTGCCCAAAAAGAGGTTTTTTTGTGAAGGACCTCCCAAATAATTGTTGCAAAATTGGACAAAATCATTTTTATAAAATACTAGGACATATTTAATGCACAGTTGACAAAATGGTTGGGTGTAAAAAGTTTTGATCCACCTCTCGTGAAAAAGACAAATTTCCGCCGATTCAGCTGGAAGCGGGTCAAATTTGAACTGCAGCTGCCTCATAGTTTGCTTTTTATTTTTTCCAAAAATCATTTGTAGGTACATAAGTATCTATTTAATCAGAGAAACACCAAAAAAATTCCAAGATTCAACCACTAGCTAGGAACGGTCATTCCCGCCGTTTTGACCGCATTTTGAAACGGGCATAAAAAATTCAAAAAATTCAAAAAATTGGAAAACCTTCGCATTGTGTCATTATATGTGACCAAGTTACCAGGAAAAATAATAAACTTGTAATACAACAATTCTTTAAAAAAAGTGTTCTCGGAAGTGAGCTATCATGCGTGAAGATTCATGGCTTTCAAGCCAAATGATCAATCCTATGGCCACATTCATGGCATAGTTTGTTCAAATGATCTCATATTGTACATAAGGGTGCATCTTGGAATGGCAAACAATATTGCCTAAGGAAGTTTTCATTTTCTTTGGACAAAAAAATCATTTTCCATTTTTCGTGTGCCCAAAAGGAGGTTTTTTTGTGAAGGACCTCCCAAATAATTGTTGCAAAATTGGACCAAATCATTTTTATAAAATACTAGGACATATTTAATGCATAGTTGACAAAATGGTTGGGTGTAAAAAGTTTTGATCCACCTCTCGTGAAAAAGACAAATTTCCACCGATTCAGTTGGAAGCGGGTCAAATTTGAACAGCAGCTGCCTCATAGTTTGCTTTTTATTTTTTCCAAAAATCAACTGTAGGTACATAAGTATCTATTTAATCAGAGAAACACCAAAAAAATTCCAAGATTCAACCACTAGCTAGGAACGGTCATTCCCGCCGTTTTGACCGCATTTTGAAACGTGCATAAAAAATTCAAAAATATTCAAAAAATTGGAAAACCTTCTCATTGTGTCATTATATGTGACCAAGTTACCAGGAAAAACAATAAACTTGTAATACGACAAATCTTTTAAAAAAATGTTCTCAGAAATGAGCTATCATGTGTGAAGATTCATAGCTTTCAAGCCAAATGATCAATCCTATGGCCACATTCATGGCATAGTTTGTTCAAATGATCTCATATTGTGCACAAGGGTGCATCTTGGAACGGCAAACAATATTGCCTAAGGAAGTTTTCATTTTCTTTGGACAAAAAAATCATTTTCCATTTTTCGAGTGCCCAAAAGGAGGTTTTTTTGTGAAGGACCTCCCAAATAATTGTTGCAAAATTGGACCAAATCAATTTTCTAAAATACTAGGACATATTTAATGCACAAGTGACAAAATGGTTGGGTGTAAAAAGTTTTGATCCACCTCTCGTGAAAAAGACAAATTTCCGCCGATTCAGATGGAAGCGGGTCAAATTTGAACTGCAGCTGCCTCATAGTTTGCTATTTATTTTTTCAAAAAATCATTTCTAGTTACATAAGTACCTATTTAATCATAAATACATGGTTTGGTGGTGATACGCCGAGGTTTGGGTGGTGGTCGAGGGCCCCAACTCTAGAGCGCGTAAACTCGCATGCCCGCCGCGTGGTCACCGCGTGACTGTGGCGTTGCCATGTGTTCTGGGCGGCCTAGGCATGTCTAGTGGGTTGGGCACTCCCTAGGTAGGTGCTAGGAAGAAAATTACAACATAAGATTCTCACGAGGAGACCGATCGATGCTCTAACATGAATTAGCAGCCAAGTGTTTTATTACCGGTACGGGAAATGCACATGGCTAATAGGCGTGAGTTTTGGTTGAGGATGATCAGTTACTAAGAAGACCGTCTTCACAAATTTTCAGCTCAAAAGGAGGAGTCTAGGTGGTACTTGCTTTGCAAAGTACCACAGTGGACATAAATACGAATGTTGAAGATGGGCTCAAAATAATGAATGGATTGAGTTGGTATTTGGTGGAGGATAGTTATTTGGGCATAGGAAAGCACTGTAGAAAATGGATACCATTTGGACATGCCAAAGTGGTACTTCCTTCACAAAGCGTTTTTTTGAACAGAATAGGAAAATGAATATTTTTTAATTATTTTTGAACTAGGCAAGGAAGGTTTTTTTTACATATTTGACGAAGATATGACCCAAAGAATTTATGAGATTTTTTTGGGAATTTTGGGAATGACAGAAATATAGGTTGCTTCACAACCTAGGGCAAAACTGCCACATGGACATGACACATAGGCAAAACTGATGAGGTGGCGCCTAGTCGTAGCAATCCACCACAATTTACAAGGTTATGACCATCTATATTGGTCATGATCAGCTAGAAATAAGGCAGCGGACCAGTGATATCTGCTTTATGACCATTTCGTGTAAGGAAATTATGACCTTTCTGACCAAAATGGTCGTTATAGTTTAGGGTTTGGAGCCCCCCGAACAGCTTTTGACCAATTGGTCTGAAATGATCATAGATCTATGACTAATTCTTCCAGGGTCACTAATAGAAGGTCATAAGTTGACATATTTCTTGTAGTGCATCCAAGCTGCGAGAGCACCTTATGTTTTCTCGCATGGGAGAATATGAGGTGCTGCCGCACCGTAGATTCTATGGTGATACGAGTTCACGAAGATCTAACAGCCCACAGTAGGAGGTTTGAATGTTTTTGCAATATATGGCTGAGAGAGTTTGGGAATTGCACAGAAAGTACAAGTACTACGCATGTGCCATCTGATCATTGATCATACGACCTAGATGCTCATATCACCGTAGCGGGTAATTAAGCTACGGGGAGCACCTAATATGAGCAACGGGCAGCCGTTGGATCCAAGATGCAGCAGCACACATGAGGCTTGCATGTTTTATTTGCAAAAAAACCTTTGGTGAGTTTGAAAATAGCGCATAATTACAAATACTACTCCCAAGCCATTGGATCTCACTTCCAACGGTGTAAAAACTCGTATCACCATAGCATCCAAGTTGCGGGGTGGATGTGATATTCTATGCAGCTGTCATTTTTTTCATTAACTAGCAAAATACGTGTAACTTGTGTCGATACTTGTCTAACCGCGCAAAGTGTTTGTTCAAAAAACATCCTACACTGAAATATCGGAACAACACACGGGGGTCCCACTTGTCATTAATCAAATTTGGACCTAAAACTTACAAATATGAAAGACGGTATTGGAACTGGCAACCTGGACTACAAAGCGTTAGTCGATAGCCCGAAACAACAACAGTTGTTGGCTTTGTCCCATAACTTGATTTTATACAGTATTACGTTGAGTAGAGTAGAGGAGTGCCTCGTCAACACGTGCATGATCGTTGACTCACTTACTGGTGGGTCCCATGCGATCTCTCTCTTCTCTCCATCGTCTAACCTTTGCACGGGCACACACGAAGAGCGGCGCTAGCTTGTCGTGGTGTTATTACAACTAAAAAAAGCTTGGAAAATAGAAGCATCGCCTAGAACAAGAGATGTTGTGGCTGGTCGAGACGGAGCTAACCACACCTATCCTCCGTGCCATGTTAGCATGATGAAGCTGTGTGGCTAGTGGGGTGTTTTCGACCGACTAGCTTGGTCCCGAGGTCGAACCATAGGTACTACATCTGATATAGTAAATTTTTACACACACATTTTTCCTCCGTGCTGAGACATGGCACACCCTACCGCGCGGTTTCGGGGTCCTCCCGGGTGGTGCACGCATATATTCTTCCTGACGTGGGACGCCCTACCGCGGGTTTTCGCCGAAGCAAGTACATGAGTCGTCAAATCACGAAAGACCACTTTTCCCGCTGAGTACATTAGTGAAGCATGGTGGCTAGCTAGTTGGGCTAGTTCGACCGATTAGCTAGGCCGCCGCCACATTTGTTTTTTCACCCCTTTTTTTATCTACTTGCCGGCAGGTAAATTTAAATATCCACCGCGGCGTTGCTCTAGTGTTTGAGTGCGGCAGGATTTTTTATTTTTTGATTGACGGGAGCAGGCACGGCAGGATTTTTAATATTTTGATTGACGGGAGCAGGCGCGGCAGCAATTAGTCACGATGACTCCGCCTGTAAAACCCACTGCTCCCTAATGTGAGAAGTCGTCGACTGGTGTTTTACCATGGTGAAAACCAAAAGATTCCCCGCTCCTCGGCTGGCTCCTTCCGCCTTCCTATAGATTGCATTGCCTTTCAGCCGTTTCGCCCCCTGCATCACCAACGTCGTGTGCCTCAAGAAGAAGAGGGACTTCCGTGGTGTTTAGGCACCCTCTGCATGGGCATGTCCATGTCTCGGTGCAACATGACCGTTGGATCAAACTCAGACGGTGCAGATCAGTCACTATAGCACAAAGCGTGTGGGTGTGTTTGGTTGCATTCTCATCTCAATATACTCCTCTATCTAGGTGTGTAAGTCGCCTTACGAAAACCAAATAATCCCAAAACACTTAGACATGGTACATTAACTCCCTCCCCGTTTCTTGTTTTGTGACATATCAACCAATAAGAGACGTGGGCCGTGCATGCTTTCAATGACTTGAGACTAATAAACATGACATGGAGTGGTTAGTTCATTGCATGCAATGCTATTAATTAGCAAAAAGACATTAAGTTTTCTCATTTTCCTCTCCGCCTTGGTCGCAGTGCACAACGTAAGATGACTTACACACCTAGACGGGGGGAGTAGTTGTTTCCTCTTCGTGTATTTGTGTTAACCTACTAGTGTGGACTCATGCACCCTTCATGCACTCTGCCAAACACCCAAAAGTGGGTCGAGAAGGGAACTTTTGCTCCCATCCCGTGCACCCTTCATACACCCTGCCTAACACTATTTGTGCTTCATATGGTTCATGTTTCGTGGAGTACTGTAGCACCGTACTCTCCGTGCGCTGTAGACCTAGTTCTGTTAACATTGATCTCACCGTTCATTCTCGACCGGACAGTCGAGAAAGTGGTACTATGTTACTACATTACTGTTCACATAGTTGACATGCGCACAACATCATTTGTTGTCGTCATATCTTACTACACTAGCAACAAGATTATGTAGTACTGACGTATGAACCACTGCACATGCCTAGTAGTAGGAGCACTGTGTATGTTCAAGTGGCTGTCGTGTTTCGCATTCCTCCGTCGTAAGAGTGGAAACACTTGTTGTAATCATTTTTTCTTCAGAAAAATAGTGGACACGCTCTACCGTGCGGATCCTCCTCCAGCCATGCACTAAATTACTCACTTTCGCCGACGTGTGGGACAGCCAGCATCGAGGTCCACCAGCCATGCACTAAATTACTCCATAGTAGAGTGACGGTAGACTACCTTGATCGAAGCACCGCAGTAATGCCCAATGAGCCGTCAAATCACAAAACCCCCTCCTTGCTGCTTCTCGAGCTTGCGTTGTATTCCCTCGAAGAGGAAAGGGAGATCCAGCACAGTAGCGTAAGTATTTCCCTTAGTTTTAGAGAACCAAGGTATCAATCCAGTAGGAGACCACGCGCGAGTCCCTCGCACCTGCACAAACAAATAAGAACTTCGCAGCCAACGCGATAAAGGGTTGTCAATCCCTTTACGGTCACTTAGGAAAGTGAGATCTGATAGAGATGATAGTTTGATATTTTTGGTATTTTTGGTTATAAGAACATAAAGTAAAAGAGGAAAAGTAAAGTAAATTGTAGATTGATATGTTGAGAATAGACCCTGGGGCCATAGTGTTCTCTAGTGGCTTCTCTCATGATAGCGATATTCTACGGCGGGTAAACAAATTACTATCGAGCAATTGATAGAAATGTGAATAATTATGAGACTATCTAGGCATGATCATTATATATAGGCATCACGTCCGAGACAAGTAGACCGAAACGATTATGCATCTACTACTATTACTCCACACATCGACCGCTCTCCAGCATGCATCTAGTGTATTAAGTTCACAAGAACAGAGTAACGCCTTAAGCAAGATGACATGATGTAGAGGGATAAACTCAAACATAGTGATATAAACCCCATCTTTTTATCCTCGATGGCAACAATACAATACGTGCCTTGCTGCCCCTACTGTCAATGGGAAAGGACACCGCAAGATTGAACCCAAAGCCAAGCACTTCTCCCATTGCAAGAACTATAGATCTAGTTGGCCAAACCAAACCAATAATTCGGAGAGACTTGCAAGGATATTATAATCATACATAAAGAGTTCAGATAAAAACCAAATATTTCTCATAGATAATCTTGATCATAAACCCACAATTCATCGGATCTCAACAAACACACCGCAAAAAGAGATTACATCGAATAGATCTCCTCGAAGACCGAGGAGAACTTGGAATTGAGATCCATAGAGAGAGAGAGAGGAAGCCATCTAGATACTAGCTATGGACCCGAAGGTCTGTGGTAAACTACTCACAACTCATGGTGAGGCGTTGATGATGATGTAGAAGCACTCTGTGGTAGATCCCACCCTCCGGCGAAGCTCCGGAACAGGCCCCAAGATGGGATCTCTCGGGAACAGAAGGTTGCGGCAGTGGAACTAGGGTTTTCTCTGTTGTTCTGATAGTTTCGGGGTACGTAGGTATATATAGGAGGAAGGAGGGCACCGGGGGCCAGACGAGGTGCCCACGAGGCAGGGGGCGCGCCCTATAGGGGGGCGCCCCCCACCCTCGTGGACGCCACATCAGCCCTACTCCGTGGTTCTCAAGTCTCCCGTGCGTATTTTGCTCCAAAAATATCTCTCCCAAAGGTTTCATTCCTTTTGGACTCCGTTTGATATTCCTTTTCTGCAAAACCCTAAAACAGGCAAAAAAACAGCAATGTGGGCTGGGCCTTTGGGTTAGTAGGTTAGTCCCAAAAATAATATAATAGTGTATAACAAAGCCCATTAAACATCCAAAACATCATAAATAATAGCATGGAACAATACAAAATTATAGATACGTTGGAGACGTATCAAGCATCCCCAAGCTTAATTCCTGCTCGTCCTCGAGTAGGTAAATGATAAAAACAGAATTTTTGATGTGGAATGCTAACCAACATAGTTTTTCAATGTAATTCTCTTAATCGTGGCATGAATGTTCAGATCTGAAAGATTCAAGACAAAAGTCTATATTGACATAAGAAATAATAATACTTCAAGGATACTATCAAAGCAATCATGTCTTCTCAAAATACTATGGCTAAAGAAAGTTATCCCTACAAAATCATATAGTCTGGCTATGCTCCCTCTTCATCACACAAAATATTCATATCATACACAACCCCGGTTTCAGCCAAGCACTTGTTTTCATACTCTATTCTTTCAAACCTTTCAACTTTCACGCAATACATGAGCGTGAGCCATGGACATAGCAATATGTGGAATAGAGTGGTGGTTGTGGAGAAGACAAAAAGGAGGGAGATAGTCTCACATCGACTAGGCGTATCAACGGGCTATGGAGATGCCCATCAATAGATATCAATGTGAGTGAGTAGGGATTGCCATGCAATGGATGCACTAGAGCTAAAAATGTATGAAAGCTCAACAAAAGAAACTAGTGGGTGTGCATCCAACTTGCTTGCTCATGAAGACCTAGGGCATTTGAGGAAGCCCATCGTTGGAATATACAAGCCAAGTTCTATAATGAAAATTCCCACTAGTATATGAAAGTGACTAAACATGAGACTCTCCATCATGAAGAACATGGTGCTACTTTGAAGCAAAAGTGTGGAAAAAGATAGTAGCAATTGTCCCTTCTCTCTTTTCTCTCATTTTTTGGAGGGGCTTTCTCTCCTTTTTTTTATTTATTTAGCCCCTCTCTATTTTTTTTGGGCCATCTCTTTTTTTATTTGCCCTTTCCTCACATGGGACAATGCTCTAATAATGATGATCATCACACTTATATTGAATTAGAACTCGATACTAGAACAAAGTATGACTCTATATGAATGGCTCCAGCGGTGTACCGGGATGTGCAATAAGTCAAGAGTGACATGTATGAAAAATTATGCATGGTGGCTTTGCCACAAATACGATGTCAACTACATGATCATGCATGGCAATATGACAATATGATGCGTGTCATATGAATGGAACGGTGGAAAGTTGCATGTCAATATATCTCGGAATGGCTATGGAAATGTCATGATAGGTAGGTATGGTGGCTGTTTTGAGGAATATATATGGTGGCTGTTTTGAGGAAGGATATATAGTGGGTGTATGGTATCGGCGAAATTTGCGCGATACAAGAGAGGCTAGCAATGGTGGAAGGGTGAGAGTGCGTATAATCCATGGACTCAACATTAGTCATAAGAACTCATGTACTTATTGCAAAAATTTACGAGTCATCAAAACAAAGCAATCAACGCATGCTCCTAGGGGGGAGGTTGGTAGGTGGTAACCATCGCGCGCCCCCGACCTTCACACAAAGGTTGACACTTTATAAATACCTCATGCTCTAACTTCGTCACATAGCGGTTCACCATACGTGCATGCTATCGGAATCACTAACTTTAACACAAGCATTTCTCAATTTCATAATAACTCCACTAGGATGACTCTAATATCACTATCCTCATATCTCAAAACAATTATCAAGCATCCAACTTCTCATCATATTCAATGCACTTAGTGTGAAAGTTTTTACTACATTGATATTGGATGTCTATCATGTGAAGACTAGTTTTATAGCCTAAGCACATTACCATGTTGTTTTAATAGACTCTAAAAAGGATATAAGTGAAGCATGAGAGATCAACAATTTTTTCAAAATATTATCACCACCGTGCTCTAAAAGATATAAGTGAAGCACTAGAGCAAAAACTATTCAACTCAAAAGATATAAGTGAAGCACATAGAGTGTTATATAAATTCCTAGGCCATATTTAACTTTCTCAAATAGATGCGTTCATAAAGGATAATTGTGGCAAACTAACAAGCAAAGACTCAAATGATACATGACGCTCCAAGTAAAACACATATCATGTGGTGAATAAAAATATAGCTCCGAGTATAGTTACCGATGGATGAAGACGAAAGAGGGGATGCCTTCCCGGGGCATCCCCAAGCTTAGGCTTTTGGTTGTCCTTGAATTTTACCTTGGGGTGCCTTGGGCATCGCCAAGCTTAGGCTCTTGCCACTCTTTGTTCCATAGTCCATCAAAGCAATACTCAAAACTTGAAAACTTCACAACACAAAACTAAGACAAAAATCTCGTGAGCTCCGTTAGTAAAAGAAAACAAACCACTACTCAAAGGTACTGCAATGAACTCATTCTTTGTTTACAATGGTGTTAAACCTACTGTATTCCAACTTCTCTATGATTCATACTTCCCAATACTACTCATAGATGCATTGAAATAAGCAAACAACACACGAAAAACAGAATCTGTCAAAAACAGAACAGTCTATAGTAATCTGCAGTTTCCGCATACTTCCGTAACTCCAAAAAAATTAAACTAAATTGGTAAACGTGGGGAATTTGTCTATTAATCATCTGCAAAAAGAATCAACTAAATAGCACACTCCAGTAAAATCTGGTGACCATTCTAGCGAGCACTAACGATTATGTTTTTCACAGCAAGATCATATAAACTTGGCACAAACACTAATTAAAACACAAAACCACATCTAAACAGAAGCTAGATGCAATATTTATTCCTAAACAGAAGCAAAAACAATAAAATAAAATAAAATTGGGTTGCCTCCCAACAAGCGCTATCGTTTTACGCCCCTAGCTAGGCACGATACATGGATAGATCTAGGTATTGCCATCTTTGGAAGGCAATCCATAAGTGGCTCTCATAATAGATTCATATAGTAATTCGATTTTTTTTCTAGGAAAGTGTTCCATGCCTTTCCTTAACGGAAATTGGAATCTAATATTTCATTCCTTCAGATCAATAATTGCACCAATCGTTCTAAGGAAATGTCTACCAAGAATAATAGGACATGAAGGATTGCAATCTATATCAAGAACAATGAAATCTACAGGCACATAATTCCTATTGGCAACAATAAGAACATCATTAATCCTTCCCATAGGTTTCTTAATAGTGGAATCCGCAAGATGCAAATTTAAAGAACAATCATCAAGCTCATGGAACCCTAGCAAATCACACAAAGTTTTGGGATAGTGGAGACACTTGCACCCAAATCACACAAAGCAAAGCATTCATGGTCTTTAATTTTTATTTTGATAGTAGGTTCCCATTAATCATAAAGCTTTCTAGGGGTAGAAACTTCTAGTTCAATTTTTTCTTCATGAGATTGCATCAAAGCATCAACTGTGTGTTTGGTAAAAGCTTTATTTTGACTATAAGCATGCGGAGAGTTTAGCACGGATTACAACAAGGAAATACAATCAATCAAAGAGCAATTGTCATAATTGAATCCCTTGAAATCCAAAGTAGTGGGTTCATCACTATGCAAAGTTTTAATCTCTTTACTCCCACTTTTAACAAATTTAGCATCAAGATCTAAAAACTCCGAATCATTGGGACACCTTAAAGTAGAATTATCGCCAATCCTATCTTCATCAAGATTTATACTAGAAAACAAGGATCTAATAGGAGACACATCAATAACTTTCAGATCATCATCTTTATTTTCATGATAACTAGAAGAACACACTTTTATATAATTCTCTCTTTTAGCACGCATCCTAGCGGTTCTTTCTTTGCATTCATCAATGGAAATTCTCATGGCATTGAGAGACTCATTTATATCATGCTTAGGTGGGATAGATCTAAGTTTCAAAGAATCAACATCGAGAGTAATTCTATCCACACTTCTAGCCAATTCATCAATCTTAAGCAATTTTTCTTCAAGCATAGTATTGAAATTCTTTTGCGAAATCATAAACTCCTTAACACTAGTTTCAAATTCAGAAGGCATCTTTCCATAAGAGTTGTTGTAGGAATTACCATAATTATTAAAGGAATTACTAGGAAAAGGCCTAGGATTAAAGTTCCCTCTATAAGCATTGTTACCAAAATTATTCCTACCAACAAAATTCGCATCCAAAGATTCGTTGTTATTTTCAATCAAAGTGGACAGAGTGTTGGGGAACGTAGCAGAATTCAAAAAAATTCCTACGCTTCACCAAGATCCATCTAAGGAGTCATCTAGCAACGAGCATAATGGAGTGCATCTACATACCCTTTGTAGATCGCGAGCGGAAGCGTTCGAAAGAACGTGGATGAAGTAGTCGTACTCTTCGCGTTCTTCGTCACCAATGATCCCAGGGCCGAACGGACGGCACCTCCGCGTTCAACACACGTACGGTACAACGACGTCTCCTCCTTCTTGATCCAGCAAGCGGGTAGGAGAGGTTGACGGAGATCCAGCAGCACGACGGCGTGGTGGTGGATGCAACAGGAAATCCTGCAGGGCTTCGCCGGCGCCCTGCGTAAGGAGTAGGAAGTGTGACGGGAGGGGGGAGAGGCGCCAGAGGCTTGGGTGCGGCTGCCCTCTCTCCCCCCACTATATATAGGGGCTAGGGGGGGCACCGGCCCTGGGAGATCAGATCTCCAGGGGGGCGGCGGCCAGGGGGGTAGACTTGCCCCCCAAGGCATAGGGGGGGCCCCTCCCCCTAGGGTTTCAACCCTAGGCGCATGGAGGGGGGCCCATATGGGTGCGCCAGCCCACCAGGGGCTGGCCCCTTCCCCTTGCGGCCTAGGGGACCCACCGGGATGGGTGGCCCCACCCGGTGGACCCCCGGGACCCCTCCGGTGGTCCGGGACACTCCTGGTGACTCCCGGAGTTCACCCGATGGCCGAAACTGGACTTCCTATATATCATTCTTTACCTCCGGACCATTCCGGAACTCCTCGTGACGTCCGAGATATCATCCGAGACTCCGAACAACATTTGGGTTTCCATGTGCATGTATCTCTACAACCCTAGCGTCACCGAACCTTAAGTGTGTAGACCCTACGGGTTCGGGAGACACGTAGACATGACCGAGACGACTCTCCGGTCAATAACCAACAGCGGGATCTGGATACCCATGTTGGTTCCCACGTGTTCCTCGATGATCTCATCGGATGAACCACTGTGTCAAGGATTCACTCAATTCCGTATGTTATTCCCTTTGTCTATCGGTACGGTACTTGCCCGAGATTCGATCGTCGGTATGCCCGATACCTTGTTCAATCTCGTCATGGCAAGTCTCTTTACTCGTTTCGTAATCCATCATCCCGTGACTAACTCCTTAGTCACTTTGAGCTCATTATGATGATGTCTTACCGAGAGGGCCCAGAGGTACCTCTCCGTCATACGGAGTGACAACATCCCAGTCTCGGTTCGTACCAACTCAACAGACACTTTCGGAGATACCCGTTGCGTACCTTTATAGCCACCCAGTTACTTTGTGACGTTTGGCACACCCAAAGTATTCCTATGGCATCCGGGAGTTGCACAACCTCAGGGTCTAAGGAATAAATACTTGACACCGGAAAAGCTTAGGCATTACGAACTAAACGATCTCGTGCTAGGCTCAGGATTGGGTCTTGTCCATCACATCATTCTCCTAATGATGTGATCCCGTTATCACTGACATCCTATGTCCATGGTCAGGAAACCGTGGCCATCTGTTGATCAACGAGCTAGTAACTAGAGGCTTACCAGGGACTCATTGTGGTCTGTATATTCACACATGTACCGATGTTTCCGTACAATACAATTCAAGCATGAATAACAGACAATTATCATGACAAGGAAATATATTAATAATACTTTTATTATTGCCTCTAGGGCATATTTCCAACAGTCTCCCACTTGCACTAGAGTCAATAATCTAGTTACATTGTGATGGATCGAACACCCATAGAGTTCTGGTGTTGATCATGTTTTGCCTGTGGAAGAGGTTTAGTCAACGGGTCTGCGACATTCAGATCCGTATGCACTTTACAAATATCTATGTCTCCATCTTGAACATAATTCCGGATGGAGTTGAAACGGCGCTTGATGTGCTTGGTCTTCTTGTGAAACCTGGGCTCCTTGGTAATGGCAATAGCACCAGTGTTGTCACAGAAGAGAGTCATCGGGCTTGACGCGCTTGGAATGACTCCTAGGTCGGTGATGAACTCCTTCATCCAGACTCCTTCTTGCGCTGCTTCGCAAGCAGCTATGTACTCCGCTTCACATGTAGAATGCGCCACAACGCTCTGCTTGCAACTGCACCAGCTGACTGCTCCACCATTCAAAATATACACGTATCCGGTTTGTGACTTCGAGTCATCCACATCTGTGTCGAAGCTAGCATCGACGTAACCCTTTACGACGAGCTCTTCGTCACCTCCATAGACGAGAAACATATCCTTAGTCCTCTTCAAGTACTTTAGGATGTTCTTGACCGATGTCCAGTGTTCCATACCGGGATCACTTTGGTACCTCCCTACCAAACTTATGGCAAGGTTCACATCAGGTCTGGTACACAGCATGGCATACATGATAGAACCTATGGCCGAGGCATAGGGAATGACACTCATCTTTTCTCTATCTTCTGCCGTGGTCGGGGACTGAGCCTTGCTCAATCTCATACCTTGCAAAACAGGCAAGAACCCTTTCTTGGACTGATCCATATTGAACTTCTTCAATATCTTGTCAAGGTATGTGCTTTGTGAAATACCAATGAGGCGTCTTGATCTATCTCTATAGATTTTGATGCCTAATATGTAAGCAGCTTCTCCAATGTCCTTCATTGAAAAACTCTTATTCAAATAGGCCTTTACACTTTCCAAGAATTCTATATCATTTCCCATCAGCAATATGTCATCCACATATCATATGAGAAATTCTACAGAGCTCCCACTAACTTTCTTGTAGATACATGCTTCTCCCCAAGTCTGTATAAAGCCAAACGCTTTGATCACATCATTAAAGCGAATATTCCAACTCCGAGATGCTTGCACCAGCCCGTAGATCGAGCGCTGGAGCTTGCATACCTTGTTAGCATTTTCTGGATCGACAAAACCTTCCGGCTGCATCATATACAGCTCTTCCTTGAGGAAGCCATTAAGGAATGCCGTTTTGACGTCCATTTGCCATATCTCATAATCATAGAATGCGGCAATTGCTAACATGATTCGTACGGACTTTAGCATCGCTATGGAGAGAAAGTCTCGTCGTAGTCAATCCCTTGAACTTGTCGATAACCCTTAGCGACAAGCCGAGCCTTATAGATGGTCACATTACCATCCCCGTCTGTCTTCTTCTTAAATATCCATTTGTTTTCTATGGCGTGCCTATCATCAGGCAAGTCCACCAAAGTCCATACTTTGTTTTCATACATGGATTCTATGTCGGATTTCATGGCTCCAAGCCATTTATTGGAATCCGGGCCTGCCATCGCTTCTTCATAGTTTGAAGGTTCACCGTTGTCTAACAACATGATTTCCATGACAGGGTTGCCGTACCACTCTGGTGCGGAACGTGTCCTTGTGGACCTTCGAAGTTCAGTAGTAACTTGATCTGTATCTTCATGATCATCATCATTAACTTCCTCCCTTGTCGGTGCAGGCACCTCAGGAACAATTTCCTGCGCTGCGCTACTTTCCGGCTCAGGAGGGGTGACTGTCACCTCATCAAGTTCTACTTTCCTCCCACTCACTTCCTTCGAGAGAAACTCTTTCTCCAGAAAGGATCCATTCTTGGCAACAAAGACTTTGCCTTCGGATCTGTGGTAGAAGGTGTACCCAATCGTTTCCTTTGGGTATCCTATGAAGACGCATTTTTCCGATTTGAGTTCGAGCTTCTCAGGTTGAAGTTTCTTGACATAAGCATCGCAACCCCAAAATTTCAGAAACGACAACTTAGGTTTCTTGCCAAACCAAAGTTCATATGGTGTCGTCTCAACGGATTTCGACGGAGCCCTATTTAAAGTGAATGCGGCAGTCTCTAAAGCATAACCCCAAAAAGATAGCGGTAAATCGGTGAGAGACATCATAGATCGCACCATGTCCAACAGAGTATGATTTCGACGTTCGGACACACCGTTACGCTGAGGTGTTCCAGGCGTTGTCAATTGTGAAACAATTCCACAGTTCCTAAGGTGCATGCCAAATTCATGACTCAAATATTCACCCCCACGATCCGATCGCAAGAACTTTATTTTTCTGTCACGTTGATTCTCAACCTCATTCTGAAATTCCTTGAACTTTTCAAAGGTCTCAGACTTGTGCTTCATCAAGTAGATATACCCATATCTACTCAAGTCATCTGTGAGGGTGAGAACATAACGATAGCCTCCGCGAGCCTCAACACTCATTGGACCGCACACATGATACGTCCAAAACGCATCTATAATTTCTGCTTGCTCCATGACTCTTTTGTGTGATATTGCTATGATATTTATGCACTTCCATACACTTTTGATCATATTTGGACTAACCTATTAACTCAGTGCACCACAGTGCCAGTTCCTGTTTTCTGTTGTTTTTCTATTTCAGGTTTCCCCCATATTAAAAGTGCCCTAAAAATTCCGGGAAAATACAGGAAAAATCAGCGTACCGGGAGCTTCAAGAAAAACCAAAGCAGGGCCAGAGGGGAGCCAGGGGCAGCCCAGGCGGCCCCACCCCTGGCCGCCCTAGGGGGGCGCCTGGGCCCCCCTCTCCGCTTCTGGTGACCCCCTTTGGCATATATACTCCTCGCGTCCTGAAACCCTCGAGGACAGAACCCTTTTCTCCAGAAGCAATTCCGATCTCCGCCGCCATCGCCACCAAGTTTCGGGGGACCAGAATTCCTGTGCCGGCATCCTGCCGGGACGGAGAAGTGCCCCCGGATTCATCTCCATCAACGTTGCTTCCTCCCTCCATGATGCGGGAGTAGTTCCTCCTCGGGGCTGAGGTTTCTACCAGTAGCTATGTGGTCAATTCTCTCTCCCATGATGTGATCTTCGTTGTGATCATAGGCTATGTTAATCTAGGGCGATCCCATGATATTTCTCCTTCCTCTATGTATTGGATTGATGTACTCACTTGTCTTTATCTAGTATAATCCCCGAGACCAAGGTGACAGCGGTCTATTGGACATGGATTAGAAGAATATTTTCATGAGTGATTTCCTCTTTTGTGTGTTGATTGAAGATTGAGAGTCTCTTGGTGCTTGTCTTTGACTATCCTTGAGATATGTTGTGGTGATTGTGGTACTCTCTTTGGATGGCCGCGGTGACACTGGGAAATCCATAGATTGAGAACTACGAACTTAGAGGTGTGCTTTTGTAGCCCTACATAATTCTCGTCCTCTCTTGACCACAAAGGAATGACCTCCGAGTGCATGTTTTATGGGAAATATCATGTGATTCGATTATGTTAATGTTGTTGGGAGTTGCCACTAGTGAAAGTATGAAGCCTAGGCCTTGTTTCCACCATTGCAATACCATTTGTGCTCACGTTTACCACTTGTTTGCTTGCTGCACTTTTTATTACAGATTTATATTATTTTGCTTTGCCACTCCTATCATCCATATTTTACCATCTCTTCGCCGAACTAGTGCACCTATACAACTCCTAGTTGTATTAGGTGTGTTGGGGACACAAGAGACTTCTTGTATCTTAGTTGCAGGGTTGCTTGAGAGAGACCATCTTCAACCTCTACTTACCTGAGTTCGATAAACCTTAGGTCATCCACTTGAGGGAAATTGCTGCTGTCCTACAAACCTCTGCACTTGGAGGCCCAACATAGTCTACAAGAATAGAAGTGTGTGTAGACATCAAGCTATTTCTAGCACCGTTGCTGGGGAAGTAAGTGTTTGAAGGTATATCTTTAGATCTTGCAATTAAATCTTTTCGTTTCTTGTTTTTAGTTTCACTAGTTATGTTTACGGAAAACCGCACTCTTAGTTCGCTGCTTGGGGAAGGCCGCTTTACCACACCCGTGGTAGAGAAGTCTCCTCCACCTACTGAATGTATCCCGTTCCAAATACCACTTGGGATAATTGAAATAATTAGAAATGATCGTTATGATGGGACAGTCAATCCTAGTATTCATTTGTTGAAACTTACAGAACTTTGTGAGTTGTTTAAGATTTCAGGTTTGACAAGAGATGGAGTCATGAGGAAATTATTTGCCTTGTCACTGAAAGGAAATGCATTGGAATGGTATAGGCTACTAGATGACTCTCACCTGCTGGATTGGGAAGAGATCCAGTCTCTCTTTTACTCCAAGTTTTATCCTCTTCATGAAGTTCATGAGAATAGGAATTATGTTTATAATTTCTATCCTCATGACGGAGAGAGCATAGCTCAAGGTTGGGGGAGACTGAAAACGTTAATGCTAAAATGTCCTAACCATGGGCTCCCCAAAGATATGATTATTACTAATTTCTATGCGAGGCTCTCTCGACAGGATAAAGATTTGCTCGATGCTTCCTCTATGGGTTCTTTCACAAACGAAAAGATTGATGCTAAATGGGAACTCCTTGAAAGAATTCAACGCAACACTGAAGATTGGGAGATCGACAAAGGTAAAGAGTCAGGTATAATTTATGAGTATGATTGCATTAAGTCCTTTGTTGAAACTACAAGTTTTAATAAGTTTAGTGCTAAGTTTGGGCTTGATTCTCAACTCCTTGTTGATTCCCTCAAATCTTTTGCTTCACATCTTAATATGCCTAAGGAGGATTGGATCAAGCATCATGAACCTTTTAAAGAGATTTGCAAAGAAAACAAAATTGTGCATGATGATTGCAACATGCAAGATCCAATTCCTAAAAATGAAGTTTTATATAAGCATGTTAATTTTTGTGGAGTGGATAGACCTTGTGAAAGGCCTATGATTGAAGAAGAGAAGTATTGTAAGCAACATAAGCATGAAAGAACAATCACTTGGGTCAAAGATTTAAATGAAATTGCTAGAGAATTGTGTGACCTTTATCCTTTTACTTGTGAACTTTGCTGTATAGAGGGTCACTTTAATTTTCAATGCATGCACTTTCAAAACATAATTGTTAACCAGTTGTGTGATAACATGATCACCTCTGATCTTTATGATGAGCTTATGCTATTTTTGATGTGTGAAGAGTTATCAGAAAAGACTTCTTGGCTAGATGTTAATGCCATAGGAATAAAAAACACTTTGCAAAATTGCCATCTCTATTGTGTTGTTAATTGCCACGAAAATGATTACATAAGTAAGATTAGAAAGGAGGGAACTTTACCAAAGTATAAAAATGTCTCTTATATTTCTGCTAATAAAAAGGAGAGTTTCTCCCAAGTATCCCCTATTGTTTCTAATGATAAACCAGGATATGTGGAGAAGCTTCATCTCCAACCACTCCCTCCTAAGGTGAAGAAGAAGAAAAAGAAGAGGAGGAGGAAGAGGAGCAAGAAGGAAGAAGAATGGGTATCAACCTGGCCTGAGCATATTCCTCCCATCAACTTTTATCCTAACGGTTGTAAGTTTAAAGAAGAAGGTGAAGTTTATTGCCTTAATTATCATCTTGATGATACGTCCGTAGGTACTATTGAAGATGATTTTGATTATGATATGCATGTTACTTATTGTGATTGGGAAAATGATGATAATGCTACTTATGATCTTGAAAATCTTTTTGGTACCAACTCTGAAAGTGATGATATGGAAAGCTCTAAGCTTGGGGATGATAGGATTGCAAATCCTTTACCCACTAGTGATGTGATAATTGATAATTCTTTTGCTAGTGAGAATAAAGACAACATGTTTACAAATATAGTTGCTAGCAATGATAATGCTCTTCTCTACTATGATGATGTTATAACTCCAATCTATAGTGATTATAAAGGTACCTATGACATAAGGAGAAATTATCCTTATGAAACTTGTCATAATCATGGAGGAAATTACTCCCTTGTTGAACATCATCTTCCTAATACACAATTAATCTATAGTGTTCAAGTTGTTTATGATAGTCCTACTCCCACTATTACCAATAAGAAAGATTATGCTTATGTGGAGAGTAAGAGTGCCTTTTTGCATGTGGACCATGGTAACAATGCTTTATATGATGCTTATATTGTTGAGTTTATTCGTGATCCCACTGAAAATTATTATGAGAAGGGAACATATGCTTATAGATATTTCAATAATGTCAAGTTCCCTCTCTTTATGTTGAAGGTTTTGAAGCTGCACTTGTTTTGTCTTCCTATGCTTATTGCTTTGTGCTTCAATGAATTATTCTATTGCAATATTCCTATGCATAGGAAGCATGTTAGGCTTAAATGTGTTTGGTATTTGCTTCTTGATGCTCTCATTTGTTCTTCAACTCTTATTCCTACAAGAGCATCATTAAAGTCTTAAGCCTATCTTTATGGCTATAAAGAAAGAGCTCTAGGGAGACAACCCTTGTTATCTTTGCTTTCAGCTTGTTCTTTCTGTTTTTAGTGGTCTTGATGTTTGTTACTACTGTAGCAATATCATTGTATCTTTACTTTTCAGCTTTGTGCCAAGTTTAGCCTCTGATTGCAAGAAAGTTCAAAAGTTGGGACGTGCTGTCCAGGAAACAGATTCTGTCCTTGGACAGAAAAATTCGTATAAAATCACCAGATCATCTTTTTGGTCTGAATTTTTTCGACAGCGTGCCCTATACAATTGGCTTTCGAGCGTCTGTTCTGAGTTTTTTTATTTGAGTTGCAGAAGTGCCCCGAAAAAAATATTTACTACCTGCTGGTCTGTTTTTCACAGATTCTGTCCTGTTTTGCCTTTCCTTCATTTTGCAAACCTTGAGCTTGCTTTTTCTTTGCAAATATCTTTTGGCAATCTTGAGAAACAGTAGACCTTCAAGAATATCCTTATTTCCAGCAAGGAAAAATTATTTTATTATGGGTACTAACCTCGCTAATCAGATTATGATGAGTTATGTATGAAGGGAGTTTTCAAGTGTGCGAGGGAAGATGATAAAAAGATTCAGGAGTGTCAAACGCTCAAGCTTGGGGATGACCCCATGCACCCCCAAGAAATATTCAAGATGACTCAAGCGTCTAAGCTTGGGGATGCCCCCATGCATCCCCTCCTCCATCAACAATTATCAGTTCGTCTTTCGTTCCACTATATTTTAATCACTTCATGTGTTATGTGCTATGCTTGGAGTGTCTTGCTCTTAGTTTCCTTTTTAGTTTTCTTTAGCTTTGCTTGCTGTTCATAACAAGTTAGAACCCAGCTTTCTTGGTGTGGGAGAGAAACACGCTCCACTTCAACCTAGAACACAACATAGGATTTTCATGCTTATCTTTGTTGTGTGTGTTCTTTGTCTTTCCATAGCTACTGTCATGTTTAGCTCTTAGTTTTCATGCTTTTCTTTTTAAAGAGCTTTTGTTTAGTTGGTTGCTGAACTCTCTTGAGTTTTCATGTTTATATTGTTAAGAGAGTTTGCCTGTTGCACTGAGTTGTGTGTCTTAACTTAAAGTAGGTAATTGAGGTTGCTATTTAATTTTAGTAGTAACTTGCAATAGTTTTGAGGTATTGCCATGAGTAATGTCTGAACTTTTGGTGACAAGAGCTTTAGCCTATTAGTGATAGATGTCGTATTTTGGGCAATCCGTGTTTATTTTCGAAAACCTACAAAATAGTTGAGAACTTTAGCTACTAAATGGATCACTAATCTTTGGAGGGATCGAATATTAGAGTACACTCACGTACCATGAGTCGAGGATGCGCAAGGATAACCAAACCCCCATACACTCCTCCTCGGGGTACTTGTCTCTTTGTGAACCTCCTAATTAGATTGAGAGTTACCGATAATAAGTGCATGAGTTCTTCGGACTAATGTGAGTATTCGAAAGTTGACACTTCCACCTAACCATATTTTTCTAGCCTCTTCGGTACCGTGCATTGCCCTTTCTCACCTCGAGAGTTGGTGCATACTTCGCCGGTGCATCCAAATCCTTGGCACGATACGCTCTGTCATCATAAGCTTCATTATATCCTTCCTCAAAACAGCCACCATACCTACCTATCAAGGCATTTCCATAGCCTTTCCGAGATACATTGCCATGCAACATCCATCTTCTCATGACTTGATCTTCATGTCATACATGCTTTTTGCTTGATCGATGAGCCGCATGCTAGTTGGGCCTTGCCCTAATCATTGCTACATGACGCGCTAGTATCATTGCATATCCTGCTACACTGGCAGAGGCATAAATTTGCATACATCATGATAGTTTCATTTTCTTTATGTTGAGTACTTTTGTAAAGTGTGAAAGATCTTCTATACTTCTTGTAATATATAGAGTGTTGCCCCTAAAGTGAGGAAAAGATCCCAATGAGGACAAAATCAAAAGATCCCAAAGAGGACAAATGAGAGTTAAATAGAAACAGCCATTGAGGCCACAAAAAAATTAAAAAAATATAGAAAAAAAGAGAAAAATAAATAAAAAGAGAGAAGGGGGCACACTACTATTTTCTTTTGAGAGATCCACACTCGTACTCCATCTTATACCTTGTGCTCCATAGAGATTATCATTCATGCATATAGCTATGTGGGGACCTTCACACTATAGAACTTGGCTTGTATATTCCAATGATGAGCCTCCTCAAAAGAGCTCTAGATCTTCTTGAGCAAGCAAGTTGGATGCACCCCCACTAGTTCCATTGGAGAGCTTACCTTAGCTCATATGTGCATCCGTTGCATGGCAATCCCTACTCCTCACATCATATCTATCATTTGGCTTTCTCTCGCCGATGATTGTCCTCATTGATGTGAGCCTTTCACACCTTTTTTGTCTTCCCCCTCTATCATTTTTCTCTCTTTGCCATCCTAAGTGTCGACTTTCTTGCTTGCGCTCATCCATTGCATGAGTGCTCAAAATATCGAAAGGGAGTGGATCATTTTGACTTGTACTTGGCTGACGGTCTGGGGATGAGTCAAGATAAGATTCCAAAGACGACCAAGTGTGAAACTTTAGTAGATTAAGTTCTCAACAATACAAAAACTATGTTTTACTCTCTCATATATCCCTATCCCCTTTCTTGCACGCAAACACCATTTGGAGACATTCGAGTCACGGACAGCGAGAGCTCTTGCACCTTTATGTTCTTATGTTACTTGTTACAATGCTAATATAGACTCTTGCTTGTTATGACTTGAATTGAATTACATGCCTTGATTGCTTTACTTAAAAGTTCTTATATGGTTGATAGCATGTCACCACAGAAATTATGCTTGTTATCATTTACCTACTCGAGGACGAGCAGGAATTAAGCTTGGGGATGTTGATACGTCCAAAACATATCTATAATTTCTGCTTGCTCCATGCCTCTTTTGTGTGATATTGCTATGATATTTATGCACTTCCATACACTTTTGATCATATTTGGACTAACCTATTAACTCAGTGCACCACAGTGCCAGTTCCTGTTTTCTGCTGTTTTTCTATTTCAGGTTTCCCCCATATTAAAAGTGCCCTAAAAATTCCGGGAAAAATACAGGAAAAATCAGCGTACCGGGAGCTTCAAGAAAAACCAAAGCAGGGCCATAGGGGAGACAGGGGCAGCCCAGGCGGCCCCACCCCTGGCGGCATCCTGCCGGGACGGGGAAGTGCCCCCGGATTCATCTCCATCGACGTTGCTTCCTCCCTCCATGATGCGGGAGTAGTTCCTCCTCGGGGCTGAGGTTTCTACCAGTAGCTATGTGGTCAATTCTCTCTCCCATGATGTGATCTTCGTTGTGATCATAGGCTATGTTAATCTAGGGTGATCACATGATATTTCTCCTTCCTCTATGTATTGGATTGATGTACTCACTTGTCTTTATCTAGTATAATCCCCGAGACCAAGGTGACAGCGGTCTATTGGACATGGATTAGAAGAATATTTTCATGAGTGATTTCCTCTTTTGTGTGTTGATTGAAGATTGAGAGTCGCTTGGTGCTTGTCTTTGACTATCCTTGAGATATGTTGTGGTGATTGTGGTACTCTCTTTGGATGGCCGCGGTGACATTGGGAAATTCATAGATTGAGAACTACGAACTTAGAGGTGTGCTTTTGTAGCCCTACATAATTCTCGTCCTCTCTTGACCACAAAGGAATGACCTCCGAGTGCATGTTTTATGGGAAATATCATGTGATTCGATTATGTTAATGTTGTTGGGAGTTGCCACTAGTGAAAGTATGAAGCCTAGGCCTTGTTTCCACCATTGCAATACCATTTGTGCTCACGTTTACCACTTGTTTGCTTGCTGCACTTTTTATTACAGATTAATATTATTTTGCTTTGCCACTCCTATCATCCATATTTTACCATCTCTTCGCCGAACTAGTGCACCTATACAACTCCTAGTTGTATTAGGTGTGTTGGGGACACAAGAGACTTCTTGTATCTTAGTTGCGGGGTTGCTTGAGAGAGACCATCTTCAACCTCTACTTCCCTGAGTTCGATAAACCTTAGGTCATCCACTTGAGGGAAATTGTTGCTGTCCTACAAACTTCTGCGCTTGGAGGCCCAACATAGTCTACAAGAATAGAAGCGTGTGTAGACATCAACACATCGGTATGTATGATTTCCAATAAGTTGGTTGCTCGCTCCATTGTTCCGGAGAACGGAGTCTTGGTCATCTTGCCCAAGGGGCATGGTTCGCACGTGTCAAATGATTCATAATCAAGAGACATCAGAAGTCCATCAGCATGAAGCTTCTTCATACGTTTGACACCAATATGACCAAGGCGGCAATGCCACAAGTATGTGGGACTATCATTGTCAACTTTACATCTTTTGGCATTCACACTATGAACAAGTGTATCATCACGATCGAGATTCATCAAAAATAAACCATTGACCAGCGGGGCATGACCATAAAACATATCTCTCAAATAAATAGAACAACCATTATTCTCGGGTTTAAATGAGTAGCCATCTCGCATCAAACGAGATCCAGATACAATGTTCATGCTCAAAGCTGGTACTAAATAATAATTATTAAGGTTTAAAACTAATCCCGAGGGTAGATGTAGAGGCAGCGTGCCGACGGCGATCACATCGACCTTGGAACCATTCCCGACACGCATCGTCACCTCGTCCTTTGCCAGTCTCCGCTTATTCCGCAACTCCTGCTTAGAGTTACAAATATGAGCAACTGCACCGGTATCAAATACCCAGGAGCTACTACGAGCGCTGGTAAGGTACACATCAATAACATGTATATCACATATACCTTTGACGTTGCCGGCCTTCTTGTCCGCTAAGTACTTGGGGCAGTTCCGCTTCCAGTGACCCGTTCCCTTGCAATAAAAGCACTCAGTCTCAGGCTTGGGTCCATACTTTGGCTTCTTCCTGGCAACTGGCTTACCGGGTGCGGCAACTCCCTTGCCGTCCTTCTTGAAGTTCTTCTTACCCTTGCCCTTCTTGAACTTAGTGGTTTTATTGACCATCAACACTTGATGCTCTTTCTTGATCTCCACCTCCGCTGATTTCAGCATTGAATACACCTCGGGAATGGACTTCTCCATCCCCTGCATATTGAAGTTCAACACGAAGCTCTTGTAGCTAGGTGGGAGCGACTGGAGGATTCTGTCAACGACCGCTTCGTCCGGGAGATTCATTCCCAACTGAGACAAGCGGTTGTGCAACCCAGAAATCTTGAGGATGTGCTCACTGACAGAACTGTTTTCCTCCATCTTACAGCTGTAGAATGCGTTGGAGACATCATATCTCTCAACTCGGGCATGAGCCTGGAAAACCATTTTCAGCTCTTGGAACATCTCATATGCCCCGTGGTGCTCAAAACGCTTTTGGAGCCCCGATTCTAAGCTGTATAGCATGCCGCACTGAACCAGGGAGTAATCATCACAACGCGACTGCCAAGCGTTCATAACATCTTGGTTTGCCGGGGCGGGAGCGTCACCTAGCGGTGCTTCTAGGACATAAGTTTTCTTGGCAGCTATGAGGATGATCCTCAGGTTACGGACCCAGTCCGTATAGTTGCTACCATCGTCTTTCAGCTTGGATTTCTCTAGGAACGCATTGAAGTTGAGGGTGACATGAGCATGGGCCATTAGATCTACAAGACATATTGTAAAGAATTTAGACTAAGTTCATGATAATTAAGTTCATCTTAATCAAATTTTTAATGAACTCCCACTCAGATTGACATCTCTCTAGTCATCTAAGTGATACATGATCAGAATCGACTAGCCCGTGTCCGATCATCACGTGAGACGGACTAGTTATCAACGGTGAACATCTTCATGTTGATCGTATCTTCTATACGACTCATGTTCTACCTTTTGGTCTTCCGTGTTCCGAGGCCATGTCTGTACATGCTAGGCTCGTCAAGTAAACCCTAAGTGTATTGCGTGTGTAAATCTGGCTTACACCCGTTGTATGCGAACGTTAGAGCCTATCACACCCGATCATCACGTGGTGCTTCAGAACAACGATCCTTAGCAACGGTGCACAGTTAGGGGAAACACAATTCTTGAAATTTTAGTGAGAGATCATCTTATTTACTACCGTCGTTCTAAGTAAACAAGATGCAAAAACATGATAAACATCACATGCAATCAATTAAAGTGACATGATATGGCCAATATCATCTTGCTCCTTTGATCTCCATCTTCGGGGCACCATGATCATCTTTGTCACCGGCTCGACACCATGATCTCCATCATCATGATCTCCATCATCGTGTCTTCATGAAGTCGTCACGCCAACTATTACTTCTACTACTATGGCTAACATTTAGCAATAAAGTAAAGTAATTACATGGCGTTATTCAGTGACACGCAGGTCATACAATAATTAAGACAACTCCTATGGCTCCTGCCGGTTGTCAAATTCATCGACATGCAAGTCGTGATTCCCTATTACAAGAACATGATCAATCTCATACATCACATATATCATTCATCACATCTTCTTGGCCATACCACATCACATAGCACATGCTGCAAGAACAAGTTAGATGACCTCTAATTGTTGTTGCAAGTTTTACGTGGCTTCTATAGGTTTTCTAGCAAGAACGTTTCTTACCTACGGCAAAACCACAACGTGATTTGTCAATTTCTATTTACCCTTCATAAGGACCCTGTTCATCGAATCCGATCCGACTAAGGTGGTAGAGACAGACACCCGCCAGCCACCTTATGCATCTAGTGCATGTCTGTCGGTGGAACCAGTCTCACGTAAGCGTACGTGTAAGGTCGGTCCGGGCCGCTTCATCCCACGATGCCGCCGAATCAAGATTGGACTAGTAACGGCAAGAAAATTGAGCAAACTCAACGCCCACAACTTGTTTGTGTTCTACTCGTGCAAGATGCTACGCAAAGACCTAGCTCAGATGCCACTGTTGGGGAAACGTAGCAGAATTCAAAAAAATTCATACGCTTCACCAAGATCCATCTAAGGAGTCATCTAGCAACAAGCATAATGGAGTGCATCTACATACCCTTTGTAGATTGCGAGCGGAAGCGTTCGAAGGAACGTGGATGAAGTAGTCATACTCTTCGCGTTCTTCGTCACCGATGATCCCAGCGCCGAACGGACGGCACCTCCGCGTTCAACACACGTACGGTACAGCGACGTCTCCTCCTTCTTGATCCAGCAAGGGGGATAGGAGAGGTTGACGGAGATCCAGTAGCACGACGGCGTGGTGGTGGATGCAACATGAAATCCTGCAGGGCTTCGCCGGCGCCCTGCGTAAGGAGTAGGAAGTGTGACGGGAGGGGGGAGAGGCGCCAGAGGCTTGGGTGCGGCTGCCCTCTCCCCTTCCCCACTATATATAGGGGCCAGGGGGGCGCCGGCCCTGGGAGATCAGATCTCCAGGGGGGCGGCGGCCAGGGGGGTAGACTTGCCCCCCAAGGCATAGGGGGCGCCCCCTCCCCCTAGGGTTTTAACCGTAGGCGCATGGAGGGGGCCCATATGGGTGCGCCAGCCCACCAGGGGCTGGCCCCCTTCCCCTTGCGGCCTAGGGGACCCACCGGGATGGGTGGCCCCACCCGGTGGACCCCGGGACCCCTCCGGTGGTCCCGGGACACTCCCGGTGACTCCCGAAGTTCACCCGATGGCCGAAACTGGACTTCCTATATATCATTCTTTACCTCCGGACCATTCCGGAACTCCTCGTGTCGTCCGAGATCTCATCCGAGACTCCGAACAACATTTGGGTTTCCATGTTCATATATCTCTACAACCCTAGCGTCACCGAACCTTAAGTGTGTAGACCCTACGGGTTCGGGAGACACGTAGACATGACCGAGACGACTCTCCGGTCAATAACCAACAGCGGGATCTGGATACCCATGTTGGTTCCCACGTGTTCCTCGATGATCTCATCGGATGAACCACTGTGTCAAGGATTCACTCAATTCCGTATGTTATTCCCTTTGTCTATCGGTACGGTACTTGCCCGAGATTCGATCGTCGGTATGCCCGATACCTTGTTCAATCTCGTCATGGCAAGTCTCTTTACTCGTTCCGTAATCCATCATCCCGTGACTAACTCCTTAGTCACTTTGAGCTCATTATGATGATGTCTTACCGAGAGGGCCCAGAGGTACCTCTCGGTCATACGGAGTGACAACATCCCAGTCTCGGTTCGTACCAACTCAACAGACACTTTCGGAGATACCCGTTGCGTACCTTTATAGCCACCCAGTTACGTTGTGACGTTTGGCACACCCAAAGTATTCCTAAGGCATCCGGGAGTTGCACAACCTCATGGTCTAAGGAATAAATACTTGACACCGGAAAAGCTTAGGCATTACGAACTAAACGATCTCGTGCTAGGCTCGGGATTGGGTCTTGTCCATCACATCATTCTCCTAATTATGTGATCCCGTTATCACTGACATCCTATGTCCATGGTCAGGAAACCGTAACCATCTGTTGATCAACGAGCTAGTAACTAGAGGCTTACGAGGGACTCATTGTGGTCTGTATATTCACACATGTATCGTTGTTTCCGTACAATACAATTCAAGCATGAATAACAGACAATTATCATGAACAAGGAAATATATTAATAATACTTTTATTATTGCCTCTAGGGCATATTTCCAACACAGAGGCATATCATTAGGATCAGAAGAATCACTCTTAGTAGCAAATAATTTCATAAGTTCATCCATCTTTCCACTCAAAACACTAATTTCTTCAATAGCATGCACTTTTTTACTAGTAGATCTTTCGGTGTGCCATTGAGAATAATTAACCATAATATTATCTAGGAGTTTGGTAGCTTCTCCTAAGGTAGTTTCCATGAAAGTGCCTCCTGCGGCCGAATCTAAAAGATTTCTAGAAGCACAATTCAAGCCAGCATAAAAGTTTTGAATAATCATCCATAAGTTCAAACCATGTGTAGGGCAATTACGTATCATTAATTTCATTCTCTCTCGAGCTTGTGCAACATGCTCATGATCTAGTTGCTTAAAATTCATAATATCGTTTCTAAGGGAGATGATCTTAGCAGGAGGGGAACACTTAGAGATAAAAGCATCTTTGCACTTATTCCATGAATCAATACTATTTCTAGGCAAAGAGGAAACCAAGTTTTAGCACGATCTCTAAGTGAAAACGGAAATAACTTTAATTTAACAATATCATTATCTGTATCCCTTTTCTTTTGCATATCACACAAATCAACAAAGTTGTTTAGATGGGTAGCGGCATCTTCACTAGGAAGGCCGGAAAATTGATCTTTCATGACAAGATTCAACATAGCAGCACTGATCTCACAAGATTCAGCATCGGTAATAGGAGCAATCAGAGTGCTGATAAAATCATTATTGTTGGAATTGGAGAAGTCACATAATTTGGTATTGTTCTGAGCCATAGTGACAAGCAAGCAATCCAACACACACAAGAAAACAAGAAGCAAGCGAACGATAAACACACGGCAGAAGAAGGGCAAATAAAACGGCAAGGGTGAAGTGGGGAGCGGAAAATGAGAGGCAAATAAATGTAATGCGAAGGATAAGGGTTTGTGATAGGTACTTGGTATATGACTTTTGCGTAAGTCTCCCCGGCAATGGCGCCAGAAATTCTTCTTGCTACTTCGCGAGCTTGCGTTCTATTCCCTCGAAGAGGAAAGGGAGATGTACCACAGTAGCGTAAGTATTTCCCTCAGTTTTTGAGAACCAAGGTATCAATCCAGTAGGAGACCATGCGCGAGTCCCTCGCACCTGCACAAACAAATAAGAACTTCACAGCCAACGCGATAAGGGGTTGTCAATCCCTTTACGGTCACTTACGAAAGTGAGATCTGATAGAGATGATAGTTTGGTATTTTTGGTTATAAGAACATAAAGTAAAAGCGGAAAAGTAAAGTAGATTGTAGATTGAAATGTTGAGAATAGACCCAGGGGCCATAGTGTTCTCTAGTGGCTTCTCTCATGATAGCGATATTCTACGACAGGTAAACAAATTACTGTCGAGCAATTGATAGAAAAGCGAATAATTATGAGACTATCTAGGCATGATCATTATTTATAAGCATCACGTCCGAGACAAGTAGACCGAAACGATTCTGCATCTACTACTATTACTCCACACATCGACCGCTATCCAGCATGCATCTAGTGTATTAAGTTCACAAGAACAGAGTAACGCCTTAAGCAAGATGACATGATGTAGAGGGATAAACTCAAACATAGTGATATAAACCCCATCTTTTTATCCTCGATGGCAATAATACAATACGTGCCTTGTTGCCCCTACTGTCACTGGGAAAGGACACCGTAAGATTGAACCCAAAGCCAAGCACTTCTCCCATTGCAAGAACTATAGATCTAGTAGGCCAAACCAAACTAATAATTCGAAGAAACTTGCAAGGATATTATAATCATACATAAAGAGTTCAGAGAAGAACCAAATATTTCTCATAGATAATCTTGATCATAAACCCACAATTCATCGGATCTCGACAAACACACCGCAAAAAGAGATTACATCGAATAGATATCCTCAAAGACCGAGGAGAACTTGGTATTGAGATCCAAAGAGAGAGAAGAAGCCATCTAGATACTAGCTATGTACCCGAAGGTCTATGGTAAACTACTCACAACTCATGGTGAGGCGATGATGATGATGTAGAAGCACTCCGTGGTAGATCCCCACTCCGACGGAGCTCCGGAACAGGCCCCAAGATGGGATCTCACGGGAACAGAAGGTTGCGGCGGTGGAACTAGGGTTTTCTCTGTTGTTCTAATAGTTTCGGGGTACGTAGGTATATATAGGAGGAAGGAGGGCACCGGGGGCCAGACGAGGTGCCCACGAGGCAGGGGGCGCGCCCCCCACCCTCGTGGACGCCACGTCAGCCCTACTCTGTGGTTCTCAAGTCTCCCGTGCGTATTTTGCTCCAAAATTATCTCTCCCAAAGGTTTCATTCCGTTTGGACTCCGTTTGATATTCCTTTTCTGTAAAACCCTAAAACAGGCAAATAAACATCAATCTGGACTGGGCCTTTGGGTTAGTAGGTTAGTCCCAAAAATAATATAAAAGTGTAAAACAAAGCCCATTAAACATCCAAAACATCATAAATAATAGCATGGAACAATCCAAAATTTTAGATACGTTGGAGACGTATCACTCCTTTCCAGCAGTATATTAAAATAAAGCCCAAAAATATTTTTTGTTCTTCTTTTGTTTGTTGGGAGCTTCATAGTGGTTAGTCATACTGGGAAGTAACTTAGACTAGTAACATGCATATGTTGTTAGTCTATGTTACTACCGTCATAGTGGTTAGTAACATATATGTGGTGTGTTAATGCATGCCTTCATTTATTAAGATGTAGACTCATTTTGCTTTGGGGTGCGTTATATTATGGTAACATATTATGCTACCACAAGCACTTTTCTCGTCATTAACTATTCACTAGAAGAAAACTTGCCTTGAAGGATGTTATGTTACTACCATGCACCCACTTGAAGAGTTGTTATTCACCCAAAAAAATCTTGAAGAGTTGTTATAATACTAAACAATGACACTTATTTAGGGTCGGAAGGAGTAGCAATTTTTTCTCATAAAAAAGCAACACCAAAAATTGACGGAATATACAAAATATTGATCCACCGGACCTAAGTGCCACACACACTAAAAATCGATCTAATAAGCGTCAAATAAAATCAGTGAAGGTAGAACTATAAGTGTAAACATATGGCAAAACAATACCTACGGAGACCTAGGCGTCGAAGAAGATGAGCATGGTCGGACGGATAGGGCAGCCAGCCTGTCCTTGTACATATATTTGGTAAAAATCGCATCCGTGCGTGCTTGTAAGTGGGATGGTTTATCTAAACAAATTAAAAATTGTAGAATCACAAGCACCAATGCAAGGATTTAATTGGCCAGGCACTGGTTTGAATAGAGTTTTGGATTAACAATAAATTGCATTGAAATCGTCTAGGATCCTCCAAAGGCAGTATTAATAGCCCTAGACCTATTCAAACAATGTCTTAGTGAAATTAAGTATTTGTATGTTACAAAATTAATAGTCATCTAGCAATACAACAATGTATGAGTTCAAACTAGACCTTAAGCAGTAATATTATTTTTCCACTATTTTTTTTTCATTTTCTTATTTTAAGAACACGTGATAGCCTGCCTTTTTACAGTGCTCTAACACACTTAAAAACTTTGAGCACCAACTCATGAAGATAAAGCGTCCTCTAATGTTCCTTTTTCATGTCAAACATATGACATAAAGCTCATTACGGACTAGAGCAAAACGTGTGTCTCAGTTAAACAATTAAGGAAAGGACACATGTGATCTTGGCACCTGAATTCATGACCGGATTCACCTCCTATGTGCGGTCTTGTTCCACCACTCGGCATTTTTGGCCGAAAAAATAAAACGTGTGCGACAACACCTTGTATCACTACTAGGAAAAGGGCTGCTAGTGGCGTACCTGTTTTCGCTACAGGTGCGCCACTAGCACCACGTCATTAGATTCTTTTACTAATGGCGCACCACTGATGCGCCATTAGTATCTGGTATACTAATAGCGCACCACATGTGCGCCATTAGTATAGGCCACGGTGTGCCATTAGTATCTGGTATATTAATGGCGCACCACATAGAAGTGCGCCATTAGTAATAAAAAAAATCAATTTTTTTTAATTTTTATTTCAAAAAATTTAATTTTTTTTCCCGTTTTTGTCTTAATCTCAAGTCACTATGGCTTAATCTCAGATCAATATGCTTAATCTCAAGTCAAATCGCACTCTATGGTCAAACTTCTCGGAAGGTCACCCATCCTCACACTACTCCAGCCCGAGCACGCTTAACTTCGCATTTCTATCCAACCCCAGCACCAACTCACTTCTCAAGCACTTGTTGATATATTTATCATATCAATCCTATTAAACCTTCTTGATGTCTAGGACTTTGTTCATGTTCATGAGTATGACGAAATTTTGAAAAAATATTTCAAACTTCCCGGTCATATTACGTATCATATTTTGAACAAAAATTCGAAAAAAAAATTGAAACCAATTTTTTTCTGTTACTAGTGGCGCACCTAGCAAACGGTGCGCCACTAGTAAGTTTGAATTTGTTTTTCCATTTTTTTTCCCTCTAGATCTTAAAAGCCCTGTAACTTTTTTTCTGTTAGGTTCCGCCGATTAAATTAGGATGTAACTTTTTGAGTAGATGATTTTTCATATAAAAAACTTTTTAATCTGAGTTTGTATGCAAAAGTTATGCCCATTTTACAAATTCCAGAGATATTTTGCAAATAAAGTCGAAATTCATATTTGTAAATTTTTCTCAACAAGTACACCACATATCACATGGGAAACTTATTTTCTTTTATTTTTTTGATATTTCCATCATTTTCTTTTATTTATTTTTAAACTGAAAAGGCGGTCCAAGGGGGGAGGGGTGCATTCGGTGGAATTTTTGGGCCAAGTTAGTAATGGCGCACCATGGGAGTGGTGCGCCATTACTAGTTCAACTAGTAATGGCGGACCACACACACGGTGCGCCATTACTAGTTTTGAAAAAAAAAATGAAACAAAATTTGAAAAAAAAATTACTAGTGGCGCATCGTGGATGTGGTGCGCCATTACTAGTTAAACTAGTAATGGCGCACTATCCACCGGTGCGTCATTAATAGTTTGGAAAAAAATAAAAATTGAAAAAAATTTACTAGTGGCGCACCGTGGATGTGGTGCGCCATTACTAGTTTAACTAGTAATGGCGCACTATCCACTGGTGCGCCATTACTAGTTTTGAAAAAAATTGAAAAAAAAATTGTTACCAATGGCGCACCGTGGATGTGGTGCGCCATTAGTATTTGGACACTAATGACGCACCAACACATGGTGCGCCATATAGTACTAGCGCACCACATGTCTGGTGTGCCATTAGTGGCCATACCATTTATAGCCCTTTTCCTAGTAGTGTATCTCCAAAATTTGAAAGTTGCATCTGATATCATTCATTTTCAATCGTATGTTATAAGCCAATTCCAGGCGGTTTCTCGATGATTAGCCTATTTAAATTTTCAATTGTAGTGCTAAGCTAACCCACAAGAATAAGAGTGTAAATTTCACATGTAAACGCTATTGAATTTCTCTGTTTTGGTACAACTAAACTTGCTAGCTTTGCACTCTAGAAACCTTCGCCAAGTTATTCGTTTCAATCTAATAATCCAAAACAATCAACTAAGTTCTAGATGATCTAGATATTTAAGGATGCCATAGACACCCTTATTTAAGGTTATATTTTTTGTTCGCGGAAAATATATTGTATTAAGAGGTTTAACAAAACATGCCAAACTAAATAAAAACAACCTTTTATCATGAAAATTTTACTATCCATTTTATTAATACAAGATTTTTTTTTGTAATCGGAATATTATAATTATATGTTAAAATATGTACATCAATATATGTCTACTGGTGTAATTTTATTGTTTAATTTGCTTGTTGTGTCTAAAAATAGCAATTTATAGAAATATCATATATTTATAGTAACCATACATGAATCATTTTGAATTAAAAAAGTTTAGTATAAATATATGAGGACAGTTTATTCTTTTGGGCCAAGAGAAAACATTAATTGTGATGAAGAAATTTCATCCATACACACACATATTGCACTATTAACCACACACACAAAGGAGAATATGTCATTTAAATTACTGAGCAATTGCAAAATGTGAGATGTAAATTGTGTGGAGGCAGCTAGAGACCATAAGCATCGAGGGTTCATTATGTCACATAAGCTGAAAATTTGTTCTTAATCCAAAATATGAACCTTTATGTGAAACAATACTTTCATCCATAAATAAAATATTGTATTGGATGCATTTTTTGAGATAGTCAACGGTGTTTATTCTGTCGCAATATGTGGATAATGAAATCATCAATACTATAAATCACAAGGATTAACTCATGTAACATTATTCTCTATGTTGTTTATTTCAAGTAAAGTGATATATATTGCACCTATTATCGGGGCTATTATTTAGAAACCAAAGACAGGAAAGCATCTTCCAATGGTGTGAACACCATAAACACATGAACAAAATCTGCACAACCACAACATCTCTTGCAGGGGCAGTCATCACAGTTGCTCCTGCAAGTTAAAAGGGTGAAATGATCGAACAAGAGGTGTCTAGAGGGGGGTGATTAGACACTCAACAAGAAAAGTAGCAGTTTTAAGTTCTTTAGGTTGAGGTAGAGTTTTTAGCAAATTTCAAACATTAACAATACATTTCAAGCAAGCATGGCAAGAGTATATGAGCAACGGAAAGTAAAACATGCAAGTTGCTAGAAAGTAAAGGGATGGGATTGGAGTGTGCAAACGCAATTGGAGACACGGATGTTTTTGACGTGATTCCGATAGGTGGTGCTATCGTACATCCACGTTGATGGAGACTTCAACCCTTGAAGGGTAACGTCTGCGCATGTCCACGGAGGGCTCCACCCATGAAGGGTCCACGAAGAAGCAACCTTGTCTATCCCACCATGGCCATCGCCCACGAAGGACTTGCCTCACTAGGGTAGATCTTCACGAAGTAGGCGATCTCCTTGCCCTTACAAACTCCTTGGTTCAACTCCACAATCTTGTCGGAGGCTCCCAAGTGACACCTAACCAATCTAGGAGACACCACTCTCCAAAAGGTAATAAATGGCGTGTTGATGATGAAATCCTTGCTCTTGTGCTTCAAATGATTGTCTCCCCGACACTCAACTCTCTCTCTCACATATTTGGATATGGTGGAAAGAATATTTGAGTGGAAACCAACTTGGGGAAGGCTAGAGATCAAGATTCTTGTGATTGGTGTCGGTGTCAAAATAGGCGGATCTCAGGTAGGGGTCCCAAACTATGCGTCTGAGGATCGATGGTAACAGGAGACTAGGGCCACGTTGTTTACCCAGGTTCAGGCCCTCTCGATTGAGGCAATACCCTACTTCCTGCTTGATTGATCTTGATGAATATAGGGTTACAAGAGTTGATCTACCTCGAGATCGTAATGAAGGAAATATGCCCTAGAGGCAATAATAAAGATGTTATTTGTATTTCCTTATATCATGATAAATGTCTTTTATTCATGCTAGAATTGTATTAACCGGAAACTAAGTACATGTGTGGATACATAGACAAAACAGTATGTCCCTAGTATGCCTCTACTAGACTAGCTCATTGATCAAAGATGGTTATGTTTCCTAACCATAGACATGAGTTGTCATTTGATCAACGGGATCACATCATTAGGAGAATGATGTGATGGACAAGACCCATCCGTTAGCATAGCACTATGATCGTTTAGTTTTTTCTGCTATTGCTTTCTTCATGACTTATACATGTTCCTATGACTATGAGATTGTGCAACTCCCGAATACCGTAGGAACACCTTGTGTGCTATCAAACGTCACAACGTAACTGGGTGATCATAAAGATGCTCTACAGGTGTCTCCGAAAGTATTCGTGGTGTTGGCATAGATCAAGATTAGGATTTGTCACTCCGAGTGTCGGAGAGGTATCTCTGGGCCCTGTCGGTAACACACATCACAATAAGCCTTGCAAGCAAAAGGACTAATGAGTTAGTCACGAGATGATGTGTTATGGAACGAGTAAAGAGACTTGCCGGTAACGAGATTGAACTAGGTATATAGATACCGACGATCGAATCTCGGGCAAGTAACATACCGTTGACAAAAGGAACAACGTATGTTGTTATGCGGTTCTGACCGATAAAAGATCTTCGTAGAATATGTAGGAGCCAATATGAACATCCAGGTTCCGCTATTGGTTATTGATCGGAGATGAGTCTCGGTCATGTCTACATAATTCTCGAACCCGTAGGGTCCGCACGCTTAACGTTTGATGACGATCGGTATTATGAGTTTATGAGTATTGATGTACCGAAGGTAGTTCGGAGTCCCGGATGAGATCACGGACATGACGAGGAGTCTCGGAATGTCCGAGACATAAAGATTGATATATTGGACGACTATATTCGGACACCGGAAGTATACCGGAAAAGTTTCGGATTTAACGGGATTGCCGGAGGGGGTTACCGGAACCCCCTACGAAGGGGGATGGTCCATAGTGGGCCTTATGGAAAAGAGAGAGGCAGCCCATAGGGCTGGCCGGCGCCCCACCTAGGGTTCCTAGTTGGACTAGGAGTTGGGGGGCGCCACCTCTTCTTCTTTTCCTATTCCCTCTCTTCCTTCTTTGGTGGTTCCTACTAGGAATAGGATTGCAATCCTATTCCTAGTAGGATTGCACCCCTAGCCGCACCAAACAAGGGCCGGCCAGCCTCCCCCCTTGCTCCTTTATATACGGGGGTAGGGGGGCACCCAAAAACACACAAGTTGAATTGTTCAGCCGTGTGCGGTGCCCCCCTCCACAGAAACACACCTCGGTCATACCGTTGCAGTGCTTAGGCGAAGCCCTGCGCCGGTAGATACATCATATCCGTCACCACGCCGTCGTGCTGACGTAACTCTCCCGTGAAGCTCAACTGGATCAAGAGCTCGTGGGACGTCATCAAGCTGAACGTGTGCTGAACGCGGAGGTGACGTACGTTCGGTGCTTGATCGGTTGGATCGCGAAGAAGTTCGACAACATCAACCGCGTCACTTGACGCTTCCGCTCCCGTTCTACGAGGGTACGTAGACACACTCTTCCCTCTCGTTGCTATGCATCTGGTAGATAGATCTTGCGTGATCGTAGGAAAATTTTAAAATACTACGTTCCCCAACAGTGGCATCATGAGCCAGGTCTATGCGTAGATGATATGCACGAGTAGAACACAATGAGTTGTGGGCGATACTAGTCATACTGCTTACCAGCATGTCATACTTTGCTTCGGCGGTATTGTGAGATGAAGCGGCCCGGACAGACATTACGCGTACGCTTACACGAGACTGGTTTCACCGTTACGAGCACTCGTTGCTTAAAGGTGACTGGCGGGTGTCTGTCTCTCTCACTTTAGCTGAATCAAGTGTGGCTACGCCCGGTCCTTGTGAAGGTTAAAACAGCACATACTTGACGAAACATCGTTGTGGTTTTGTATGCGTAGGTAAGAACGGTTCTTGCTAAGCCCGTAGCAGCCACGTAAAACTTGCAACAACAAAGTAGAGGACGTCTAACTTGTTTTTGCAGGGCATGTTGTGATGTGATATGGTCAAGACATGATGAGTTATACGGTTTTGTATGAGATGATCATGTTTTGTAAAGTTATCGGCAACTGGCAGGAGCCATATGGTTGTCGCTTTATTGTATGAAATGCAATCGCCATGTAATTGCTTTACTTTATCACTAAGCGGTAGCGATAGTTGAGGAAGCAATAGTTGGCAAGACGACAACGATGCTACGATGGAGATCAAGGTGTCGCGCCGGTGACGAAGGTGATCATGACGGTGCTTTGGAGATAGAGATCAAAAGCACAAGATGATGATGGCCATATCATGTCACATATTTTGATTGCATGTGATGTTTATCTTATTATGCTTCTTATTTTGCTTAGAACGACGGTAGCATTATAAGATGATCCCTTACTAAATTTCAAGGTATAAGTGTTCTCCCTGAGTATGCACCGTTGCGAAAGTTCGTCGTGCCGAGACACCACGTGATGGTCGGGTGTGATAAGCTCTACGTTCAAATACAACGGGTGTAAGCCAGTTTTGCACACGCAGAATACTCGGGTTAAACTTGACGAGCCTAGCATATGCAGATATGGCCTCGGAACACTGGAGACCGAAAGGTCGAGCGTGAATCATATAGTAGATATGATCAACATAAGATGTTCACCATTGAAACTACTCCATCTCACGTGATGATCGGACATGGTTTAGTTGATTTGGATCACGTGATCATTTAGATGACCAGAGGGATGTCTATCTAAGTGGGAGTTCTTTAAATTAATAGGATTAAATTGAACTTTAATTTATCATGAACTTAGTCCTGATAGTTTTTGCATATCTATGTTGTTGTAGATCAATGGCCCGTGCTACCGTTCCTTTGAATTTTAATGCATTCCTAGAGAAAGCTAAGTTGAAAGATGATGGTAGCAATTACACGGACTGGATCCGTAACCTGAGGATTATCCTCATTGCTGCACAGAAAAATTATGTCCTTGAAGCACCGCTAGGTGACAAGCCCCCTCCCGCTAATGTAGACGCTTTGAACGTCTGGCAGTCGCGGTCTGATGACTACACGATAGTTCAGTGTGCCATGCTTTACGGCTTAGAACCGGGACTTCAATGACGTTTTGAACGTCATGGACCATATGAGATGTTCCAGGAGTTGAAGTTAATATTTCAAGCAAATGCCCGAATTGAGAAATATGAGATTTCCAATAAGTTCTACAGCTGCAAGATGGAGGAGAATAGTTCTATCAGTGAACACTTACTCAGAATGTCTGGGTACTACAATCTTATGACTCAACTTGGCTGCAAAGTTGACGAGGATAGTGTTATTGATAGAGTTCTTCAATCACTGCCACCAAGCTATAAAGGCTTTGTGATGAACTATAATATGCAAGGGATGCAAAAGACAATTCCCGAGCTCTTCGCTATGCTCAAAGCTGCGGAGGTAGAAATCAAAAAGGAGCATCAAGTGTTGATGGTTAACAAGACCACTAGTTTCAAGAAAAAGGGCAAGGGAAAGAAGGGGAACTTCAAAAAGAATAGCAAAACAGTTGCTACTTCCACGAAGAAACCCAAATCTGGAGCCAAGCCTGAAACTGAGTGCTTCTACTGCAAGGGGACTGGACACTGGAAGCGGAACTGCCCCAAGTATTTGGCGGATAAGAAGGATGGCAAGGTGAACAAAGGTATATGTGATATACATGTTATTGATGTGTACCTTACTAATGCTCGTAGTAGTACCTGGGTATTTGTGTCGGTGTACTAAGATAGGGGTACCTTAGTACCCCAACTTGTGCACGGGCAGTAGCAGCTTCCCGCGGCAGGGTCTACCACGTGCTTGCCGGAAACCTCTCTGGTCCCTATAAAACCATTCAAGAACAAAGTATACAAGCAAGAAGATCAAGGCCCCGGCAAGTGGAGCTTGCCGGGAAGGCCGTCCCAGGCTCAAGACTATCACATTAACACAAGACCCTGGCAAGAGGAGCTCGCTAGGAAGACCAGAAGACTGCATTTCAGAAGACATGCCTCGGCGCACCCTGCGCCCCGGCAGGGCCCGGGGAGCGACAAGCTTCAGGGCCCGGCAAGGTCAAGGCCCCGGCAAGGTGCTTGCCGGGGGGAACTCACGCTGTGTGCCCACGCTCCAGCTCATCTGCCCACGCGTCGCCCTGGGGCCCTTCCGGGGACGCGTGGCGGATGGCTGTGTAGCCTGGGGGACACGGTGGCAAGCCACGGTGACGAGGCTACCGCCGTGGCGAACGGAGACGCACGGGCGGGCGCTTTTGGGGTCGACGGCGACGGGCATTTAATGCTCTTGTCCCCCACTGTCAAAATAGGTGATGACCACTGTTCATCCACTGTTCATGCACTGTTCCCGCACTATTACAACTACCACCAAAGTTACATTTTTGCCCTCCTCTACGTTGACACCTGTCGGTGACCCCTTGAGCTATAAAAGGAGGCCCATGCACAACGTAGAAAGGGTTCGGAAACCTTGATAGCTCTCTGGCTCGGTGTAGCTAGTTCTTCAAGCTCCCGAGCTCACAAACTCAATACAAACCAAGCAGGAGTAGGGTTTTATGCGTCCTTCGCGGCCCGAACCTGGGTAAACTGCCCGCGTGTGTTCTACGATCTGCTCTTTGTGCTCCCTCCGCTCCCTTACCGCAACGTACAAGGGGCTCCGGTCCCATAGGTGCTCGTGGTGGACAGTTTCCCCCGACATCTTTGGCGCCAGGTTCGGGCCGCGAAGGACGCGTAAAACCCTACTCCTGCTTGGTTTGTATTGAGTTTGTGAGCTCGGGAGCTTGAAGAACTAGCTACACCGAGCCAGAGAGCTATCAAGGTTTCCGAACCCTTTCTACGTTGTGCATGGGCCTCCTTTTATAGCTCAAGGGGTCACCGACAGGTGTCAACGTAGAGGAGGGCAAAAATGTAACTTTGGTGGTAGTTGTAATAGTGCGGGAACAGTGCGTGAACAGTGGATGAACACTGGTCATCACCTACTTTGACAGTGGGGGACAAGAGCATTAAATGCCCGTCGCCGTCGACCCCAAAAGCGCCCGCCCGTGCGTCTCCGTTCGCCACGGCGGTAGCCTCGTCACCGTGGCTTGCCACCGTGTCCCCCAGGCTCTTTGGCGCGCCAGGTAGGGGTGGACGTCGAGGTTGTGCGAACCTGATCCGGCGCTCACGCGGGCGCACTCTTCATCAACCTCTCCAGCTTCATCAACTTCATCAGCAACAGCATGGCCCCGAAGAAGAAGGCTTCGGAGGTCGCAGGCCCGTCTGCGTCTGTTCCACCGCCACCAGAACCAACGGTGGGTGGAGGAGACGCCGGCGGAAGGGTGGTCGCCGGCGAGGAAACTCACGGCGCCACCAAATCTAAGGACAAGACGGACGACCGAGCCTCGGTGTCCGTAGATGCGCCTCATCCATCGCAGCAGACGACAACCCAGCAGCGCCGTGGTACAGGAGGTACCATCCGCTTGCTGGGACAAGGGCAAACTGGAGGTTCGCGGGATGCCCCGGGCCACCGTCCTGGTACGAGCAAGGCGCGGTCGCCGGGGCGGGAAACTGCTCCTTCTAACCCTGTTAGGAGTCCGAGCATATCCCGCTCCTCGCACCGCTCACCCCCGCTCCCCTCCTCTCCAGCAGAAGCACTCGCAAGAGCGCAACTGCTCCTCAATTTCCCTCCAGCGGCAGACAAGGCCGAAGACTGGAGGGCAACAATCCAAAGCCTCATCGCCTTCGCCAACAACGACACGCCGCAGCAGCCGGCGACATCGCGGCCACGGCAAGTCGAGAAGACGAAGGCCGATGGCGACAGGACCGCCGGGGGTGCAACCACCGTGCACTCCCCGCCGCGGAAGCAGAAGACGCCTCCCCGCCGGATTAACGTCGACGACGACTCCACGGCGTCGTCGGATCCGCGGGCTCATCGGGACCAGCGCCAAGTCCTTGACGACCGGCGACAAGAAGACGCTCGGACGACAATCGAGCGCCGCCGAGAAGCCCGGCGACAATTAGACCAACGCGCTGGGACCGCTGTCGACACGCACGCGCCCGGTGAACCAGGCGACTTGCCGTACGCGGCAGGTTGCCCCGCGTTCACCCGTGAGCTGCGGCGCTTCCAGTGGCCCAGCATGAAAAATTTCAAGCCCGACGTACCGGAGAAGTACGACGGCAAGACGCACCCCTCGGAGTTCCTCAGCATCTACACCATCGCGGTGCAGGCTGCCGGGGGGCGCGACGAGAAGATACTGGCGAACTACTTCCCGCTGGTGCTTAAGCCGAACGTCCGTTCCTGGCTTATGCAATTGCCGGAAGGCTCCATCTCTTCGTGGGCAGATCTGTGCCACCAATTTGTTGGCGCCTTCACAGGCGGCCACAAACCCCACGGCCAGGAGAGTGATCTCCACATCTTGGCCCAGAAGGAAGGAGAACCCCTGCGCAAGTACATCCAACGATTCAGCCGCGTGCAGCACAACATCCCCGACGTCCACCCTGCTGCGGTTATTAGCGCGTTCCACCAGAACGTGCGTAACAGCCGCATGCATGAGGAGATGGCCATGACCAAGATACGGGATGTCAGCGAGCTCTATGCTCTAGCTGATAAGTGCGCGCGCGCCGAAGAGGGAAGGAGACTCCCCGGGGAGGATGCTGGCGCAGGGGGAAGCGACAGCAACGACGCCGCCCCGGCAAAGAAGAGCCGGCGGCGAAACAACAGGAGAAAGAAGAGCAAGGAAGTGCTGGTCGTCGAGAAGTCCGGCAAGGAGGCTCCCGCCAAGCAAGCACAGGCTGGCGGCTCCGGCAAGGAGCCTGCCCCTGTAGCGGCAGCCGACAAGCAGGACGGCTCCGACAAGCAATATTGCAAGATCCACCGTACCAAGGGCCACGACCTCTCCAACTGCAAGCGCGTCGAGTACCTCGTCGAACAGCAGAAAGCTGAATACGAGAGGCGCGACAAGGAGAAGGCCCAAGGTGGCGGAGGAGAGCCAAGCAAGAAGCGGCCATTCAATGGCCGGGGAGGACGCCGCGGCAAGGCCAAGCAGCGGCAAGGTGATCGACCTCCCCGGGGCCGCGACAAGGATGACGAAGAAGACGACGACGATGACATGGAGGAAGGTGATAACAGCGAGCAGGAGTTCCAGAAGGCCACAGAAGTCCTGTGTGTCGACGGGGGCGCTTCTCTGCATACTTCCCACCGCCAACTCAAGCAGTGGGTGCAGGAAGTAAATGCAGCTGAGCCGCCCATCGAGTCACGCAGGCTCCTGAAGTGGTCCAGCACGCCCATCATTTTTGATCTTGAGGATCATCCTGACCGCACCACAGCGGTCGGGTGCTTGCCGATGTTGGTCTCACCAACCATTTGCAACCTCAAGGTCACCAAAATGTTGGTTGACGGCGGGGCCGGGCTGAACTTGATCTCCTCGGCTGTGATCAAGAAACTCCAAATCCCAGATGGCGAGCTCGAAGAGACCGGTTCGTTCCAAGGAATAAACCCGGGAAGGAGCAAGCCCAAGGGGAAGATCACTCTGCCAGTGACCTTTGGCGGGGAGCTCAACTTCAGGACGGAGAGGATAACCTTCGATGTTGCCGATATCCCATTGCCATACAATGGGATACTTGGACGTCCTGCCCTCGCCAAGTTCATGGCAGCTTCCCACTACGCCTACAATATACTCAAGATGCCGGGGCCGATAAGCGTCATCTCTGTCCCTGGCGACAAGAAGGACGCGCTTATCTGTGCCGACAAGATCTACCGGGATGCAGCAGCCGCGGCGGAGAGCGACACACTTGCCGCTGAAGCTCCCGGGGGGAAGAAGACCAAGACCAAGTCCGGCAAGTGCTCTGGGGCCCACTCCGGCAAACGCACCTCTTCGGAGTGCTGCGCTGCCGTCGAGGACGTTCCATCGAGCTCCACCGGCAAGTGCAAGAATGGGATGGCCGCTCCACCGGCAACCAAGAAGGTGCCCGCCAAGGAGGACGGCACTGGTGGTACCTTCACCATCAGTGCTACGCTCGACAGCAAATAGGAAAGCACGCTCGTTACCTTCCTGCGGGCGAATGTCGATGTGTTTGCATGGCAACCATCTGACATCCCCGGCGTTCCCAGGAAGGTAATTGAGCACAAGCTTGCTGTTTGTCCTCATGCGCGGCCCGTCAAGCAGAAGGTTAGGAAGCAAGCCGTGGAGCGCCAAGAATTCATTGCCGAAGAAATCAAGAAGTTAGAAGCAGCAGGCCTGGTTAGAGGCGTGATCCATCCGACGTGGTTAGCAAATCCAGTTGTCGTGCGTAAAGCCAACGGGAAGTGGAGACTGTGTATAGACTTCACCGATGTGAATAAAGCATGTCCCAAGGATCCATTTCCCTTGCCGCGTATTGACCAGATTGTTGACTCCACTGCTGGATGTGAGCTGCTTTCCTTCCTTGATGCATATTCAGGCTACCACCAGATTTTCATGGCCAAGGAGGATGAAGAGAAGACTGCATTTATCACTCCATGCGGCACATACTGCTTCATACGCATGCCCTTCGGATTGAAGAATGCAGGCTCAACATTTGCAAGGGTGGTGTACACTGCTTTTGAGCCACAGATTCACAGAAATGTGGAAGCTTACATGGACGACATAGTGGTCAAGAGCAAGAGCAAGGATACCCTGATCCAAGATCTGGAAGAGACATTTGAGAATCTGCGCAAGATCCAGCTCAAGTTGAACCCCGAGAAGTGCGTCTTTGGAGTCCCCTCCGGCAAGCTTCTCGGGTTCTTTGTGTCCCAGAGGGGGATTGAAGCCAATCCCGACAAGATAAAAGCCATCGAGCAGATCGAAGCCCCGAAGCGCGTTAAGGACATAAGGAGACTTGCAGGTTGTGTGGCTGCCCTCAGTAGGTTCATTTCAAAGTCTGCAGAACGCGCCTTGCCTTTCTTTAAAATCTTGAATAAGGCAGGTCCTATGAAATGGACTCCGGAAGCGGAGGCAGCGCTGCAAGACTTGAAAGGATACCTGTCCTCCACTCCAATACTTGTCGCACCTAGGCCACAAGAGAAGTTGCTGCTGTACTTAGCAGCAACCAATCAAGTGGTTAGTGCTGCGTTAGTAGCGGAAAGGGAGGTAGAGGAAGAGTCCACACCTCCGGCAAGCGAGTCCAGCGACAAGCAGGGGGCTGCTCCGACAAGCTCTGGCCCCAACAAGGACAACCCTGCGCAGGAGCAAGGGGAAGTGCGAAGGAAGATGGTGCAGCGCCCGGTGTATTTTGTGAGTTCCCTCTTGCAGGGGGCTAGATCAAGATACTCCGGGGTGCAGAAGTTGCTTTTCGGTCTCCTCATGGCCTCGAGAAAGCTGCGCCATTACTTCCAAGCGCACGAGATAACAGTGGTCACTCGCTTTCCGTTGAAGAGGATATTGCACAATCCAGAAGCAACAGGCAGGATCGTCGAGTGGGCACTGGAGCTGTCAAGCTTTGGCCTCAAGTTTGAAAGTACTTCAACTATACAAAGCAGAGCTTTGGCAGAATTTATAGCTGAATGGACCCCAACACCCGATGAAGAAATTCCAGAAACAAGCGCCCCCGTACAAGAAGCGAGCAGTGAATGGGTAATGTACTTTGATGGTGCCTTCTCGCTGCAAGGCGCCGGTGCCGGCGTGGTACTCATCGCGCCCACCGGAGAACACCTCAAGTATGTTATCCAGATGCACTTTCCCAGGGAACAAGCGACAAACAATACTGCAGAGTATGAAGGTCTGCTTGCCGGCCTCAGAATTGCAGCCGAACTTGGGATCAAGAAGTTGATTGTGCAGGGAGACTCTCAGTTGGTGGTCCGACAAGTGAACAAGAGTTATCAGAGCCCTTTGATGGAAGCTTATGTAGATGAAGTGAGGAAGCTTGAAGAGCACTTTGAAGGTCTGCAAATGGAGCACGTCCCGAGAGCTCAGAACGATATCGCAGATGGCCTTTCAAAGTGTGCTGCAATGAAGTTACCTGTGGAACCAGGGACCTTCCTGCTCAAGCTGACTCAGCCATCTGTTACACCATCAATTGGGCAGAACAAAAAGAGAAAGATGGTCTCCGGCGACTACTTGCCGGCGGATCTTCCCGAAGCCGCCGCCAAGGTCCCCAAGATCAACGATCAGAACGCTGAGGAACAGTTTGCTCCTGCAGATCCAAAGGTCTGTACAGTTGAAGCAAGCGTTCCCGACAAGTCTTGCCCCGGCGAGCTTGCCGGGGGACCATCAGCTCCGGCAGAACCAGAGGTTCTTGCCGTGGAAGCTGGGGTTCCCGCAGCGGCCCTCATGCCTTTAGTCCTTGCCGTTCAGCCCCGAGCTCCGGCATGGGCACAGCAGATTGTCCGTTTTCTGCAAACTGGAGAACTTCCCGACGACCCAGAAGAGATAGAGAAGATAACCAGGCAGTCAAGTATGTACCAGTTCGTGGATAACGAATTGTACAGAAGAAGACTCAATGGTGTCAGGTTGAAGTGCATTTCCAGAGAAGATGGACAGAAGCTGTTGGCAGAGATACATGGAGGCATATGTGGTCACCACATAGGCGCAAGGGCACTTGCCGGAAAAGCATTCCGGCAAGGGTTCTTCTGGCCAGAAGCCCTTCAAGATGCAACTGCACAAGTAACCAAGTGTGAAGCGTGCCAGTTCCATGCCAAGCAAATTCATCAGCCAGCTCAAGCTCTCCAGACGATCCCTTTGTCCTGGCCCTTCTCGGTCTGGGGGCTCGATATCCTCGGCCCCTTCCCCCGTGCTATCGGGGGCTTTGAGTACTTGTACGTTGCGATCGACAAGTTCACAAAGTGGCCAGAAGTGGAACCAGTGAGAAAGGTGACAGCACAGTCGGCGGTCAGGTTCTTCAGGTCAATTGTTTGCCGTTTCGGAATCCCTAACAGGATCATCACCGACAACGGCACACAGTTCACTAGCCGCACCTTCATGCAGTACGTCCAAGACCTTGGCGCCAAGGTCTGCTTCGCTTCTGTTGCTCACCCGAGGAGCAATGGTCAAGCGGAGAGGGCCAATGCTGAAGTGCTGCGCGGACTCAAGACAAGAACCTTCGACAGGCTGCGCAAGTGCGGAAGAAACTGGATAGAGGAGTTGCCGGCGGCTCTTTGGTCAATCAGAACGACACCAAGTCGAGCCACCGGACAGACACCCTTTGCTCTTGTCTATGGAGCAGAGGCAGTTCTCCCCACGGAACTCGTATACGGATCTCCTCGAGTGCTCGCTTATGACGAGCTCGAGCAAGAGCAACTGCGACAAGATGATGCATTGCTCCTTGAGGAGGAACGTCTCCAGGCTGCTGTACGAGCTGCTCGATATCAGCAAGCCTTGCGTCGCTACCATAGCCGCAAGGTCAAGGCCAGGAGTCTCGAGGAAGGCGACCTTGTTCTTCGGCATGTTCAGTCCGCCAAGAATTCCAACAAGTTGATGCCGAAGTGGGAAGGCCCTTATCGGGTGAGACAAGTCACAAGGCCCGGCGCTGTCCGCCTTGAGACCGAAGAAGGCTTACCGGTGAGCAACTCCTAGAACATAGAGCATCTTCGCAAGTTTCACCCATAAGGCGCGGTTGCCGTGATCCGCTCCGGCAACCACCTTTTGTACAAGTCTTGCCGCTGTTGCATGTAATCCTTTGTACAAAGCCGGGCGCAGATCCCGTGCATCAGTAAAGCTTTTGTGTTTCGCACTATTTGCCTTTTCCATGCTTTTCCTCGTTATTTGCATGCATTATTTGGCATCTTGTGCAACACACATATCCGGTAAGCACTACCATGCCGAAAAACCCTATACTTGTTTCCTCTTCTCCTCTTCTTCCCCTCTTAAGCAGAAGAAACATTCCTCGCGCACAAGTTTGCCGGGGGGGAAGGAGGTGGAGGACGAACCAAGTGATGTTCAAGAAAGAGAAGCTTACCGGAGAACGAGCAACATATGAAAGCTAAGTTACCAGAATTTGAGCAGTTCAAATTTTTTAAATTTCAAGTTACCTTCCTTGAACAACCACACTTTGTATGGAAAACCTGTGCGCGGAGGAACCTACCCGTGGCTAGCCGCACCCTTACCTTGTTTTCGAGTACGCTCAACGGCTTAAGCGAGCTGCGACAAGTGTCGCGCCCTTACTTCGTTTTCGAGTTCGCTCAGCAAGCTAAGTGCGTTGCGACTAGCCGCGGCAAGGTTGCTTGCCGGTAAGTCCTTTGCCAGCAGGCTGCTAAGAGTCCAGCGCTCAGCGCTCGCGGCAAGGGTCCCTTGCCGGCAAGTCCCCTAGAAGCGTAGGGTTGAAAGCATACAAAGTAAAGGACCAAAGCAAAGGAGATAACATTGCATCGATTACTCAGAAATAAGATAATATATTACAAAGATAACTTGTCCCAATAGCTAATGGATTCATGTTCATGACACACTTTGCAGCAGCAAAGGAAATAAGAAGAAAGAGGCCTAATCTACGCGATCGCCCTCACGCCTGGAGATCTTGTTCACCTTGGCGATGATGTGGGCGACCTGCGCCTTCAGTGCCTCCATATCTGCGTCGGCCGGCAAGCTGCGGAGGACGTTGACGAGATTTATGCCAGGGTTGCGGTAGACTATCTTCGTCAAGACGCGCTCCAAGGTACCCGCGCAGAGCTGGCGCGACTCCTCGGCCAGCTGCGCGGGGAGTTTCTCCTGCAGACGCGCAAGCGCCGGCGCGATTCCCCTGAAGAAAAGACTGAGCTTGGCGCTGTGGGGGAGATTTGGGTCCGGAGAGTACATGAGGTGCTCCACCCTCAACGCCATGAGCTCCTTGTCGATGTTGGCAGCAGAAGCCACCAGATCTTCAGTCCATACCTCAACGGTCCGGCGGAAGTTGTTAGCTGAAGTGGCGGCGCTCTCCACCAGGCCTCGTTCCTTGCGGAGCTCGTCCTTCAGCTTCGTTTCGCGATCACGAGCGGCGTCCAGCGAGCCAGTCAACGTGGAGACCTTCAACTCCAGATCAGCAATTGAGTCCTTGGCGGCTTTGAGCTCGTCACCCTGCTTGGAGAGGCGTACCTGGAGTTCTGAGTTGGTATGGGCGTCTTTCTCGCGCTCTATGTTGAGCGCGGTGACCCTCTCCGTGCTCGCCTTCAGGTACTCCTCCAGCTGCGCCACCTTAGCTTCAAGGTCCTTCTTGGCGGTCTCCGCGGTGGTTGCGGCGGCTTTCGCTTCTTTCAACTCTCCGCCAAGAGCCTGCTCCCGGGCGGTGAGGTCGTCCTCGTGGGCGTCGAGGTCGACCTTCCGCTGGTTGAGCGCTCCTTCTCGCTGGGACAGCGCTTCACCGACCAGCCGCTGCTGCTCCTCGGCCTCGGCCTTCTCCAGAAGAAACTCCTGCTGCTCTCCGGCAAGCCTCTCGCGCTCCTCCGCCAAGTCGCGGAGGGCCGCCTGGTTGGCGGCGCGGAGTTCAGCAGCGCGCTTCTCCAGCTCTGCTCCAGCCTTGGCGGCGAGGGCTTCTCGGGAGTCCAGCTTCGCCTGCCTGGCCCGATAAAGGGCCAGGAGCCGGCGAAGCAGCTTCTCCTCCTCAGGCTCATCGCTCCCGCCAGGCGCTTCAACGATCTTCAACCCCGCGGAGGCGAGGACCTCTCCATCAAAGGTCTCTCCCTCCTCGGGGGCTCGCGACGAAGACCCTCACGGCACTTGTATGAAGACGCCATTGGGGGCCTCAAGATAGAAGCCCGACTGCTCCTTGCTGGCGGAGGGGTCGGCGGCCGGCGCAGCGCTCGACGCTCCTACCGCCTCCGGGCCGGCAGTGTGGTCGCCGTCCCCCTCCCCAGCCGCGGTGTCTGCAGTCGGGGCCGTCTCCTCAGCGGCAGGCTCGTTGGCTCCTGCCATGTCCTCGACGACAGTGGCATTGCCGGCGTCGCCTTGCGCACCTTCCTCCTCGGTGGCGACCTCCGTCTCCATCCGCTCCGAGGGAGGAGGATCTAGAAGAAGAAGAAGAAAAGAAAACGATCAAGCAAATATCCAAAAAAAGGCAAGTCCAAGAAGAAGAAGCTGCAAGACTTACCTTCGCGGACTTCGTCAACGACAGGCTCCCTCGCCGGGGAGTCCTCCCTTGGTGGTGGAGCGGTGGCCCCTGCTGGCGGAGGGCCGCCCGCGCCCTCCCTTGGCGGGGTGGCCACCCTTGTCGGGCTACCTGCCCTTGGCGGGGAGCCCGTCCTTGGCGGAACGTCCTCCCTCGCCGGGGAGTTCATCCTTGGCGGGGAGGGTGGAATCTGCAGCTCCTCGGGAGTGACCTCCGGTTGCTCCTGCGGCTGCGGATCCATTTCTGCACAAGACAAACAAAGCAAGCAAGGCAACGAGATATTAATACAAAGCAAAAACCTCAAGTGCACCCGACGAGCGAACAACTCAAGACCAGACTTACGTTGAGGGCTGCGCTGGGGGCTGCTCCTCGGAGTAGCGGTGGGATCCGGCAAGTTCGTCGCCGGCGCGTCCCCTGTCGCCGCGACGGGCGAGTCATCCTCGACCTCGACCACAGGAACCTTGGCCCTCTTCGCCATCCGCTGGACCAGGGTCCTGAAATCAAAACAAGAACAAGATCAGAATCTTCGAAGAAAGATCAAGCCAGAATCAAAGAAGCTATAAGTTACAAGTGCTTACTCCTCTTCCTCGTCGTCGTCGCTAAGGGCGGAGAAATCAAACTCCACCTGAGGTGCCCCGGCGCGAGGAGCAGGGGGAGAAGGCTCCCTCGGGCGCTTGGCGGTCCCCGGGGCTGGGGGCTGCGAAGACCCAGCCTCCGCTGACGCCGAGGCCCGAGGAGCGGGCGGAGCAGCCGCTCCGCTCTGGGAGGATCCCCCTCCACTTGGCGCCGGTGCGCGGGGCGCCTCCGTCGCAGCTTGGCTCGCTCTGGTGGCGCGCGTCGCCCGGCGAGCAGGTTGTTGTCGGGGCGCCTGCGTCCCCGTCGCCGTAGCCACCTTGCGGAGGCGCTTCAACGGTGTTCGCTTGGGACTTGCCCGTGGCGGAGAGTTCTCCGACGACGAGGAGGCGTCGTCGTCGAGCCCTAGAGATCCACCAGTATCCTCGTCGGCTCCGGCGTCCTCCTCCTCCTCGACAGGCTCGCTAGGCCCAGCACTTTGCCCTGCGGCCCCGCTCCCTCCGGCACCTCTGCTCCCTCCGACAACCTCGCCTCTTGCGGCGGCCTCGCTCACAACCCCGGGGATCCCGGCATGCCTCAGTGAGGGAACCCCGGCAAGCTCGTCGGGCGGAAGCTTGAGCAGTCTGCGGATCTCTGCCTCCTCGGCTTGGCACGATGCGTCCTCAGCCTCTGCCTCATCGACGGCGAATCCGAAGTCTCCTGCTGCTGCGGCTGCGGCGGCCTCTTCCATCCGGGAAGCAATATAGGCTATGTCCCGCTCCGTGGTGGCCCGGGTGAGACCCTTGATCTCCTCGGTGTTCTTCGGCACCTCAACCAAGTTATCAAAGAAGCTCATAATAGCATCCGGCGTGGGCACTATCCAAGTGGGGTCGACGCCATGAGAATCGCACGCGGGCATCATTGCGCGCAAAGCGTCCCGGGCGGTGCTGTTGCACAGTGGCACCACTCCCCGGGGAGGTCTAAACCACTCCGGGTGGGCCGGGTCGTGCTTGAAAAGCTCCCGGACCATCCCCTTCAGCTCCAACGCCGTGAAGTTGTAATTCAATCCCGGGCGCAGCCTCATAATATCCGCCGCATTGCCGAACTCCCATGCTAGCCTTTTCCTCTCCTGTAAAGGGGCAATGCGGCGGCGGAGGAAATCTGCCCCTACCTCTCCGATGGTCAACTTGGCTACCCGGAGACGAAGTATCCTAATGAGGGCGGCATTGAGCTTGACATCATCCGGGGCCAACTCGCTCCAGTCCCTGCCGCGCACTATGGCTGTTGTGCGCGGCGCAGTGAAAGGCTCCGGCTGGTCCTCCACTATCCAACACCAATCTGCGCGCCACTCTTCCCACTTGCCGCGGAGCTCTCCTTTCAGATATGATTCCTTCTTGTTCAAACGGAAGATCCAAGAGATGCCCCCGGAGAGGGGAGCGCCGGCCTCTACCCTAGGCATGAAGAAATGGCGGAAGAGCGCTACGTTTGGATAGATCCCTATGTAGTTTTCGCACAGATGTGCGAAAACCACCATCGTAAGGATGGCGTTGGGTGTGAAGTCTAGGAGGTGGAGGTTGTACGTGTTCATGATATCACAGAAAAACTCCGAAAATGGAGGGCACAAGCCGCAGTGGAAGAAGACAGCGAATAAGAAATACCCGCCGGGAAGTAGATCTTTGGCACCGGCGGGATAAACTCTGGTCCGGGGATGCGCCTTGGTCTCCTTGGCCCAGAAGAGGTAGTACTTGTTCCAGAGCTCCCTCGCGCTGAGCCTCGGCGCGAAGACGACGTTCCTCTTCCGTAGAAGAGCAAGCTTCGCCGCCTGCTCGGATTTCTCCCTCTTGGCCTTCTCCGCCTTCGCCTTCTCGGTCTTCGGGGCCATGGCGGAGGCGGCGGGGAAAGGGGCGAGGAGTTCGACGGCGCCGCGGATGCGGAAGACGGCAGAGGAGGAGGTGTGGAGGCAAAGAGGCAGCGGGGGATTTCTGGAGGTTGAAGAAGCAATGAAGACGAAGGAAGGAAACGGCCCCTGCTTCCTCTGCTTTTAAGGGGGAAGTGGGGGACGCTCCGCATTTCCCATTAAAGAACGTGGCCACGATCTCTCCCACGACGCCGCAATCGACGCGTGCCGTTAGGGAGGGATGCGGCGGATGCGGAAGGGGAATTACGGCTCGCCGTGGGCCGCGCGTGCCCGTACACTGTTTTGGGCCTGGCCCAACAGCGCTCGGCACCGTGTGTGGCCCAGGCCCGGGGGCTCCTGTCGGTGTACTAAGATAGGGGTACCTTAGTACCCCAACTTGTGCACGGGCAGTAGCAGCTTCCCGCGGTAGGGTCTACCACGTGCTTGCCGGAAACCTCTCTGGTCCCTATAAAACCATTCAAGAACAAAGTATACAAGCAAGAAGATCAAGGCCCCGGCAAGTGGAGCTTGCCGGGAAGGCCGTCCCAGGCTCAAGACTATCACATTAACACAAGACCCTGGCAAGAGGTGCTCGCTAGGAAGACCAGAAGACTGCATTTCAGAAAACATGCCTCGGCGCACCCTGCGCCCCGGCAGGGCCCGGGGAGCGACAAGCTTCAGGGCCCGGCAAGGTCAAGGCCCCGGCAAGGTGCTTGCCGGGGGGAACTCACGCTGTGTGCCCACGCTCCAGCTCATCTGCCCACGCGTCGCCCTGGGGCCCTTCCGGGGACGCGTGGCGGATGGCTGTGCAGCCTGGGGGACACGGTGGCAAGCCACGGTGATGAGGCTACCGCCGTGGCGAACGGAGACGCACGGGCGGGCGCTTTTGGGGTCGACGGCGACGGGCATTTAATGCTCTTGTCCCCCACTGTCAAAATAGGTGATGACCAATGTTCATCCACTGTTCACGCACTGTTCCCGCACTATTACAACTACCACCAAAGTTACATTTTTGCCCTCCTCTACGTTGACACCTGTCGGTGACCCCTTGAGCTATAAAAGGAGGCCCATGCACAACGTAGAAAGGGTTCGGAAACCTTGATAGCTCTCTGGCTCGGTGTAGCTAGTTCTTCAAGCTCCCGAGCTCACAAACTCAATACAAACCAAGCAGGAGTAGGGTTTTACGCGTCCTTCGCAGCCCGAACCTGGGTAAACTGCCCGCGTGTGTTCTACGATCTGCTCTTTGTGCTCCCTCCGCTCCCTTACCGCAACGTACAAGGGGCTCCGGTCCCATAGGTGCTCCTGGTGGACAGTTTCCCCCGACAATTTGATACCGGTTCGGTTGCTAATATTTGTAACTCGAAACAGGGACTACGGATTAAACGAAGATTGGCTAAGGACGAGGTGACGATGCGCGTGGGAAATGGTTCCAAAGTCGATGTGATTGCCGTCGGCACGCTACCTCTACATCTACCTTCGGGATTAGTTTTAGACCTAAATAATTGTTATTTGGTGCCAGCGTTGAGCATGAACATTATATCTGGATCTTGTTTGTTGCGAGACGGTTATTCATTTAAATCAGAGAATAATGGTTGTTCTATTTTTATGAATAATATCTTTTATGGTCATGCGCCCTTGAAGAGTGGTCTATTCTTATTGGATCTCGATTGTGGTGATACACATATTCATAATATTGAAACCAAAAGATGCAAGGTTAATAATGATAGTGCAACTTATTTGTGGCACTACCGTTTAGGTCATATTGGTGTAAAACACATGAAGAAACTCCATAATGATGGACTTTTGGAATCACTTGATTATGAATCACTTGGTGCTTGCGAACCATGCCTCATGGGCAAGATGACTAAAACTCCGTTCTCCGGAACTATGGAGCGAGCAACAGATTTGTTGGAAATCATACATACTGATGTATGTGGGCCAATGAGTGTTGAAGCTCGCGGCGGGTATCGTTATTTTCTGACCTTCACTGATGATTTAAGCAGATATGGGTATATCTACTTAATGAAGCACAAGTCTGAAACATTTGAAAAGTTCAAAGAATTTCAGAGTGAAGTAGAGAATCATCGTAACAAGAAAATAAAGTTTCTACGATCTGATCGTGGAGGAGAATATTTGAGTTACGAGTTTGGTCTTCATTTGAAACAATGTGGAATAGTTTCACAACTCACGCCACCCGGAACACCACAGCGTAATGGTGTGTCTGAACGTCGTAACCGTACTTTATTGGATATGGTACGATCTATGATGTCTCTTACCAATTTACCACTATCGTTTTGGGGTTATGCTTTAGAGACAGCTGCATTCACGTTAAATAGGGCACCATCTAAATCCGTTGATACGACACCTTATGAACTATGGTTTGGCAAGAAACCAAAGTTGTCGTTTCTTAAAGTTTGGGGCTGCGATGCTTATGTGAAAAAGCTTCAACCTGATAAGCTCGAACCCAAGTCGGAGAAATGTGTCTTCATAGGATACCCAAAAGAGACTGTTGGGTACACCTTCTATCACAGATCCGAAGGCAAGATATTCGTTGCTAAGAATGGATCCTTTCTAGAGAAAGAGTTTCTCTCGAAAGAAGTGAGTGGGAGGAAAGTAGAACTTGATGAGGCAATTGTACCTTCTCCCGGATTGGAAAGTAGTACATCACAGAAAATTGTTCCAGTGATTCCTACACCAATCAGTGAGGAAGTAAATGATGATGATCATGAAACTTCGGATCAAATTTCTGCTGAACGTCGTAGATCAACCAGAGTACGTTCCGCACCAGAGTGGTACGGCAACCCAGTTCTGGAAATCATGTTACTAGACCATGATGAACCTACGAACTATGAGGAAGCGATGATGAGCCCAGATTCCGCAAAATGGCTTGAAGCCATGAAATCTGAGATGGGATCCATGTATGAAAACAAAGTATGGACTTTGGTTGACTTGCCCGATGATCGGCAGGCCATCGAAAATAAATGGATCTTCAAGAGGAAGACCGACGCAGACGGTAATGTTACTGTTTACAAAGCTCGACTTGTTGCGAAAGGTTTTCGACAAGTTCAAGGAGTTGACTATGATGAGACTTTCTCACCTGTAGCGATGCTTAAGTCTGTCCGAATCATGTTAGCAATTGCCGCATTTTATGATTATGAAATCTGGCAAATGGATGTCAAAACTGCATTCTTGAATGGATATCTCAAAGAAGAGTTGTATATGATGCAACCAGAAGGTTTTGTCGATCCAAAAGATACTAACAAAGTATGCAAGCTCCAGCGATCCATCTATGGACTGGTGCAAGCATCTCGGAGTTGGAATATACGCTTTGATGAGGTGATCAAAGCATATGGTTTTATACAGACTTTTGGAGAAGCCTGTATTTACAAGAAAGTGAGTGGGAGCTCTGTAGCATTTCTAATATTATATGTAGATGACATATTGTTGATTGGAAATGATATAGAATTTCTGGATAGCATAAAAGGATACTTGAATAAAAGTTTTTCAATGAAAGACCTCGGTGAAGCTGCTTATATATTAGGCATCAAGATCTATAGAGATAGATCAAGACGCTTAATTGGACTTTCACAAAGCACATACCTTGATAAGATTTTGAAGAAGTTCAAAATGGATCAGTCAAAGAAAGGGTTCTTGCCTGTACTACAAGGTATGAAGTTGAGTAAGACTCAATGCCCGACCACTGCAGAAGATAGAGAGAAAATGAAAGTCATTCCCTATGCCTCAGCCATAGGATCTATCATGTATGCAATGCTGTGTACCAGACCTGATGTGTGCCTTGCTATAAGTCTAGCAGGGAGGTACCAAAGTAATCCAGGAGTGGATCACTGGACAGCGGTCAAAAACATCCTAAAGTATCTGAAAAGAACAAAGGATATGTTTCTCGTATATGGAGGTGACAAAGAGCTCGTCGTAAACGGTTACGTCGATTCTAGCTTTGACACTGATCCGGATGACTCTAAGTCACAAACCGGATATGTATTTTTATTGAACGGTGGAGCTGTCAGCTGGTGTAGTTCCAAGCAGAGCGTCGTGGCGGGATCTACGTGTGAAGCGGAATACATAGCTGCTTCGGAAGCAGCAAATGAAGGAGTCTGGATGAAGGAGTTCATATCCGATCTAGGTGTAGTACCTAGTGCATCGGGTCCAATGAAAATCTTTTGTGACAACACTGGAGCCATAGCCTTGGCGAAGGAATCCAGGTTTCACAAGAGAACAAAGCACATCAAAAGACGCTTCAATTCCATCCGCGATCTAGTCAAGGAGGGAGACATAGAGATTTGCAAAATACATACGGATCTGAATGTTGCAGACCCGTTGACTAAGCCTCTTCCACGGGCAAAACATGATCAGCACCAAGACTCCATGGGTGTGAGAATCATCACTTTGTAATCTAGATTATTGACTCTAGTTCAAGTGGGAGACTGAAGGAAATATGCCCTAGAGGCAATAATAAAGATGTTATTTATATTTCCTTATATCATGATAAATGTCTTTTATTCATGCTAGAATTGTATTAACCGGAAACTTAGTACATGTGTGGATACATAGACAAAACAGTATGTCCCTAGTATGCCTCTACTAGACTAGCTCATTGATCAAAGATGGTTATGTTTCCTAACCATAGACATGAGTTGTCATTTGATCAACGGGATCACATCATTAGGAGAATGATGTGATGGACAAGACCCATCCGTTAGCATAGCACTATGATCGTTTAGTTTTTTCTGCTATTGCTTTCTTCATGACTTATACATGTTCCTATGACTATGAGATTGTGCAACTCCCGAATACCGTAGGAACACCTTGTGTGCTATCAAACGTCACAACGTAACTGGGTGATCATAAAGATGCTCTACAGGTGTCTCCGAAAGTATTCGTGGTGTTGGCATAGATCAAGATTAGGATTTGTCAATCCGAGTGTCGGAGAGGTATCTCTGGGCCCTCTCGGTAACACACATCACAATAAGCCTTGCAAGCAAAAGGACTAATGAGTTAGTCATGAGATGATGTGTTATGGAACGAGTAAAGAGACTTGCCGGTAACGAGATTGAACTAGGTATATAGATACCGACGATCGAATCTCGGGTAAGTAACATACCGTTGACAAAAGGAACAACGTATGTTGTTATGCGGTTCTGACCGATAAAAGATCTTCGTAGAATATGTAGGAGCCAATATGAACATCCAGGTTCCGCTATTGGTTATTGACCGGAGATGAGTCTCGGTCATGTCTACATAGTTCTCGAACCCGTAGGGTCCGCACGCTTAACGTTTGATGACGATCGGTATTATGAGTTTATGAGTATTGATGTACCGAAGGTAGTTCGGAGTCCCGGATGAGATCACGGACATGACGAGGAGTCTCGGAATGTCCGAGACATAAAGATTGATATATTGGACGACTATATTCGGACACCGGAAGTATACCGGAAAAGTTTCGGATTTAACGGGATTGCCGGAGGGGGTTACCGGAACCCCCTACGAAGGGGGATGGTCCATAGTGGGCCTTATGGAAAAGAGAGAGGCAGCCCATAGGGCTGGCCGGCGCCCCACCTAGGGTTCCTAGTTGGACTAGGAGTTGGGGGGCGCCACCTCTTCTTCATTTCCTATTCCCTCTCTTCCTTCTTTGGTGGTTCCTACTAGGAATAGGATTGCAATCCTATTCCTAGTAGGATTGCACCCCTAGCCGCACCAAACAAGGGCCGGCCGGCCTCCCCCCTTGCTCCATTATATACGGGGGCAGGGGGGCACCCAAAGACACACAAGTTGAATTGTTCCAGCCGTGTGCGGTGCCCCCCTCCACAGAAACACACCTCGGTCATACCGTTGCAATGCTTAGGCGAAGCCCTGCGCCGGTAGATACATCATATCCGTCACCACGCCGTCGTGCTGACGTAACTCTCCCGTGAAGCTCAACTGGATCAAGAGCTCGTGGGACGTCATCAAGCTGAACGTGTGCTGAACGCGGAGGTGCCGTACGTTCGGTGCTTGATCGGTTGGATCGCGAAGAAGTTCGACAACATCAACCGCGTCACTTGACGCTTCCGCTCCCGGTCTACGAGGGTACGTAGACACACTCTTCCCTCTCGTTGCTATGCATCTGGTAGATAGATCTTGCGTGATCGTAGGAAAATTTTAAAATACTACGTTCCCCAACAGTGGCATCATGAGCCAGGTCTATGCGTAGATGATATGCACGAGTAGAACACAATGAGTTGTGGGCGATACTAGTCATACTGCTTACCAGCATGTCATACTTTGCTTCGGCGGTATTGTGAGATGAAGCGGCCCGGACCGACATTACGCGTACGCTTACACGAGACTGGTTTCACCGTTACGAGCACTCGTTGCTTAAAGGTGACTGGCGGGTGTCTGTCTCTCTCACTTTAGCTGAATCAAGGGTGGCTACGCCCGGTCCTTGTGAAGGTTAAAACAGCACATACTTGACGAAACATCGTTGTGGTTTTGTATGCGTAGGTAAGAACGGTTCTTGCTAAGCCCGTAGCAGCCACGTAAAACTTGCAACAACAAAGTAGAGGACGTCTAACTTGTTTTTGCAGGGCATGTTGTGATGTGATATGGTCAAGACATGATGAGTTATACGGTTTTGTATGAGATGATCATGTTTTGTAAAGTTATCGGCAACTGGCAGGAGCCATATGGTTGTCGCTTTATTGTATGAAATGCAATCGCCATTTAATTGCTTTACTTTATCACTAAGCGGTAGCGATAGTTGTAGAAGCAATAGTTGGCGAGACGACAACGATGCTACGATGAAGATCAAGGTGTCGCGCCGGTGACGAAGGTGATCATGACGGTGCTTTGGAGATGGAGATCAAAAGCACAAGATGATGATGGCCATATCATGTCACATATTTTGATTGCATGTGATGTTTATCTTATTATGCTTCTTATTTTGCTTAGAACGACGGTAGCATTATAAGATGATCCCTTACTAAATTTCAAGGTATAAGTGTTCTCCCTGAGTATGCACCGTTGTGAAAGTTCGTCGTGCCGAGACACCACGTGATGATCCGGTGTGATAAGCTCTACGTTCAAATACAACGGGTGTAAGCCAGTTTTGCACACGCAGAATACTCGGGTTAAACTTGACGAGCCTAGCATATGCAGATATGGCCTCGGAACACTGGAGACCGAAAGGTCGAGCGTGAATCATATAGTAGATATGATCAACATAAGATGTTCACCATTGAAACTACTCCATCTCACGTGATGATCGGACATGGTTTAGTTGATTTGGATCACGTGATCATTTAGATGACCAGAGGGATGTCTATCTAAGTGGGAGTTCTTTAAATTAATAGGATTAAATTGAACTTTAATTTATCATGAACTTAGTCCTGATAGTTTTTGCATATCTATGTTGTTGTAGATCAATGGCCCGTGCTACCGTTCCTTTGAATTTTAATGCATTCCTAGAGAAAGCTAAGTTGAAAGATGATGGTAGCAATTACACGGACTGGATCCGTAACCTGAGGATTATCCTCATTGCTGCACAGAAAAATTATGTCCTTGAAGCACCGCTAGGTGACAAGCCCCCTCCCGCTAATGTAGACGCTTTGAACGTCTGGCAGTCGCGGTCTGATGACTACACGATAGTTCAGTGTGCCATGCTTGCAGAGGAAGGAACATATTACACCCAGACTCTAAACTTGCTATTTTACACATATGGGAGTCCTATCCGGATACATGAGATAGTCTTCAGCGATAATCTTCACGGCCCATCAGTCCGGCCCATAACGAGCAATCCGGCCACCTAAGGACCCCTTAATCTAGGAATCCCTCAGTAGCCCCTGAACCAGTCTTTGATGACGATGAGTTCAACTCGCGTACTATCTTCGGCATTGCAAGGAGGGTTCCTCCTCCCGAACATATTTGAAGCAATATTCCCTACACAAAGGTACTATGTCCAGCTCTGCATGATTAGTACAACCCTTAGCCTCGAAGGCAAGGTATCGAAAAACAGACTCTATGTCTTTACTGACAACTTTTCAATGAAGCGCCACGTCTGGCCCTTTATTATTTCGAACCATTTTCTTGGTTCCAGTTTCGCGTTTTGAGGCATAGCCCTACTGACACGTCTTGTCGAAGCATGCCCGCTTATCACGGGATCCTTATCAATATGACGCGGGCATCCCAACCGCGCCTTACACATGACTACGTTGGGAACCGGCGAGGTTTACAACTGGAGTGGGGGGATGTTTAGCATTCACCACTTATAAAAGGATACAAATCCTTCCCATTAACCCCATGCTCTCCTCAAGCCCTATCTTTCCAATCTTCCTAGCCCCAGCGCCCACAACTCTCGTGCCCAGAACTCTTAACTCCACCACCGCCTCCCTTCCCAGCAATGGTCGGATCTGGTTCCAAGGGCAAGTGGGAGGCCTCCATGGTCACAGAGAAGACCGTGAAGAATCTCTAGAGTGCGGGCTATCTTGCTGACGACACAGCGCATCGGGTTCCCGAAAAGGACCAGGTGATCCCCGTCCCTAAGTCGGGTGAGAGGGTGGTCTTCCTCTCTCACTTTATCTGGGGGCTGGGGTTTCCTCTCCACCCCTTTGTGAGGGGCCTCTTATTCTTCTACGGGCTGGATTTTCATAATCTAGCCCCGAACTCAATCCTCCACATACTAGCTTTCATAGTGGTATGCGAGGCAT
>LR738712.1:798778230-798791007 GCA_902687465.1 Secale cereale | reverse complement strand
CCCCCCCCACACACACACTTCGGCTTATGGCTCAAGATATTCAATCTGAAGCCAAAGTTGGTTGACGGGAAACACGTAGATTGCGGAGGAGCCATGGTGAGAAAGCTCCCCAACGCTGTCGGTGTCAAAACCGGTAGATCTTGGGTAGGGGTGCCCAAGTTGTGCGTCTAAGGATCGATGGTAACATGAGACTGGGGACACGATATTTACCCAGGTTCAGGACCTCTCGATCGAGGTAAAACCCTACTTCCTGCTTGATTGATCTTGATGAATATGGGGTTACAAGAGTTGATCTACCTCGAGATCGTAATGGCTAAACCCTAGAAGTCTAGCCTATGATATTGTTATTTGATACGTCTCCAACGTATCTATAATTTTTGATTGTTCCATGCTGTTATATTATCCTTCTTGGATGTTTTACAATCATTTTATAGTCATTTTATATAATTTTTTGGTACTAACCAATTGACATAGTGTCAAGTGGCAGTTGCTGTTTTTTGCATGTTTTTTACATCGCAGGAAATCAATATCAGACAAAGAATTTTTATAGACCAGAAGGAACGTAATGGGCCCTGGCTGCGCCTGGGGGGTGCCCCGAGGGGGGAACAACCCAACAGGGCGTGCCAAGAGGCTCAGGCACGCCCTGGTGGGTTGTGCCCACCTCGGGTGCTGCTACTTCTTGAGCTTGCGTTGTATTCCCTCGAAGAGGAAAGGGAGATGCAGCACGGTAGCGTAAGTATTTCCCTCAGTTTTTGAGAACCAAGGTATCAATCCAGTAGGAGACCACGCGCGAGTCCCTCGCACCTGCACAAACAAATAAGAACTTCGCAGCCAACCCGATAAAGGGTTGTCAATCCATTTACTGTCACTTAAGAAAGTGAGATCTGATAGAGATGATAGTTTATATTTTTGGTATTTTTGGTTTATAAGAACAACAAATAAAAGCAATAAAAGTAAAGTAGATGTAGATTGATATGTTGAGAATAGACCCGGGGGCCATAGTTTTCTCTAGTGGCTTTTCTCATGATAGCGATATTCTACCGCGGGTAAACAAATTACTGTCGAGCAATTGATAGAAAAGCGAATAATTATGAGACTATCTAGGCATGATCATTGTATATAGGCATCACGTCCGAGACAAGTAGACCGACTCCTGCCTGCATCTACTACTATTACTCCACACATCGACCGCTATCTAGCATGCATCTAGTGTATTGAGTTCATAAGAACAGAGTAACGCCTTAAGCAAGATGACATGATGTAGAGGGTTAACTCAAGCAATGTGATATAAACCCCATCTTTTTATCCTCGATGGCAAAAATACAATACGTGCCTTGCTGCCCGTACTGTCACTGGGAAAGGACACCGCAAGATTGAACCCAAAGCCTAGCACTTCTCCCATTGCAAGAACTATAGATCTAGTAGGCCAAACCAAACCAATAATTCGAAGAGACTTGCAGGGATATTATGAGCACACATACAAAGTTCAGAGAAGAACCAAATATCTTTCATAGATAACCTTGATCATAAAATCACAATTCATCGGATCTCGACAAACACACCGCAAAAAGAGATTACATCGAATAGATCTCCTCGAAGGCCGAGGAGAACTTTGTATTGAGATCCAGAGAGAGAGAGAGAAGAAGCCATCTAGATACTAGCTATGGACCAGAAGGTCTGTGGTAAACTACTCACAACTCATGGTGAGGGCGATGATGATGAAGAAGAAGAACTCCGTGATGGATCCCCCTCCGGTGGAGCTCCGGAACAGGCCCCAAGATGGGATCTTCACGGGAACAGAAGGTACGGCAGTGGAATTAGGGTTTTCTCTCAGTTCACGGAGGTTCTGGGGTACGTAGACTTATATAGGAAGAAGGAGGGCACCGGGGGACGCTCGAGGGGGCCACTAGGTAGGGGGCGCGCCCCCCACCCTCGTGGGCCACCTCTTGATCCCCTGACGTTGTTCTAAAGCTCCACATGCGTGATTTTCTCCAAAAATATCTCTCGCGAAGGTTTCATTCCGTTTGGACTCTGTTTGATATTCTTTTTCTGCAAAACCCTGAAACAGGCAAAAAATAGCAATCTGGACTGGGCCTTTGGGTTAGTAGGTTAGTCCAAAAAATGATATAAAAGTGAATGATAAAGCCCATTAAACATCCAAGACTTCATAAATAATAGCATGGAACAATAAAAAATTATAGATACGTTGGAGACGTATCAGGTCCCCCCGGACCGCCTCTTTGCTCTGTAAATACCCCAATATTTCCATAACGCAAGGGGAGTCGACGAAATAGCCATCCATCCGCCGCAGAGTCCATAACCACCAGATCCAATCTAGACACCACCTCGGATGGGGTTCACCACCTCCATTGGTGCCTCTCCAATGATTCGTGAGTAGTTCTTTGTTGCACTACGGGTCTGTAGTTAGTAGCTAGATGGCTTCCTCTCTCTCTCTTTTGATTATCAATACAATGGTCTCTTGGAGATCCATATGATGAAACTCTTTTTGTGGTGTGTTTGTTGGGATCCGATGAACTTTGAGTTTATGATCAGATCTATCTTTTTATATCCATGAAAGTATTAGAGTTTCCGTTTGATACCAATATGACCAAGGCGGCAATGCCACACGTATGTGGGACTATCATTATCAACCTTACATCTTTTGGCATTCACACTATGAATATGTGTAACATCACGTTCGAGATTCATCAAGAATAAACCATTGACCAGCGGGGCATGACCATAAAACATATCTCTCATATAAATAGAACAACCATTATTCTCATATTTAAATGAGTAGCCATCTCACATTAAATGAGATCCAGATACGATGTTCATGCTCAAAGCTGGTACTAAATAACAATTATTGAGGTTTAGAACTAATCCCGAAGGTAGATGCAGAGGTAGCGTGTCGACGGCGATCACATCGACCTTGGAACCATTCCCGATGCGCATCGTCACCTCGTCCTTCGCCAGCCTCCGCTTATTCTGCAGCTCCTGCTTTGAGTTACAAATATGAGCAACTGCACCGATATCAAATACCTAGGAGCTACTACGAGCGCTGGTAAGGTACACATCAATAACATGTATATCATATATACCTTTGACGTTGCCGTCCTTCTTATCTGCTAAGTATTTGGGGCAGTTCCGCTTCTAGTGACCCGTTCCCTTGCAATGAAAGCACTCAGTTTCAGGCTTGGGTCCATTCTTTGGCTTCTTCCCGGCAACTAGCTTACCGGGCGCGGCAACTCCTTTGCCGTCCTTCTTGAAGTTCTTCTTACCCTTGCCTTTCTTGAACTTAGTGGTTTTATTCACCATCAATACTTGATGTTCTTTCTTGATATCCACCTCCGCTGATTTCAGCATTGAATATACCTCGGGAATGGACTTCTCCATCCCTTGCATATTGAAGTTCATCACGAAGCTCTTGTAGCTAGGTGGGAGCGACTGAAGGATTCTGTCAACGACCAGTTCGTCTGGGAGATTGATTCCCAACTGAGACAAGCGATTGTGCAACCCAGACAATTTGAGTATGTGCTCGCTGACAGAACCATTCTCCTCCATCTTACAACTGTAGAATGCATCGGAGACGTCATATCTCTCGACTCGGGCATGAGCTTCGAAAACCATTTTCAGCTCTTGGAACATCTCATATGCTCCATTGTGCTCAAAACTCTTTTGGAGCCCCGATTCTAAGCTGTAAAGCATGCCGCACTGAACCAGGGAGTAATCATCACAACGTGACTGCCAGGCGTTCATAATGTCTTGGGCTGCTGGGAAAACGGGTGCATCACCTAGCGGTGCTTCAAGGACATATGATTTCTTGGCAGCTATGAGGATAATCCTCAAGTTACGGACCCAATCAGTATAGTTGCTACCATCGTCTTTCAGATTGGTTTTCTCTAGGAACGCGTTGAAGTTGAGGGCAACATGAGCGTGGGCCATTGGATCTACAAGACATATTGTAAAGATTATAGACTAAGTTCATGACAATTAAGTTCATCTAAACAAATTTAATGAACTCCCACTCAAATAGACATCTCTCTAGTCATCTGAGTAATACATGATCCGAATCGACTAGGCCGTGTCTGATCATCACGTGAGACGGACTAGTCATCAATGGTGAACATCTTCATGTTGATCGTATCTTCTATACGACTCATGTTCGACCTTTTGGTATTCCGTGTTCCGAGGCCATGTATGTACATGCTAGGCTCGTCAAGTGAACCCTAAGTGTATTGCGTGTGTAAATCTGGCTTACACCCGTTGTATGCGAACGTTAGAGCCTATCACACCCGATCATCACGTGGTGCTTCGGAACAACGAACCTTAGCAACGGTGCACAGTTAGGGGGAACACAATTCTTGAAATTTTAGTGAGAGATCATCTTATTTACTACCGTCGTTCTAAGCAAATAAGATGTATAAACATGATAAACATCACATGCAATCAAATAGTGACATGATATGGCCAATATCATTTTGCTCCTTTGATCTTCATCTTCGGGGCTCCATGATCATCTTTGTCACCGGCATGACACCATGATCTCCATCATCATGATCTCCATCATCGTGTCTTCATGAAGTCATCTCGCCAAACATTACTTCTACTACTATGGCTAACATTTAGCAATAAAGTAAAGTAATTACATGACGTTTTCAGTTGACACGCAGGTCATACAATAAAATAAGACAACTCATATGGCTCCTGTCGGTTTTCATACTCATCGACATGCAAGTTATGATTCCTATTACAAGAACATGATCAATCTCATACATCGCATATATCATTCATCACATCTTTTTGGCCATATCACATCACACGGCACATGCTGCAAGAACAAGTTAGACGTCCTCTAATTGTTGTTGCATGTTTTACGTGGCTGCTATAGGTTTCTAGCAAGAACGTTTCTTCACTAGTAGATAAAGGGTCTTTAGCCCCGGTTCATTTGGGCCTTTTAGCCCCGGTTCTGGAACCGGGACAAGAGGGTCGGTACTAATGCTCTGACCCTTCAGTCCCGGTTCAATCCAGAACCGGGGCAAAAGGGTGTCCACGTGGCCTGTGCACCGAGTCCAGGCAGGAGGGGCTTTAGTCCCGGTTGGTGGTACCAACCGGGACCAAAAGGCATCCACGCGTCAGCATTTCTGTGGCTGTGGTTTTTGTTTTTTTTTTTGAAAGGGGAGGGGGGTTTTAGGTTTTGGGGGTTAATTTAGGTGTTTCATATATTGTGTTAGCTAGCTAATTAATAGAGAGAAGTGTTCTCTCTTATATCCGTGCTTGATCGACGCTACATACAACACATACGTATATAGAGAGGACTAGAGTCACGCTAGCTAGCTAGCTAGCTGCTAGCTACTAAGCAAACGAAGGAACAGAAGATCTCGTATAATCAACATATATATATATGCATACAGAGAGAAGTAATATCGACCACCTCTCCTTCTCCGAGAGATTTGTCGAACAACAAGTTCTCGTATATCTATCCGACACTACCGGGCACATATATACAATAATTATCTCTTACAAAAATAATCTCCTAACACATGGATGCATGGTCCACATAGTATTCTCTGTCTTCAGCGATCACGTGTTCAAGGAAGAATGCCGCCAATTCCTCTTGAATTGCTCGCAGACGATCTGGTGTTAGGAGTTCATCCCGCATCCGAAACATCTAATTTGAAGTAGGGGGTCAATACATGAAATGATGCTATAAATTTGTGAATATTATTGGTTGCTTACGCACTTCAAATTGTTCATCAGTGTAGCCCCGCTCACAGGTCGTGTGGCGGATGGACTCGCAAATGTAGTATCCACAATAATCATTCCCGGGTTCCTGCCACAACCACTTTACAAGAAATAGAGGTCAATCAAACTGATAAGCAAGAATGCCAAATTGGTATTGATGAAACTAGCGCTTGAATCAAGATATAGGAGATGCGCGCGCGGAACATGCTACTATATAGTACTTACTTTCGGGTATCTAAATTGTAGCTTCTTCGGCAGTCCCGGAGCTTTTTTGGTGAATTTTTTCCAAGCCCTGCCAGACAAAGGAAACAATTAGTTGATATCAGAAATGAAGTTGCTGATATATATGCATGGTGGATAATATTGATCGATTTAACTTACCTGGCTAGCATTTGAGTCATGTCCGCATACTCCTCGGGATCTTTACGTTTAGAGTCGAAGACAGTTACTATTCCCTTCTCAAGCTTAATCTCTAAGAGAATATAGTGGAAGCTGCGCACGAATGCATGAGATCATCAATTACATCACTATAAACTTGACTGATATATAAGGGAAACCAAATATGCACAAGACATTAACACTCACTTGAAGTTGTAAGGAAAGAGTATTATATCTTTGTTTTCATTTACCACCAATCGTAGCAAGTTGGTCTCGGTATCGCCGGGACGCAATTTAACCTCGGTTGCATCTATGAGGTATGTGTTAATAAACCCAATATCACCTACTTGTCTTTTCTTCAATTCGACGATCTTCAATCTGCATAATATAGTGAGGATAATTATAAATACATGCAATGAAGATCAGCTATATAGAGAGACTTAATGACAGAAGTAGTACTACTTACAGATAGTAGCAGGTGATCGTTGTTTTATCGAGGGCCAATTGATTGAAAAATTGATAGAACTCCTCAAATGGAACAGGCAACAGGTCAATTCCAACGAGGTCATGCTCCGGTTTAACTCTCAAATACAAGTTATTCCTCCCCCCAGACTCTCTGCAGATTTTCATGTACCAATCATGCAATCTTCGCATATTCGTTGATAGAGATCTTTCATTTTTGACGAGAGGCTTTTTGTACTCGTATCTTTCTATCTGCACGTCCATGAAATCATAGTGTACATCGTCGGACGCGTAATCTGCAAGATTGGTATAACCGGGCACCATCCTCGGATCATTAGCGACCATGTCGCTAGACACCTTGAGCGGGTGGCACGATTGGTTCGCTTGTTCGCCGAGCTGGGCAATTTGTTTCCCAGCTCGCCCTTCTGCTAACCTCTGATCACTTTTTGTACTTCCGGACCGCTTGGCATCTTGAAATGTCTTTTGAATAATGCGGTCATAGTTGCCCTTCGGCTTACTTTTCGCTGGTTGCTTCAGGGCAGCAAGAGTGCGCTTTGCTTTCACCGCATCTATCTTCTCCTCCGGAGGTGGATGTCTCTGTGCTTTCAACCCTTCAAAAAAGTCCTTCACTTCGCCTTTAGCGATCTTCGTGTTTTCCTCGTCGGACCTCTCGTACGGTAACTTCTCTAGAGGCGTGAGAGAAGGACCGAATATGCATCGCCTCCCACTTCTGGCTGTACTGGTAGACGTCGCCGGACCAGACGAAGCGGCTGTCTTTTTAACTTGCTTAGGCGCCGGAGCAGGAGCAGCCGGAGCGGCGGCAGGTCTCTTCCGCCCTTGCTGATTAGGCGGAGAAGGAGGAGCAGGCTGTCTGCTCGGGCGCGCCGGCGGCGAAGGAGGCGGAGTGCCGCCACGCGCCGGCGGCGAAGGAGGCGGTGTGCCGCCACGCGCCGGAGAAGGAGCCGGAGTGTCCTGATGGTCACTCGCCGGGAAAGGAGCCGGAGTGCCCTAATGGTCACTCGCCGGAGGAGGAGGCGGTGGAGGAGGCGGAGTGCCCTGATTCGTCGAAGGAGGAGGAGGAGGCGGAGGCGTCCAGTTCAGAATGTTGATTAGGTCCTTCCGCCATAGGCATGGAGTCTTCAGTGAAGAACCCAGCCGAGTCTCCCCTTCACCGGTAGGGTGGTCAAGCTGGAGCTCCTCAAATCCCTCCGTTATTTCGTCGACCATCACCCTAGCATATCCTTCTGGAATCGGCCGGCAGTGAAAAGTGTCGTCTGGTCCAGAAGGATAAACAGAGCCAGCAGCCGCCTTGACCTTCAGATTCATCCACTGTGCCATAAGGTGGCAATTTTGTGCCTGCGTGATAGCATCCACAGGATTCCTGGCAGTAGCCGTCAAGGCAAGCTCTGGCTGAAGCAGCTCGGTGGAAGCCACGCTGCTTCTCCGCTGAGATGGCGGGGTAGCTTCGGGGGAAGCTTCGGCAATTCTTTTCTCCCGATCTACTTCCCGTTCCTCTATCGCTTGTATTCTGGCCCGCAGCGCCTGGATTTCGGTCATCTCCATTTTCTTCCTCCTGTCGTGGCATTTGTAGCCTCCTGCGTCTGGAAACCCAGCACGCCACGGAAGGGAGCCTGGCGTGCCTCGTGTCCGTCCAGGGTGCTCAGGATTCCCGAGGGCCATTGTCAGCTCGTCGTTCTCTCTGTCGGGGATGAACGTCCCTTCATGCGCTGCTTTGATATACTGCCGCATCTTCCTGAGTGGTGTTTCCAATTGCTTGTCCGTCCAAATGCACCACCCTGTTACAGGGTCCAAGGTTCCGCCAGCCCCGAAGAACCAAGTCCGGCAACGTTCTGGCCAGTGCATTGTCTCTGGTTCGATCCCTTTCTGAAGCAGATCATTCTCAGCCTTGGCCCACTTAGGCCGGGCTACGAGGTAGCCGCCCGACCCCGTGCGATGGTGATGCTTCTTCTTCGCAGCATTTATCCGGTTTGTCTCCGACATCTTCTAACTCTTTTCCGACTTCTTATGGGCCACAAATGCGGGCCAGTCATCTTTGATCTTCTCATATATGCCCACGAATTCTGGAGTCGTTTTATCTCTGACAAACGTATTCAGTTTTTTCTTCCATGCCCTGAATTGGTCTGCCATCTTCGAAAGTGCAGCAGACTTGATTAACTCCTCTTTAACTGGCTTCGCCGGATCAACCTCTCGCGGTAGGACGAAGTTTGACTTCAGCTCAGTCCAAAGATCTTCTTTCTGCATATCAGTGACATAAGTCACCTGAGCGTCGTTTGCAGCCGGCTTTAACCATTGATGGATGCTGATCGGGATCTTGTCCCTAACCAAAACCCCGCACTGATTAACAAATGTGTTCTTTGTGCGGATGGGTGCAATCGGCTCGCCGGAGCTCGAGATTTCTGAGATCTCAAACTTTTCATCCGGCCTCAACTTTTTCTTCGCTCCTCGTCTCTTTACCGAAGATTTGCTCGATCCGGAGGGCTAGAAAAAGGAACAAAGACGAGAGTTAATGAATGAATCAATTAACTAGTTAGCACATGCTTAACTAACATATATACCTCCTGGCCAGACTCGGTTCGGTCACCGGAGCCAGCATCACGGTCTCCTTCTTGCACCGGCATTGGGTCACCGGAGCCGTCCTCACGGTCTACTTCTTCCATGTGCATTGGGTCACCGAATTCATCAATATCATAGCCTAGATCTTCCAGCCGCAGCTCTTGTTCGACCTGCTCATCGGTGTCGTTGAGATACGACAAGACGGCATTTTGTCCGTGTGCGATTATGTCCATCAACATCGCTTCTTGTGCTAGGTCTCGGGTGTTGTCGTCCATTGTTTCTACAAATATTTACAACATGCCAATTATTATTCAAACATGACAGATGGATATATTAATGGCAAACGTAGAACTAGCTTCAACCCTCGACTGCTCGGCGATCCACAAACCCTAGACCCCCTCATGTCACATTTTGTCTAGCTAGTGTCAAATGATTCAACAAAACCAATACTTCATCATTAGGCGAAAGTAACAGTAGCATGAAGGTACGAAGCTCTCCAAAGTTGTTTTGGAACGAAGTCCCAGATAAGATAATCCGTAACAAAAGACGGATTATCCTATCAGGAACTCCGTTCCAGAACATCTTTGCATAACTTCGTACCAAAATGCCCCGGTTACTTCTGGCAAATGATGAAGTCATGGAATTCTTCAATACTTTGACACTAGCTAAGCAACCTCTCTCGACCCCTCGACCCCCGACTTCTCGGCGATCCACAACCCTAGTCCCCCTCATGTCACCTTTTGTCTAGTGTCAAATGATTCAACAAAACCAATACTTCATCATTAGGCGAAAGTAACAGTAGCATGATGGTACGAAGCTCTCCAAAGTTGTTTTGGAACGGAGTCCCAGATAAGATAATTCGTAACAAAAGACGGATTATCCTATCAGGAACTCCGTTCCAAAATAACTTTGCATAACTTCGTACAAACATGCCCCGGTTACTTCTGGCAAATGATGAAGTCATGGAATTCTTCAATACTTTGACACTAGCTAAGCAACCTCTCTCGACCCCTCGACCCCCGACTTCTCGGCGATCCACAACCCTAGTCCCCCTCATGTCACCTTTTGTCTAGTGTCAAATGATTCAACAAAACCAATACTTCATCATTAGGCGAAAGTAACAGTAGCATGATGGTACGAAGCTCTCCAAAGTTGTTTTGGAACGAAGTCCCAGATAAGATAATCCGTAACAAAAGACGGATTATCCTATCAGGAACTCCGTTCCAGAACATCTTTGCATAACTTCGTACCAACATGCCTCGGTTACTTCTGGCAAATGATGAAGTCATGGAATTTTTCAATACTTTGACACTAGCTAGGCAACCTCTCTCGACCCCTCGACCCCCGACTGCTCGGCAATCCACAAACCCTAGACCCCCTCATGTCACATTTTGTCTAGCTAGTGTCAAAGGATTCAACAGAACCAATACTTCATCATTAGGCGAAAGTAACAGTAGCATGATGGTACGAAGCTCTCCAAAGTTGTTTTGGAACGAAGTCCCAGATAAGATAATCCGTAACAAAAGACGGATTATCCTATCAGGAACTCCGTTCCAGAACATCTTTGCATAACTTCGTACCAACATGCCTCGGTTACTTCTGGCAAATGATGAAGTCATGGAATTTTTCAATACTTTGACACTACCTAGGCAACCTCTCTCGACCCCTCGACCCCCGACTGCTCGGCGATCCACAAACCCTAGACCCCCTCATGTCACATTTTGTCTAGCTAGTGTCAAAGGATTCAACAGAACCAATACTTCATCATTAGGCGAAAGTAACAGTAGCATGATGGTACGAAGCTCTCCAAAGTTGTTTTGGAACGAAGTCCCAGATAAGATAATCCGTAACAAAAGACGGATTATCCTATCAGGAACTCCGTTCCAGAACATCTTTGCATAACTTCGTACCAACATGCCCCGGTTACTTCTGGCAAATGATGAAGTCATGGAATTATTCAATACTTTGACACTAGCTAGGCAACCTCTCTCGACCCCTCGACCCCCGACTTCTCGGCGATCCACAACCCTAGACCCCCTCATGTCACATTTTGTCGAGTGTCAAAGGATTCAACAAAACCAATACTTCATCATTAGGCGAAAGTAACAGTAGCATGATGGTACGAAGCTCTCCAAAGTTATTTTGGAACGGAGTCCCCGATAGGATAATTCGTAACAAAAGACGGATTATTCTATCAGGAACTCCGTTCCAGAATATCTTTGCATAACTTTGTACCAAAATGCCCCGGTTACTTCTGGCAAATGATGAAGTCATGGAATTCTTCAATACTTTGACCCCCGACTGCTCGGCGATCCACAACCCTAGACCCCCGACTGCTAGGCAACCTCTCGACCCCTCGACCTTCGGCCTCTCGGTCCCTCGACGACCCTCGACCCCTCGACCTTCGGCCTCTCGGTCCCTCGACGACCCTCGACCCCTCGACCTTCGGCCTCTCGGTCCCTCGACGACCCTCGACCCCGGCCCCCCCTAATGTCGAAGTTATCGGGGAGGGTGTATATCGACATAGACATATCCGATAAAAAAAAGAGGAAGAAGAAGAAAAAAGGAACCGCTAGAGGAGAAGATCGAAGAAAAAAAAAGAAAAAAAAGGAGAAGAAGAAAGGAATAGAGGAGAAGAAGAGAAATTTTCTCTTCTTCTCCTCTATTCATTTCTTCTTCTCCTCTTTTTTTCTTTTTTTTTCTTCTTCTTATTTATTTCTCCTCTTCTTCCTCTCCTCTTCTTCTTTGTTTCCTCTTTCTTATTTTCTTCTTTCCTATCCTTCTTTTTCTAAATTTGTAACTTTTGCATATATAAAACTTTCTATATATATTTAGCATATATAAACAAAAAACTATATAGCCACATACACATATATATACATCACATATACACACATCACATATATACAGCAACTTCCTAAGAAAAAATATATTTATATACACATAAATATATATTTAACATATATATATTTAGCAAATTCCTAAGAAGAAAAAAAAGATATACACATCCATATAAATACAGCAACTATATATACAGCAACTATATATACTGCAATTTATATAAACATAAAAAAAAATATACACATATATACATATATACACAGCAACTATATATATACAGCAATATATATTAAACATAAAAAAAAGGAAGCCCTCTCACATCGTCAGGGCTGGGCGGCGCGACGGCGGCGGGGCGGGGCGGCGACGAGGCGGCGTCGGGGCGCGGCGGCGCGACGGCGGCGGGGCGGGGCGCGCGGCGGCGCGGGGCGACGGGCCGGCCGGGGCGCGGCGACGGCGCGGGGCGGGGCGACGAGGCAGCGTCGGGGCCGACGGCGACGGCGACGGGGCGACGGGGGCGACGGCGACGGCGACGGGGGCGGGGAAGGAGCAGAGGGAGGCGTCGGGGCGGGGAAGATGAAAACTGCCCAAATTTTCGCAAGTGTTGGTTATATAGGAGGGGCATTAGTCCCGGTTGGTGGCTGAAACCGGGACTAATGCCCCCCTTTAGTCCCGGTTGCTGCCACCAACCGGGACTAAAGGTCCCTTTTCAGCAGCCCAAAGGGCGGGAAGGAGGGGCCTTTAGTCCCGGTTGGTGGCAGCAACCGGGACTAAAGGGGG
>LR738712.1:798718245-798777109 GCA_902687465.1 Secale cereale | reverse complement strand
AATCGGACGTTTTCCGGTAGAAGCCCCCTCAATGCAACCGGAAGCAGTTGCGTCATAATCACATGGCAGTCATGAGACTTTAGGTTCTGGAACTTTTTCTCTGCCATATTTATTATTCCCTTTATATTCGACGAGAAGCCAGTCGGGACCTTCATACTGAGAAGGCATTCAAAGAAGATTTCTTTCTCTTCTTTCGTAAGAGCATAGCTGGCAGGACCTTCATACTGCTTCGGAGGGATGCCGTCTTTTTCGTGCAAACGTTGCAGGTCCTCCCGTGCCTCAGCTGTATCTTTTGTCTTTCCATACACGCCCAAGAAGCCTAGCAGGTTCACGCAAAGGTTCTTCGTCACGTGCATCACGTCGATTGAAGAGCGGACCTCTAGGTCTTTCCAGTAAGGTAGGTCCCAAAATATAGATTTCTTCTTCCACATGGGTGCGTGTCCCTCATCGTCATTCGGAACAGCTAGTGCGCCGGGGCCCTTTCCGAAGATTACATGTAAATCATTGACCATAGCAAGTACGTGATCACCGGTACGCATGGCGGGCTTCTTCCGGTGATCTGCCTCGCCTTTGAAATGCTTGCCTTTCTTTCGACATTGATGGTTGGTCGGAAGAAATCGACGATGGCCCAGGTACACATTCTTCCTGCACTTGTCCAGGTATATACTTTCAGTGTCATCTAAACAGTGCGTGCATGCGTGGTATCCTTTGTTTGTCTGTCCTGAAAGGTTACTGAGAGCGGGCCAATCGTTGATGGTCACGAACAGCAACGCCTTTAGGTCAAATTCCTCCTGTTTGTGCTCATCCCACGCACGTACACCGTTTCCATTCCACAGCTGTAAAAGTTCTTCAACTAATGGCCTTAGGTACACATCAATGTCGTTGCCGGGTTGCTTAGGGCCTTGGATGAGAACTGGCATCATAATGAACTTCCGCTTCATGCACATCCAAGGAGGAAGGTTATGTTGGGGAACGTTGCATGGGAAACAAAAATTTTCCTACCGTTCACCAAGATCAATCTAGTAGAAGCAACTACGAGAGGGGAGTGTGATCTACGTACCCTTGTAGATCGCTAAGCGGAAGCGTTATGAACGCGGATGATGGAGTCGTACTCGTCGCGATTCAGATCGCCGAAGACCTAGCACCGAAGCAACGGTGCCTCCGCGTTCTTCACACGTACGGCTCGGGGACGTCTCCTCCTTCTTGATCCAGCAAGGGGTGGAGGAGAGGTTGATGGAGAACCGGCAGCACGACGGCGTGGTGGTGATGGTGGAGAAGAACTCCAGCAGGGCTTCGCCTAAGCACCGCGGGAGAAGAAGATGTAACGGGAGAGGGAGGGCAGCACCGAGGCACAAACTGTGTTGGCTGCCCTCCCTTTGCCCCACTATATATAGGGGGGGTGAAGAGGTGAGGGCGCCCTAGGGTTTCCCCCTAGGGGCCGGCGGCCAGGGCAAGGGGAGGGGGCGGCGGCCAGGGCAGGGGGGGCGGCCAGGCCCTAGGGTTTCCCCCCCTAGGTGCCTTGCCCCCCAAGGCCAAGGGGTGCGGCCAGCCCTAGGGGGTCCCACCCCCTTAGCCGCATGAGGAGAGGGCCCAGGGGGGGCGCACAGCCCCCTGAGGGCTGTGGTGTTCCCCCTTGTGGCCCACTAGGCCCAGAACTTCTTCCGGACCCCCCGAAAACCTTTCCGGTACTCCGCCGATTTCCCGATGCTCCCCGGAACACTTCCGGTACTCCGAAACCTTTCATCCTATATATCAATCTTCGTCTCCGGACCATTCCGGAGACCCTCGTCATGTCCGGGATCTCATCCGGGACTCCGAACAACCTTCGGTAACCATACACTTTTCTCACTAACAACCCTAGCGTCACCGAACGTTAAGTGTGTAGACCCTGCGGGTTCGGAAACCATGTAGACATGACCGAGACACTCCCAGGTCAATAACCAATAGCGGGATCTGGATACCCATATTGGTTCCTACATGTTTCTCGATGATCTCATCGGATGAACCACGATGTCAAGGATTCAGGCAATCCCGTATACATTTCCCTTTGTCTCGTCGGTATGTTACTTACCCGAGATTCGATCGTCGGTATCTCTATACCTAGTTCAATCTCGTTACTGGCAAGTCTCTTTACTCGTTACCGTAATACATAATCCCGTGACCAACCACTTAGTCACTTTGAGCTCATTGAGATGACGTATCACCGAGTGGGCCCGGAGATACCTCTCCGTCATACGGAGTGACAAATCCCAGTCTCGATCCATGTCAACTCAACAGACACCCTCGGAGATACCTGTAGAGTACCTTTATAGTCACCCAGTTACGTTGTGACGTTTGGCACACACAAAGCACTCCTACGGTGTCAGTGAGTTACATGATCTCATGGTCATAGGAACTTATACTTGACATGCAGAAAACTATAGCGATAACTGACACGATCAAAAGCTATGTTAACGTTTGGGTCTCGTCCATCACATCATTCTCCTAATGATGTGATCCCGTTATCAAATGACAACTCATGTCTATGACCTGGAAACCGCGGTCATCTTTGATCAACGAGCTAGTCCTGTAGAGGCTCACTAGGGACACAAAGTCTGTCTATTCATCCACACGTGTATTTGAGTTTCCAATCAATACAGTTATAGCATGGATAATAAACGATTATCATGAACAAGGAAATATAATAATAACTCTTTTATTATTGCCTCTAGGGCATATTTCCAACACATATTTATTATTCCCTTTATATTCGACGAGAAGCCAGTCGGGACCTTCATACTGAGAAGGCATTCAAAGAAGATTTCTTTCTCTTCTTTCGTAAGAGCATAGCTGGCAGGACCTTCATACTGCTTCGGAGGGATGCCGTCTTTTTCGTGCAAACGTTGCAGGTCCTCCCGTGCCTCAGCTGTATCTTTTGTCTTTCCATACACGCCCAAGAAGCCTAGCAGGTTCACGCAAAGGTTCTTCGTCACGTGCATCACGTCGATTGAAGAGCGGACCTCTAGGTCTTTCCAGTAGGGTAGGTCCCAAAATATAGATTTCTTCTTCCACATGGGTGCGTGTCCCTCATCGTCATTCGGAACAGCTAGTGCGTCGGGGCCCTTTCCAAAGATTACGTGTAAATCATTGACCATAGCAAGTACGTGATCACCGGTACGCATGGCGGGCTTCTTCCGGTGATCTGCCTCGCCTTTGAAATGCTTGCCTTTCTTTCGACATTGATGGTTGGTCGGAAGAAATCGACGATGGCCCAGGTACACATTCTTCCTGCACTTGTCCAGGTATATACTTTCAGTGTCATCTAAACAGTGCGTGCATGCGTGGTATCCTTTTTTTGTCTGTCCTGAAAGGTTACTGAGAGCGGGCCAATCGTTGATGGTCACGAACAGCAACGCCTTTAGGTCAAATTCCTCCTGTTTGTGCTCATCCCACGCACGTACACCGTTTCCATTCCACAGCTGTAAAAGTTCTTCAACTAATGGCCTTAGGTACACATCAATGTCGTTGCCGGGTTGCTTAGGGCCTTGGATGAGAACTGGCATCATAATGAACTTCCGCTTCATGCACATCCAAGGAGGAAGGTTATACATACATAGAGTCACGGGCCAGGTGCTGTGATTGCTGCTCTGCTCCCCGAAAGGATTAATGCCATCCGCGCTTAGAGCAAACCATACGTTCTTTGCGTCCTTTGCAAACTCCTCCCAGTACTTTCTCTCGATTTTTCTCCATTGCGACCCGTCAGCGGGTGCTCTCAACTTCCCGTCTTTCTTACGGTCCTCACTGTGCCATCGCATCAACTTGGCATGCTCTCTGTTTCTAAACAAACGTTTCAACCGTGGTATTATAGGAGCATACCACATCACCTTTGCAGGAACCCTCTTCCTGGCGGGCTCGCCATCAACATCACCAGGGTCATCTCGTCTGATCTTATACCGCAACGCACCACATACCGGGCATGCGTTCAGATCGTTGTATGCACCGCGGTAGAGGATGCAGTCATTAGGGCATGCATGTATCTTCTGCACCTCCAATCCTAGAGGGCATACGACCTTCTTTGCTGCGTATGTACTGTCGGGCAATTCGTTATCCTTCGGAAGCTTCTTCTTCAGTATTTTCAGTAGCTTCTCAAATCCTTTGTCAGCCACAGCATTCTCTGCCTTCCACTGCAGCAATTCCAGTACGGTACCGAGCTTTGTGTTGCCATCTTCGCAATTGGGGTACAACCCTTTTTTGTGATCCTCTAACATGCGATCGAACTTCAGCTTCTCCTTTTGACTTTCGCATTGTGTCCTTGCATCGACAATGACCCGGCGAAGATCATCATTTGGTTCCTCTTGATCTTCAGCAGCTTCACCCGTTGCAGCATCATTGGGCACATCGTCTGGTTCCTCTTGATCTTCACCAGCTCCCCCCATTGCAGCATCACCGTATTCAGGGGGCACATAGTTGTCATCGTACTCTTCTTCTTCGCCGTCTTCCATCATAACCCCTATTTCACCGTGCCTCGTCCAAACATTATAGTGTGGCATGAAACCCTTGTAAAGCAGGTAGGAGTGAAGGATTTTTCGGTTAGAGTAAGACATCGTATTCACACATTGAGTGCATGGACAACACATAAAACCATTCTGCTTGTTTGCCTCTGTCACATTTAGAAACTCACGCACGCCCTTAATGTACTCGGAGGTGTGTCTGTCACCGTACATCCATTGGCGGTTCATCTGCGTGCATTTATATATAATTAAGTGTGTCAAAAACCATTACAGAACATCATAAATAGATAATTAAGTGACCAAATGGATAAAAGTTCATCATCACATTAAAAGCAAAGTACATACATATATAGTTCTCATCTAACAACATATATAGCTCTCCATACACATCGAAACTATGTAAAACATTTCAACGCGAAAACAAATGCTATCATAATCGCAACCAAGGTAACAATTGATCCAACGGCATAATGATACCAAGCCTCGGTATTAATGGCATATTTTCTAATCTTTTTAATCTTCAACCGCATTGCATCCATCTTGATCTTGTGATCATCGACGACATCCGCAACATGCAACTCCAATATCATCTTCTCGTCCACAATTTTTTTTTATTTTTTCCTTCAAGAATTTTTTTTCTTCCTCAACTAAATTTAACCTCTCGACAATAGGTTCCATCTTGATCTTGTGATCATCGATAACTTCCGCAACATGCAACTCCAATTCCATCTTCTCCTCCTCCATTTTTTCCAATTTTTTCTTTAACGAAATGTTTTCCTCTTCAACTAAATTTAACCTCTCCACAAGAGGGTCGGTTGGAATTTCCGGTTCAACTACCTCCTAGACATAATAAAACATCTATGCATGTCAGGTTGGTCGGCATAACTATCATAAGCACTAAAACAAATAGTTATAAATTAAAGATAATATACCACATCCGAATCGTAGACCGGACGAGGGCCCACGTGGGCGGATATCAAAACCATCGCACTATATAATAACAAGCAATAATAAACGTAAGAAAATTAGACAAATATCTATCTAAAGCAATAATAAAAGTAAGAAAAGCATGGACATAACAAGAGGCTCACCACGGTGGTGCCGGTGACAAGATCGGCGGGGGCGATCGACGGCGGCGAAGACGGGGACGGGACGTGACGGACCGCTAAACCTAGACAAATCTCGGAGAAAATAGAGCTTCGAGAGGAGAAAAGCTTAACTAGTGTGGCTCGGGCATTCCACCGAACACGTTGTGTGCATAGGAGGTGAGCTAGAGCACCACTAACCCCTCTCCCCCTCGGCCAGAAAAAAAAACAGAGCAGTGAGCTCTGCTCTTGAGTGAGGGGGTTTATATAGGCAACTCACTGGTCCCGGTTGGTGGTACAAACCGGGGCTAAAGGGGTGCCTTTGGTCCCGGTTCATAAAACAAACCGGGACCAATAGTGGTGGGCCAGGAGCAAGAGCCATTGGTCCCGGTTTTTAGCTCCACCCGGGACCAATAGGTCCAGACGAACCGGGACCAATGGCCCACGTGGCCCGGCCGGCCCCCTGGGCTAACGAACCGGGTCCAGTACCCCCATTGGTCCCGGTTCTAGATTGAACCGGGGCCAATGGGCTGGACCAATGCCCTGTTTTCTACTAGTGCTTATCTACGCCAAAACCACAACGTGATATGCCAATTTCTATTTACCCTTCATAAGGACCCTTTCATCGAATCCGATCCGACTAAAGTGGGAGAGACTATCACCCGCTAGCCACCTTATGCAACTAGTGCATGTCAGTCGGTGGAACCTGTCTCACGTAAGCGTACGTGTAAGGTCGGTCCGGGCCGCTTCATCCCACGATGCCGCCGAATCAAGATAAGACTAGTAACGGCAAGAGAATTGAACAAATCTACGCCCACAACTTCTTTGTGTTCTACTCGTGCAAGATACTACGCATAGACCTAGCTCAGATGCCACTGTTGGGGAACGTAGCGGAAATCAAAAAAATTCTACGCTTCACCAAGATCAATCTATGGAGTCATCTAGCAACGAGGGAGAGGGGAGTGCATCTACATACCCTTGTACATCGTGAGCGGAAGTGTTCAAGAGAACGTGGATGATGGAGTCGTACTCGTCGTGATCCAAATCACCGATGATCCTAGCGCCGAACGGACGGCACCTCCGCGTTCAACACACGTACGGTACAACGACGTCTCCTCCTTCTTGATCCAGCAAGAGGGGAGGAGAGGTTGATGGAGATCCAGCAGCACGACGGCGTGGTGGTGGATGCAGCGGTATTCCAACAGGGTTTCGCCAAGCAGCGCTGTAGGAGGGAGAGGTGTCACGGGGAGGAGAGGGAGGCGCCAGGGCATGGGGTGCGGCTGCCCTCCCACCCCACCCACTATATATAGGGGGCCTAGGGGGTGCGCCGGCCCTAGAGATGGGATCTCTAGGGGGACGACGGCCTAGGGGGGGCTTGCCCCCCAAGTCATGTGGGCGCCCCCATCCCTAGGGTTCCCAACCCTAGGCGCAGGGGGAAGGCCCAAGGGGGGCGCACCAGCCCACTATGGGCTGGTTCCCTTCCCCTTTCAGCCCATGGGGCCCTCCGGGATAGGTGGCTCCACCCGGTGGACCCCCGGGACCCTTCCGGTGGTCCCGGTACAATACCGGTGATCCCCGAAACTCTCCCAATGGCCGAAACTGGACTTCCTATATATAATTCTTTACCTACGGACCATTCCGGAACTCCTCGTGATGTCCGGGATCTCATCCGGGACTCCGAACAACATTCGGGTTACTGCATGCATATATCTCTACAACCCAAGCATCACCGAACCTTAAGTGTGTAGACCCTACGGGTTCGGGAGACACGTAGACATGACCGAGACGACTCTTCGGTCAATAACCAACAGCGGGATCTGGATACCCATGTTGGTTCCTACATGCTCCTCGATGATTTCATCGGATGAACCACGATGTCAAGGATTCAATCAATCCCGTATACAATTTCCTTTGTCTATCGGTATAGTACTTGCCCGAGATTCGATCGTCGGTATACCGATACCTTGTTCAATCTCGTCATGGCAAGACTCTTTACTCATTCCGTAATACATCATCCCGTGACCAACACCTTAGTCACATTGAGCTCATTATGATGATGTCTTACCAAGTGGGCCCAGAGATACCTCTCCGTCATACGGAGTGACAAATCCCAGTCTCGGTTCGTGCCAACCCAACAGATACTTTCGGAGATACCCGTTGTGTACCTTTATAGCCACCCAGTTACGTTGTGACGTTTGGCACACCCAAAGTATCCCTACGGTATCCGGGAGTTGCACAACCTCATGGTCTAAGGAAAAGATACTTGACAATGAAAAGCTTTAGCATTACGAACTACGCGATCTTGTGCTAGGCTTAGGATTGGGTCTTGTCCATCACATCATTCTCCTAATGATGTGATCCCGTTATCAATGACATCCAATGTCCATGGTTAGGAAACCGTAACCATCTGTTGATCAGCGAGCTACTAACTAGAGGTTTACCAGGGACACGTTGTGGTCTATGTATTCCAACATGTATTACTGTTTCCGGATAATACAATTCAAGCATGAATAACAGACAATTATCATGAACAAGGAAATATAATAATAACCATTTTATTATTACCTCTAGGGCATATTTCCAACATGTATAAGTACTCATACTGCTTTCAGCTATGGTTGTTAAGTGCCCCTGCTGGTTTCAGTTAAGGTTTTTAAGTACTCCTGCTGTTTTTACAGTCTGTCGTGTTTCTTGAGTCATGTCTTCCTCCAGCCGCCAAAACCAAACCAGCGCCGGCGGGGCCGCATGCTTCCGCCTCCCACGGCTGGCTGCGCCTCAGCGCACGCATCGCCGCCACAATGTGTCCTAAATCGTTAACGCCGACGTCCGAGGCCTCGCTGTCGTCCTCCGCGCGCTTTGGTGCGCTCGCCGCGGCGTCGCCCTCTCGCGTTGTCAACATGGTCAAGAAACAACATGAATCGGCAGAAGTACGTGGAGAGGATGACAGTACGGGCCCACCATGTGAGCGTATGGAAAAATAAAATGCTTCCTCATAGTGTTTTCCTGACATCTGGGACCCACGACATTGTGAGCGTATATAGTCAATAGACAGGAGAATAGCACAAGATCGGCTGACACCTGGGACGTAGCTGCTCAAGCAGTATTTTTTTGTTATTGTTGAGACGGAGCAGGGTTTGAACTAGGCTATGGCCCGTCTAGCCCAGGCTTATATTTTATGTTCACCATGTGACCAGCCCAGCTATTTTTTCTTTGTGAAAATGAGCTTAGTTTATTTTTTCTGAAGAATACCCAATCCAGGCCTATTTATTTTTCTACGCCCTGATGGGCTGCAACTCTTTCAAGACGCCTGCAAATCTTGAAAGTAATATGAAATTGGTTGTAAATATAAAAACAGATGAAAATTTGGCAATTACTTTATAATTTCTGATTTTTTTCACATTTTCATATTCCTATTTCACTGGGCGTTAACCTAATTTAAATATATCTTCAAAGTACTTTAAATCTGGCTCGACATTTCGGTATTAAAAATAGTTTGGAACCCACGGAAATATGTGAAATTGGCCCTGCCAACCAAAAAACGGACAGCAATAAATTGCACAAGAAATCGCAATGAGCTATATATAAATTATTAAAAAAGAGTGAATGGTCTGACTTATGGGCCTATTAAGTTGACGCGTATGCAAGATTTTTTTTTAGTTATTATATACGTCAACAAACGATTCTAGAAGACGTAACCGTTGGATGTCAATCCAACGGCCGTCGTGTTTCTTCAATCTCTGATCTTTTTGCTCCCGCCTCCCGTGCAAGCCTCACCGTGCCCTACTACTCCCACCGCTGGCCAGGGCTTCCCTCTACTCACCCGCACCCCCTGTTATTCTGCGGCGACGGCGGCCTCACACCGCAGCCGAACCAGTGAACCCTCGTACTCCTCTCCGCGTGGGCATCCACTGCCGCGTCTTCCCCGGCTCCGCGTCGTACACTTCATAGGCCTCACCGTCATCCACCGTCCTGGTGCTCCAGGCGCGGCGTGGTCAACGTGGTCAAGGAACGACTTCCATCGAAAGAGTATTGTCGTGGAGAGGCTGACAACTGGGTCCACGGCAGCCGCAAGGAAGTGCCTCCTTATTACGCTGAAAATAATTATTCCTCCATCTGACAGCATGGACCCACCAGACGGGCCAACGTATTTGGCGAAAAAACGTTTCCCCCTTGACTGCTGGGACCCACCGGACGGGCCACCGTATTTCACGAAAAAACGTTCCCCCGCTGTCAGCTCAGACCCACCGGAAGTGCCTCCTTATTACGCACAAAAGAATAATACTCCCCCTGCTAGCTGGGACCCAGTATAGTGGGAGGCTGAATTGTGGGCTTACTAAGTTGACGGGGACGGAGGGCTTTGTCAACTTAGTCAATATGCACGATTCTAGCTCCATTGACCATACGATGTCCATCCAACGGTCGTAGTGCTTCTTCAACCTCTGGTCTTCTTGCTCCAGCCGCCCAAACCAGCGTCGGTCGTGCCTCGTGCTCCTGCCTCCTGTGGCCTGTTGCGATGCCGCGGAGGCCTCACCGCCCCTACTACTCCCACCGCTGGCCAGGCCATCCCTCTACTCATCCACACCCCCTGTTATTCTGCGGTGACGACAGCCTCACACCACAGCAAACCAGTGAACCCTCATACTCCTCTATGCGTGGGCATCCACTGTCGCGTCTTCCCCGGCTCCACGTCGTCCCCTTTCTAGGCCTCACCGCCGTCCACCGCCCTGGTGCTCTCGGCGCGGCGTGGTCAACGTGGTCAAGGAACGGCTTCCATCGAACGTGGACTGTACGTGGAGAGGCTGACAGCTAGGTCCACGGCCGCAGCAACGAAGTGCCTCCTTATTGCGTGCAAAATAATTATTCCTCCACCTAACAGCGGGGACCCACCGGACAGGCCACCGTATTTTGCGAAAAAACGTTTCCCCGTGACTGCTGGGACCCGCCGGACGGGGTCACCGTATTTCGCGAAAAAAATGTTCCCCCGATTGTCAGGTCGGACCCACCGGAAGTGCCTCCTTATTACGCACAAAAAATGAATACTCCCCCTGCTAGTTGGGACCCACCTTGGTGGGTGGATGACTTGTGGGCCTACTAAGTTGACGGGGACGGAATGCTTTGTCAACTTAGTCAATATGAACAATTCTAGCTTCAGTGACCGTAAAATGTCCATCCTACGGCTGTAGTGCTTCTTCAACCTCTGACCTTCTTGCTCCAGCCACCCAAAGCAGCGCCGGAAAAGTACTATACGTGGAGAGGCTAACAGATGGGTCCACGGCCGCAGTAAGGAAGTGCCTCGTTATTACGCGAAAAATAATTATTCCTCCACCTGATAGCGGGGACCCACCGGACAGGCCACCGTATTTCGCGAAAAAAACGTTACCCCTGACTGCTGGGACCCAGCAGCTACATCTTCGCATGCAAGGAAGTGCGTCCGGGCAAAAAAAAAATTATTCGCCCCCCTGACTGTTGGGACCCACCAGCTACATCTTCGCAGGCAAGGAAGTGCCTGACAGTCGGGACCTACCTGGTCGAAGTGTACGTAGCGTTGTCATTCTGGTCGCTAAAGTGTACGTACATACTGGTTGATGTAGAGGCGTGCCCGTAGCATGTACACGTACGTACAGCGGCAAGTGTGCAAGAAAGAAAATACGGCCACGTACGTACATACGGGCGGGGTCTCGAACGCCTACTCGCGCATACGTACGGCCAGGGCTCGTGTACATGGCTGGGTCGGAACGGAGAAACATCGTCGTCGTCGTGTTCATGAGGAGCCAACCGGCTGGGTCGGAACGGAATGCGTTGTCGTGTTCATCAGGAGGGCTTGGACGGAACAACCGATGAAAACGAGGCCTGGCGTACCGCAGAACGGAGGAAACGGCCTTGTGTTCGACCGGCCATGGTCGAAACGGGATTCTGTTCATCTGGAGGGGTCTGGCGTACCGTAAAACGGAGGAAACGGACCTCCTACGGTTGAAACGGGGGTCCTGTTGATCGGGAGGGGTGTGACGTACCGCAAAACGGAGGAAATGGACTTGTGTTGGAGCGCTACGGTCAAAACGGGGTCATGTTCATCGGGAGGGGTGTGGCGTACCGCAAAATGGGACTCCACGAGATACTGTTCATCTCCACCATCGACCCCCTCCAGCCTCCACGGGCTACTGTTCATCCACCGTCGACATCCTCCAGCCTCCACCTGCGACTGTTCATCCACGGACTCCTGTTCATCCAGCCTCCACCACGCGCTACTCCACCAACTACTGTTCAACTAGCCCTCTCCACGGGATCCTGTTCAACCACCCCTCCACGGGCTACTGTTCATCTAGCCATCCACCGTCTACTGTTCATCCAGCCCTCCACGGGGTGGTCCTGTTCATCCAGCCCTCCGCGGGGTCCTATTCATCCAGCCGCAACCGGCTCGATCGATCGGGGTCCTGTTCATCCAGAGGCAACACCACGGGTCCTGTTCATCCACCAACACCGGGAACTGTTCATCCAACACCCACAGCAACGCTCACTGTTCATCCAGAGGCAGCATCGATCGGCTTCAGTTAGCAGCAGTAGCGACGGAATCGCTCGACCGGGTTCAGTTAACAGCCATCGATCGATAGCTCGGGTTCAGTAACGCGTAGCCTGCAGTGCAATCGCTCGGGTTCAGTTAGAGTCTAGCGCCTCGCTCGGGTTCAGTTAGATCCCAATGCCTCGCACCCACGCGCGTGCGTGTACAAGAGAAACGCGCATCGCTCGGCCTCGACCACCCACCGTAACCAGAAACACCCCGATATTTTCCTCGTCCTCGCTTCTACCACGGTTTTTTCCGTCATGGACGGCCCAAAGAATGTCATGCAGCTGCGTCTCTGGCCCGCCCAAGACGAAAAACCCATTTTATGTCATGTTTTTTTGTCATAGAAGTAGGACCCCACCACATCTATGATGATATCGGGTTTTGTCACAATTATCGTCATAGAAGTGTCATAAGTATGACAGGAATTTTTTCGTTCGGCCCAAAATGTCACGGATGTGTCTTTTTTTTTTGTAGTGAATTCATCTGAACTAAGCTATGCAATCCATTGCCCGCTTGAATTCACCACTATCAAGGGCAGAGCTGAACCAGGAGTAGTCCGTTATCCCGGTCCATGTGCTGCTGCTTATACACAATCTAGTGTATCTAAGAAGCGCTTCCCTGATATTGTAATCATCAAACGCGCCTTAGAACCGTTGACCCTGAATAATTTGCCAATTTAGGCGGTTGGTTTGGCCAGCATGGATATACCACCATGGCAGCCAACAACATCCCAGCCATAACTCTCGAGTGTCTGTTCATATCCGAGTAGACAAGAAAAGGTCAGACATGACCGGACAACTTCACAATTATTGATTCAAATTTCACATACTACTCAAAAGGTGCATATCTACCTAGTTGCAGTTATATCAATTTCCTTTTTCTTTTTTTGCGAAATACTAGCACGGAATGTTTGGATCCACTGATTGGCAACACAAACTCAAGTTACTTAGATTTCTGCATGAACTCGGTTTTGGAAGCGAACACACGTGACACGTCATCGATAAAATTGAAGTAAAATTGACAAGAGGAGAGTAGAGAATGTTACAGAAGGCTCATCTTCATCAAGTGGTTGGCACGACCCTTGAGTGTCTCTTTTTGCTTCGCAATGAGATTAGAGAAATGCTCATCCCAGTCTTACTTGAGACCCAACAGTTTTCTAAAAGTGTACTCAATTGTGCTACGTGGCTGACTCAAGATTGGGAAACTATATTCCAAGTCCAAGGACCGGTGTTTCGAGATGAGAAACCCAAATTTAAGCCCAGCCATGGTCAGCTCAAGCGACAGCTCTCCGAGAAGATAAATAGGGGCAACATGCATGTCCAGCCATAGGCTCAAGACATCCTTGTAAATCCCAACAAGGCCAGCGATCGAGTGGGAACTGGACACCAAGGAAGGGCCAACCATCGGATTGGAACTACAGACCAGAGAAGGAGGTATCTATCACTACCCTAGCTGCATTCCTAGCACAGATAGTATAGTAAGCAGCTCTGAGTGAGGGCTTTTGGCGGGCGACCTCCATGGTGGTGGTTATTTTGAAAATTTTAATAATTACATTTTGGAGTTTCAAAAAATTCTGGAAAAAAATTCTACACATTCATATGGATGTATTCTACATGTGTACAAAATCTGACAATGAAATATATTATGGTAAGAGCTACACAAAAAAGAGAAAAACCTGCATTTCTAATAGTGAACAGTGTTCGTACTGTTCATCAATCTGAAAAACGAGATTTGTCTTTTTTTTGTAGCTCTCATCATAATGTATTTCATCTTAAAAAGTTTACACCCATGTAGAATACATTCATGTTAACATGTATGATTTTTGTCAGAATTTTTTGAAACTTCAAAATACGTTTTTCGATTTTTTCAAAATACCCACCTCCATGAAGGTCGACCGCCGTTGGCATTTTGCGGCTCTTCTATCTCCTTGGCACTATATAGAAAACCAAACAGAATGGTTGATTAGGGCTGGCCGTTTGGTAGAAACCGAAATTTTGGTTTCTGCTATTCGTTTTTTTTTCATGAATTCGGTTTGTAAGATATGGTAACCAAATTTGGTACAAAATTCTGCTAACTGAAAACCAAAATTGTAATTTGGTTTTCAGTTTTAACCGAATTATGTACCATATTCAGGAAGTACAGTTTCAATTTCAGAACATATTTTGATAGCATGCGGGTTCTAAAGAAAAAATTGGCAGCATAACAACACAACCAACCAAGTTCCAACACATAACAGTAGGCCAATTAGGACAACATAACAGTAGGAGAAACTGGTAAGTGCATAATAGCATAACTAAGAAGTGCATCTACTATAATTCCAAGATAGGACAAACTGATAAGTGACAAGCGCTTGGTAACCAAACTCTTCAATTAGTTCTCCTTAAGAATGAAGTGCAGCACACAACCAACCAAATTCAAAGTCTACTTATTACACTTTAAAACATAGGCAAATGGCCAAGATTGAAGTGCCACCAAACAGTGCACTGCAGACAACACCCAACAGTAGAACTCCCACTCCCAGCAAGCCACCAAGCATGAAGCCAAGGAAAAATGTACCTCTCTGTAGTAGAAGGACAAAATTACAAGTGATAATTAGACATGAACAGCCATGAGCATCTTTCTTCTTACTCTTAGGAGCATTTTGTAATATATACTGATAAGTAGACAATTGGCAACAGGAAAAAAACATGTACAGGAGCCTGTTTTGAATTGTTAAGAGGAGATTTTTCATCCAGTTACTCTACTAATGTTGTCTACATATATAAAATCATAATCATAACTTTTTAATACAAATCTAATGACATCAATTTTATCTCACATAAACCACATACTAACAAAGTTCTTCATCTGTCCCATAATATAAGAGCATTTTTTACACTAGTTTAGTGTATGCCTTATAAACACCTTGTCGTAACAGATTAATGTATGCTTTATAATTTGAGATGGAGGAAGTGCCAGCATTCACATGACAAGTACTGGCTACCATCACACCATCAAATTATAAGTACACATTTCTCGTGTCATCTCTGTTCCTAGTACATTAGATCATCGGATAGTTTGACGAGGAATGATAGTAATAAAAAGAATGGTGGGCTTGATACCATGTGCACCATTGTTCCGTACCTCGTTTTTTTCTCTAAAGGAAAGATCGTAGAAAATAAAAGGAGAGAAGTAACTGAGAAAACATAAAGATAAGAACCTGTTGGTTATTTGTAAGAAAAACAAGTGATCCACCCCCAACAGCACCTCCGGCATGGGAAGCCCCCTGTTACATCATTCAATTAGTCAAAAGATACTCAAAGAAGCAACACCGCAGCAGCACTACGCAGACAAACGTGGGAAGTAAACCTGTGGGAAAAGATCTAATGGTGCTGTGTTTGGGATTCCAGAGAAGCCAGTTTCTCTAGGAGCAACATCAGTGGTGTTTGCCCCTTGACCAACCACCGGAACAACAATTTCAGCTGCCACTGGAATACTCTAATGTTTGAGAAAACAAAATATCAACTATAGCATCAGAAAATCGATCCAAATTAAAAATTCAGATGGGGAGAGATACACACAGAATACAGATAGTCAATGGCACGTTTGGATTGTTATAAGCAGCACGGAGAGCTCTTTGGACCTTATCTCTGCCCCAACTTTTAATTTTAATTTTAAGAGAAGAAGAACAAGCCAGATGCATAAAGTAGGAAAAACTTGAATAATGTTAAAATAGAGTTATAAGTGCCAAAAACTTTATTTAATGTTGATATAAATGGACATAGTATAGCATAGCTGTAACATAGGAAGGAGCAATATAGATGAACTATGGCAGGAGGCCAGCAAATTGTGGCGCATCCAATAAGGTGAAAAAGTATTTCAGGCATATTCTTCATTAGTGAATAATAACTGTCAGGTGTCATATATGAACTTAATTTTCATGTGTAACCGCTTATGCTAATTCTGCACTCATTAATAATTCATGTTATTACAACTGTTACACCAAGTATACAGTCAGTGAAAATAATCCGATAGCATATGACAGAACAAAAAATATGCATACTGTATAGGGCCTAAGTAGTCTACCGTAAGCATGAGAACTATAAATCCATCTTCGCTAACTTGATTCTCATCCAATGTACTTTTATCCTTCAAAACCTTGCCGTTGTGAAGCAGCAGCTGTTGACCGCATCCTCGTCTAACTGTTGTACGACTTTGTAAGATTTTGTGTTAATAATTAATAAAATGGTTGTATGCATCGTCCAGATACAGAGGCCGGAGGTCTTCCTCTTTTTCTAAAAAAAATGCTAGCGCACATGTGTGTGCATCAACATGTTTCTAGTTTGATTCCCATCTATGCCTAATTTTATTTCCTCCAATTTATTTATTTCCTCACTGACGGTTAGGACCCACAAAGAAACAGAGAGAATATGAGCTTTGACTGGTCAACTAGACAAAATTAAAAAAATACGATGTACCAGTGACCGTATAATCACTCAAAGTTGTATTTAGTGACCGTATTGATCGTATATTCAAGTAAAGTGGTAAAAGTGGGCTATCGACACAAGTTCAATGACTACAAGTGCATTTTACTCAAAACGGAGGGAGTATTTGATTGCGTTGGCGCGCGCGGAAAACACATTCATTACGTGCATGCGCGTGCCTTTACCTGAACGAAGATGAATAAACAATAAAGGGCGATTATTACGCGCGGAACGTAATCAAAGCAGCGTTCCCGTACTGGCTTGGTGCTCGTGCGTGCGGACGTTTCGGTGTCCTCGTTTCCTTTTTCTCATTCGACGCAGTAATCCAATCCAACAAGACGTGCCGTTATCCGCGGAGCCGGTGATTGAAGCAGGCGGCGGCGCGGAGCCGGTGACGGAGTGGGCGAGGGGCAGCAAGGTCGATCCGCGAACTCGACGTGCCCTTATCCGCGGAGCAGGGGTGCTTCAACCCTAGCGCCATCAGCAGCGGGAAGGAAGGAACTCCCATCTCCCGGCCGCGACATGAAGCTGACGGTGAAGACTCTCAGGGGCACCCGCTTCCAGATCCGGGTCCAGCACAATGACACCGTGAGATGACCGCTCCCCTCATTTACTTTCAAATTCCCCCCACTTTTTTTTTTATTAATTCATTCAAACAGGGCCCGTGTTCCTCTCTGGATGCACGGCTTCACGGCTATTTTGTTTCAATCAAGGCAGATGATGTGACGGTGAACTAGATGTTAGGTATACGGAAGGGATTATCTCCTTTCATTTGCGTGCTGATTAGGTTTTTTTGCCGAGGTGTTGGCCCCTGAATTCGAATGCCGTTTGCACTGCATCCTCGCATTTACTTGTCAGTGCTCGGGAGACCAGTGCGGGTGGGTGAGTTTGCAGGAACCATGGTGGGTGTGTTGTGTTGAAATCTGAGATGGGCCTAGAGCCCATATGACAATTTCAGATTTGATCTCTAAGGGCCCATGTAGGTGGCATGACAAAGTGGTGGGAAGTTTAGTCCCACCATGGAAGTGGAAGGAGTGTTGGAGTGGTTTATAAGGAATTCTCTCCCTCATGCTATTGGAGCTTGAGAAGAGATGAGGCCCTCGCGCACTCCTCCTCCTCCGCTCGCCAAGCCTCGGCGCGGCGCGGCGCGGGTTGCGGGATTGAGCCGAGCCGAGCTCATTCCTATGTGCTTCTTTTTGCCGGTCAGGAACAGAGAGTCTTTGACAGGTAGGGCCACGATCTGAGACGTCGGATCGTGGGCTACCGACTTGGACGTGGGTTCGGCCCACGTTTCTCCACGCGCGGCCGCACATATATATGTGGGGCGCTGCCAACCCTAGCGGCCGCAACACAGAACGCATCTGCCTCCACGCTCGCCGTCGTCCCTTTGCTGATGCTGCCGCCGGTGACTCCATCCCGTCCGCCGCGTACACGGTCGACGGGAGAGCAGGTCTCCGAAGCCTCGCCTCTCTGGATCCTGTACGGGAGAGGGGCGAATAGGTTTTTGGGAAGCGACTACGCGACTGCTCGCCGTTCGTCTACTTCCTCTACGTCCGCGTCGCCCTCGTCATCACCATGGCCACCGACGCCGAACGTGCCGCCGCCGAGAAGATCGAAGCCGACAAGAAGGCAGCCGAGGACGCTGCTGCCGTCACCGCTGCCGCGGCCTCTGCATGGCCTACTGGAGGGTATAACTCGTTTATCCCGCTCCTACTGTTTTCTGTTTTAGGCATGCTAGCGTTATACGTAGATCTGTCTACAATTAGCGTAGTATGTGTTTGCATGATTGAATATCAGTATGCTATTATTTGTGTCAATGCCATGCTAGTAGTTAATTCGTGGATTAAATTAATCGGAAAATTGCCTATTTACTCAGCATGTTGTTGTTGTTGGTAGAGTACTGTTTAAAAATATACTTATATTGGTAGACGATATTTGGCAGTATTCCAAATAAACATGATTAATTGTTAGACGCGCAATGCTCTTTCTCTGTTTACGCAACTTTAGTTTCGTGGATATGCTGGTGCTAATAGCTTGTTCCGGGGTTTGTGGTTTTGGGTGGGAGGATGGAAAGCTGGAGTTGGCGAGGATTTAGGTCCATGCGAATTGGCAAGTCATCTTCATGATCCAGGGTTCAGTTTGGCGCCGCAAGGTTGAGTTTCACGAGTGCCACTGCTACTCTTTCCCATCTGCAGTAACCAAACTAACCATGTCCCTTGGACGGCTTGTTATCCACTGTTCTTCCCCACCCATGTCCCTTTCCCATGAGGAGTACACTTGTTTCCAAATTGTTCTGTTATCACAGATGAATATATTTTGTGATATAATACTATCTGTGTTCTTACTCTTCTTTTTAACTTGGCGACCTAGGATCTGTGGCTACAAAGCTCGTATCCCAATAGTTTTAAAACTATATAGGTTTATATAATAATTATATATGAGATTTGCTGTTAATTTGTTTTTCGTAGTATTATACTTAATGTATAGTTGTTTTTTTTGTCAAAGTAGCATCTCCAGGACTTCTGAACTATGAATAGTAAGAAATGTCAGTGGGAGTAATTACTTCAATATCTTGCTAACTGTTTGCTCTGAATCAGATTAGAGAGTGTGGTTTTCTGAGGTGAAGATAAGGGGTACCACGTAGTCTGAGCTACAAAGAAACTTTGTGGAGATCTAGGAACAAAACCAAAGGGCAGTGCACCTGGCTTGTAGATGTAGAGCTGGCTAGATTTGGACTTGTGGTGGGCCTCCTTGTGCGCTGCAGTATCGGAATACATCAAATAAAAAGCAGTGTCATGGCTTGATGAGCTGGGTATGCTAGGCTTGTTATTAAAGCCATCAAGAACCAGACAGAGAACCAGCAAGTCAAGTATATATGCTAATTTTTCCCGCCAAAAAAAGTAATCCGTATATGCTAATCTTCTTGTGCACATCCAACCAGTTCTAGCACAGATGGGTGCTTTATGCAACCGTGATGACCGGTCCCTATGCTTTCATATTCCATATTGTATTACAAGCAATATTCCTACTTCAGTATTCTGCTTGTAGCATAGCCACATGTTGTTGAATGTAGCTCTCTATTTTTTTTACCAAGGTATCTTCTGTGAAGAAATTTATATATTCTGAAACTTTCAAAATGATATGGATGGTAACGTCTCTTGAATTTAAGCATAATGTACTGATGCACCTGCATCTTGGATTTAACACCCACTATATTTAGTAATAATATGTCTATATATTTAGATAAGCCTGAGGAGTAGTTAAATCCAAGATGCAGGTGCAGGCCAAGGTTTTGGTTACCGCTCGAAATTTCAAGATCTACCATGGTTACCACATATTTTGGCCCCCCTAGTAAATGGTCATTTCAAGTAAAAAAATCAATTTTTTGAATTTGTTGAATTTAAAGCTCAATGTATAGTAAAGAATGGCAGCACCTCACAGCACTCACGTAGACAACGTCCCACTGAACTAGTAGCTCTTTTATGACAAATATAAGTTCAAGTGCTATCTATGTCTATTTTGAAAAAAAAAATGAATTATAAATTTTGTTTGAAATTCGTTCAAAATTTGCTCGAAATTTAGTGGTAACCGTGGTAACCACACTTACCTGTCCCCCTCGGTAAGAATCTCACATTCAGTAACCAAAACCTTGGTGCAGGCTCAACATCTTACTCCCTCCGTAAAAAAATATAAAAGCGTTCAGATCACTAAAGTAGTGATCTAAATGCTATAAATTTTCTATACAGAGGGGGTATTAAGCAACCAATAATGAGAAACTCTTTCTGTACTATCAGGTATAGCTAACTCCAAGATTTATTTATAAGCCCGGCGGCATGTGTTGACCTACGTTTGCTCAGATTCTTCCTCTGTCAGAAAAACATGTAATCTGGGGACTGAAGACCCACTGTATTCCAAACGTGTGGCAGTGACAAGTCGGTCGGTGGCAGCGCTTTTGGGGGGACAGCACAAACAGGGCATGGATGTATTCGAGTGCGGTTGGCTGGCTTACTTCGTCGTCGCCGCCGGCCGGGAGACTACTTCGCGGCGGCCACGGTGAGCGAGGGGGACTGGGATCGGGTGTGGAGCAGGGGCCGGCTTGGCCGGAGACTAGACGCGGCATTCTCCTGATCGATGTACTTAATATCGATCAATTTTTCTGGGCAAAAAAAAAAACAGCCAATCCGAAGTCGGGACGGTGGGCCTTAGCGATGGGCTTGGTGGTGACTGCAGTAGCACACGCCTGTTTTTATTGGGGCCCAAAACCCTGCCACGGCGAAAAATTGGCGAAATCACGACGTGAGGAGAGGTCGATCTTCAGTGCGCTTCGCGTTTGACATGCCTTATTTTGTTCCAATCAAATCAAGCCACATACGCAGGAGCATGGATGGGCGCACGCGCGGGGAGCAGGCAAGTCTCGTCCGCGGCTGAAGGAGAGGGATCATGCTGATTTCCCCCCTTTCCTTTCAGGTTGGATATGGTCCACCGCAGGGGCACAGGCAGACGCTCCACCCGCTAGAGCATATCCATGCTTTGCGATTACAATGCATTGTCAATTAAGATGAGATTTACCCTTTATAATGAGAGAGATTTCTCTAGGATCCCTGAGTCAGATCTACTTAAGGTTAAATAGTTAACCTATTAAAGGATTCTAAGTCAGGTGATCCAGAAAAAGAGATCAAGCTGTACTATGTAACATTGTGTAGGTTTGTCTGATACAATTGATCTTTACGTGCATTTGGAAGTTGGCATGTCTTGCTAACAACTAGTGACCAAGTAATCTTAGGAAAAAGATTTCTGAAACATTTTTTTACACCCATGAGTGACTCTCAGAGCGACGAGGGTTTCGCCGTCTACTGCCGGCACTACTACTGACCTGCCTCTCTCCTCTGTCCTTAGGGCTATGGAGGCGCGATGGACCCCCAGTCCTTACCGGCGTGCGGGCTTCTGCCTTGTTTTTTAGGTTTTTATTCTAGTTTATTTAGGATTTGCATCCTACTCAAGATGCCGATGTGGTTGCGGTTCCCTGAAAATCGAATAAGGTTCTCCCACATCCCGGCGATGTGTCTAGCGTCGTTGGGGGTCGTGTGGCGATGTGTCTCTGGTGGATCTCGTAGGATTGTATTGGTGTTTATCTTTGATGGATCTGGTCTTCATTTGTTTGAGTTCTTTTTTTTTGCCGGAACATTTGTTTGAGTTCTTGTTTCTACAGGTTGGATCATTTTGATCTATGATTCCCTTCGTCGTCAATGGTCGATGTCATGGTGTGATATGGTCCTCTGGGGCCTTGGCATGATGACTACTTCTTTCCACAACGTTGAAAGCACTTGTTACAATTCATCTGAGCCTCCCAGAACCAACTCCTTCAACTTAGCTATGCAATCCATTGCCCGCTTGAATTCACCACTATCAAGGGCAGAGCTGAACCAGGAGTAGTCCGTTATCCCGGTCCATGTGCTGCTGCTTATACACAATCCAGTGTATCTAAGAAGCGCTTCCCTGATATTGCAACCATCAAGCGCGCCTTCGAAACCGTTGACCCTGAATAATTTGCCAATGTAGGCGGTTGGTTTGGCCAGCATGGATATACCACCAAGGCAGCCAACAACTCTCGAGTGTCTGTTCATATCAGAGAAGACAACAAAAGGTCAGACATGACCGGACAACTTCAAAATTATTGATTCAAATTTCACATACTACTCAAAAGGTGCATGTCTACCTAGTTGCAGTTATATCAATTTTCTTTTTCTTTTTTTGCGAAATACTAGCACGGAATGTTTGGGTCCATTGATTGGCAACACAAACTCAAGTTACTTAGATTTCTGCATGAACTCGGTTTTGGAAGGGGACACACGTGACATGTCATTGATAAAATTAAAGTTAAATTGACAGGAGGAGAGTAGAGAATGTTACAAAAGGCTAACCTTCATCAAGTGGTTGGCACGACCCTTGAGTGTCTCCTTTTGCTTCACAATGAGATTAGAGAAATGCTCATCCCAGTCGTACTTGAGACCCAACAGTTTTCTAAAAGTGTACTTAATTGTGCTATGTGGCCGACTCAAGATTGGGAAACTATATTCCAAGTCCAAGGACAGGTGTTTCGAGATGAGAAACCCAAATTTAAGCCCAGCCATGGTCAGCTCAAGCGACAGCTCTCCGAGAAGATAAATAGGGGCAACATGCATGTCCAGCCATAGCCTCAAGACATCCTTGTAAATCCCAACAAGGCCAGCGATCGAGTGGGAACTGGACACCAAGGAAGGGCCAACCATCGGATTGGAACTACTGACCAGAGAAGGAGGTATCTATCACTACCCTAGCTGCATTCATAGTACAGATAGTATAGTAAGCAGCTCTTCTATCTCCTTGGCACTATATAGATAACCAAACAGAAGGGTTGATTAGGGCTGGGCGTTTGGTAGAAACCGAAATTTTGGTTTCTGCTATTCATTTTTTTTCATGAATTCGGTTTGTAGATATGGTAACCAAATTTGGTACAAAATTCTGCTAACCGAAAACCAAAATTGTAATTCGGTTTTCAGTTTTAACCGAATTCTGTACCATATTCAGGAAGTACAGTTTCAGTTTCAGAACATATTTTGATAGCATGCGGGTTCTAAAGAAAAAATTGGCAGCATAACAACACAACCAACCAAGTTCCAACACATAACAGTAGGCCAATTAGGACAACATAACAGTAGGACAAACTGGTAAGTGCATAATAGCATAACTAAGAAGTGCATCTACTATAATTCCAAGATAGGGCAAACAGATAAGTGACAAGCGGTTGGTAACCAAACTCTTCAATTAGTTCTCCGCAAGAATGAAGTGCAGCACACAACCGACCAAATTCAAAGTCTACTTATTACACTTTAAAACATAGGCAAATGGCCAAGATTGAAGTGCCACCAAACAGTGCACTGCAGACAACACCCAACAGTAGAACTCCCACTCCCAGCAAGCCACCAAGCATGAAGCCAAGGAAAAATGTACCTCTCTGTAGTACAAGGACAAAATTACAAGTGATAATTAGACATGAACAGCCAGGAGCATCTTTCTTCTTACTCTTAGGAGCATTTTGTAATATATACTGATAAGTAGACAATTGGCAACAGGAAAAAAACATCTACAGGAGCCTGTTTTGAATTGTTAAGAGGAGATTTTTCATCGAGTTACTCTACTAATGTTGTCTACATATATAAAATCATAATCATAACTTTTTAATACAAATCTAATGACATATAAAATCATAATCATAACTTTTTAATACAAATCTAATGACATCAATTTTATCTCACATAAACCACATACTAACAAAGTTCTTCATCTGTCCCATAATATAAGAGCATTTTTTACACTAGTGTAGTGTATGCCTTATAAACACCTTGTCTTAACAAATTAATGTATGCTTAATAATTTGAGATGGAGGAAGTGCCAGCATTCACATGACAAGTACTGGCTACCATCACACCATCAAATTATAAGTACACATTTCTCGTGCCATCTCTGTTCCTAGTACATTAGATCATTGGATAGTTTGACGAGGAATGATAGTAATAAAAAGAATGGTGGGCTTGATACCATGTGCACCATTGTTCCGTACCTCGTATTTTTTCTCTCTAAAGGAAAGATCGTAGAAAATAAAAGGAGAGAAGTAACTGAGAAAACATAAAGATAAGAACCTGTTGGTTATTTCTAAGAAAATCAAGTGATCCACCCCCAACAGCACCTCCGGCATGGGAAGCCCCCTGTTACATCATTCAATTAGTCAAAAGATACTCAAAGAAGCAACACCGCAGCAGCACTACGCAGACAAAGGTGGAATGTAAACCTGTGGGAAAAGATCTAATGGTGCTGTGTTTGGGATTCCAGAGAAGCCAGTTTCTCTAGGAGCAACATCGGTGGTGTTTGCCCCTTGACCAACCACCGGAACAACAACTTCAGCTGCCACTGGAATACTCTAATGTTTGGGAAAACAAAATATCAACTATAGCATCAGAAAATCGATCCAAATTAAAAATTCAGATGGGAAGAGATACACACAGAGTACAGATAGTCAATGGCACGTTTTGGGTTGTATAAGCAGCACGGAGAGCTCTTTGGACCTTATCTCTGCCCCCAACTTTTAATTTTACTTTTAAGAGAAGAAGAACAAGCCAGATGCATAAAGTAGGAAAAACTTGAATAAAGTTAAAATAGTGTTATAAGTGCCAAAAACTTTATTTAATGTTGATATAAATGGACATAGTATAGCATAGCTGTAACATAGGAAGGAGCAATATAGATGAACTATGGCAGGAGGCCAGCAAATTGTGGCGCATCCAATAAGGTGAAAAAGTATTTCAGGCATATTCTTCATTAGTGAATAATAACTGTCAGGTGTCATATATGAACTTAATTCTCATGTGTAACCGCTTATGCTAATTCTGCACTCATTAATACTTCATGTTATTACAACTGTTGCACCAAGTATACAGTCAGTGAAAATAATCCGATAGCATATGGCAGAACAAAAAAATATACATACTGTATAGGGCATAAGCAGTCTACCGTAAGCATGAGAACTATAAATCCATCTTCGCTAACTTGATTCTCATCCAATGTACTTTTATCCTTCAAAACCTTGCCATTGTGAAGCAGCAGCTGTTGACCGCATGGATAACTATCCTTTCCATGAATCTCTTCAATGTTCTTCTTGACAGCCATAATCTGATTCAAAGCAAACAATTAGCAAGATATTGAAGTAGTTACTCCCACTGACATTTCTTACTATTCATAGTTCAGAAGTCCTGGAGATGCTACTTTGACAAAAAAACAACAACTATACATTAAGTATAATACTATGAAAAAAAATTAACAGAAAATCTCATATATAATTATTATATAAACCTATATAGTTTTAAAACTATTGGGATACGAGCTTTGTAGCCACAGATCCTAGGTCGCCAAGTTAAAAAGAACACAGATAGTATTATATCACAAAATATATTCATCTGTGATAACAGGACAATTTGGAAACAAGTGTGCTCCTCATTGGAAAGGGACACGGGTGGGGAAGAACAGTGGATAACAAGGCGTCCAAGGAACATGGTTACTGCAGATGGGAAAGAATAGCAGTGGCACTCGTGAAACTCAACCTTGCGGCGCCCAACTGAACCCTAGATCATTAAGATGACTTGCCAATTCGCATGGACCTAAATCCTCGCCAACTCCAGCTTTCCATCCTCCCACCCAAGACCACAAACCTCGGAACAAGCTATTAGCACCAGCATATCCACGAAACTAAAGTTGCGTAAACAGAGAAAGAGCATTGTGCGGTAAACAATTAATCATGTTTATTTGGAATACTGCCAAATATCGTCTACCAATATAAGTATATATTTTTAAACAGTAGTCTACCCACAACAACAACACGCCCACCATGGTTCCTGCAAACTCACCCACCCGCACTGGTCTCCCGAGCACTGACAAGTAAATTCGAGGATGCAGTGCAAACGGCATTCGAATTCAGGGGCCAACACCTCGGCAAAAAACCCTAATCAGCACGCAAATGTAAGGAGATAATCCCTTCCGTATATGAAGGCATAACCACATGTCGCTAACATCTAGTTCACCGTCACATCATCTGCCTTGATTGAAACAAAATAGCCGTGAAGCCGTGCATCCAGAGAGGAACACGGGCCCTGTTTGAATGAATTAATAAAAAAAAAAGTGGGGGGAATTTGAAAGTAAATGAGGGGAGCGGTCATCTCACGGTGTCATTGTGCTGGACCCGGATCTGGAAGCGGGTGCCCCTGAGAGTCTTCACCGTCAGCTTCATGTCGCGGCCGGGAGATGGGAGTTCCTTCCTTCCCGCTGCTGATGGCGCTAGGGTTGAAGCACCCCTGCTCCGCGGATAAGGGCACGTCGAGTTCGCGGATCGACCTTGCTGCCCCTCGCCCACTCCGTCACCGGCTCCGCGCCGCCGCCTGCTTCAACCACCGGCTCCGCGGATAACGGCACGTCCTGTTGGATGAGGAAAATGAAACGAGGACACCGAAACGTCCGCACGCACGAGCACCAAGCCAGTACGGGAACGCTGCTTTTATTACGTTCCACGCGTAATAATCGCCCTTTATTGTTTCTTCATCTTCATTCAGGTAAAGGCACGCGCCTGCACGAAATGAATGAGCTGCCAAACGAAAACTCGGCCGTGATTTCCGCGCGCACCAACACAACCAGCACGACCGCAGGACGTGCGCCAACCGCCCCGCAACACAACGCAGTCAGACTACCCATAGTGGGAGTAACATAGGTAGTAACATCACACATATCTAGATAAAAAAGATGATGTGGCAAGCAATAAATGAAGAAAGAGAGGCATGTGGTAACATAGCTAGTTACTACTAGTATGAGTAACATCACACATATCAAGGTAAGATGAGTCTATGGCCTAATAAATGAAGTCTTCCATGTTACCACACATATGTTACTCCCACTATAGAGGTAGTAACATAGAGTAGTAATATGGGCATGTTACTACTCTATGTTACTACCCATTATGGCTAGTCTCAAGAGCGACCAACTCGCTGCTGACCAAGAGCAGCCCCACCGCGCGGACAAGGAAGATGCCGCCGTCATCCCACAAAGCTACCCAAATCTGAGCCGCCACCACGAGATGAGATGCCCTGCCACCGACGTCATAGGATCCCGTGCGAGCTTTGCCAATGGCCCCCTTAGGCAGCAGGACGACGCGGGAAAGAAGAGGAGGCCTCGGGAGTAACCAGCGGTGGTGTTTCTCCCATGTCGCCAGATCGGGGTGACGCGGGGGCGTGGGTCTTTTACTCGGCGTATTGGGTTATGGTAAATTTTTATATTGTTGTCCATGAACTTGGTCAAACTTTACGAAGTTTGACTTCAGTCAACTCTAATATGCGGAGTAAATAAGAACGAAGAAAGTACTACCACTTTTCTTGTTCTCCTTTTCTTTTCTTTTCTTTTGAGCGGGTCTCTTCTGAAAATACTCATGTGAGCCCGAGCTCACAGGAGCCCGGTATTCTGTGCCACTTATTTCCCCTCGTGATCGGTGTTGTAATGCGTATAGCGGTAAGTATATGCTCATGGGTACTATTTCCCAAAACATGAGATGGCCCACTACTCAGATATCTGCATCAGTCAGTGTGGCGGCGGATCAGATTGCATGATCCTACCATGACCATGTACCCCTAAGATCCTTACATCATCATCATCATCACTGATTGTTCTGACTTGTCCATCTGGCATTCGCAGTGTCCTAGTTCTAGTGTCAACCCTACCTAGTAGGTCAGCAGTGAAAACCCTATCTATCGGCCCAGCATATCTATTCGTCAGCAAGCCAGCCATGCCGGTCGGCTCGATCGCATGGTAAAATAAGGTACCTAACCCTTGGAAAGGCCCCGTCATGAACATGTATCTGTAAGCTTGCTCCCTTCTTGTTGCATTGACCAGTACCATATCCTCGCTTCCCCACCGCTTGCTCCTCCCCCTCTCGATCTGCACACAGTCATCACACATGCAAATAGGTGAGTTCATGAGTTCATGCTGCTATTAAGATAAGACTACAAGGGTCACAAGTGGAACCCCAACCGTAGGGGATGGACCCTAGACAATCTACTTGCTCGACGCCGTGAAAACTTCAAGCGGAGTAAGAGCATCTACAATCAGACCTCTCAAACCCGCCTCATACGCCCGGGCGGGCCGCCTGGTCAATGCCCGGTCATGATTTTTTGACCCAGACGGGCCCCTCAAACGGCCCTCACCGCCTGGGCTGACCGGCACCCCGCATATCCGGCCCAAATATGGGGCGGATATGAGGAAGCCCGAGCACGCCCGCCACGTCTGCCTGGCGCGCTATGGCCCGCAACGACCCCACATAAAATCCTCCACATCCGCTCGCCGGACCAAACCCTAGCCACTACACTTCCCCCCCCCCCTCCACTCCCCATCCGCCACCCAAACTCGTCTGCAGCTCCTTTCGGTCGTCTCCGGCATGGCGGGCAGCGGATCCGAGTCCTTCACCTCCAGATCCATCGACCCCGAGCTCATCCCGCGCGGCCTCGAGTAGGAGATGGCCGTCCGGCTTGCGCTCCGCCATGCCCGGGAGGACGACCGTGGATGGCTGCGCTCGGACTCCATCCGTCGAGAATCCATTGCGTCCGCCAAAATGGTGCATGGATTTGGGGCAAGGCCGACCATAGTTGCCTCGCCAGAGGTCATGCGGTTCGTATGGCGTCCGAACCCATTGGCGGATGTGTAGCCCCTCCGTTGGCGCGTCGAGCATGGGGACACAGCATGGGCCTCGTCCGACGAGGCCATCGTACGATGTGCACGCCGTGCAAGGCACCCGGCACGGGAGGGGGTGGCAGCCCTTGCGGCGGCGGATGTTGGCGAGGCGGAGTCGCATTCTCCGGCGCCCCGTATGGTGCAACAGTCCGGGCGCCGCAACCACATCATGGTGGACGTCGGCAGCTCGTCCCCAGGCGGATTCATCATCGATCTGACGTCCACCGGCACTGTTCGGGTTCTGGTCTCCGACGAGGAAGAGTAGGGAATGGGAAATGGCGGGGCCTCGAGTCCCGTGAGCCAGCTCGTGTCCCATGCCCTCCCCTACCTTGCTGGCGACCGGCCCAACAATATGAGGAGCGCAGGCGGCCGTTGAACATGGCCAGAGCGGAGGGGTGGAATGCGGAATGCGTTTGAGATTTGAGATTTCTAATTGGAGGTATTTGGATGTGGAATGCATTTTTTGAGGGGTGACCGGACACTGTCCGAACGAGCACACCAACGAGTATGATGCTCTGAAAATGGTTGTTCACCACAAAAATTAACCCAAACGGTATTTCATAAAGGCTGGTCTGGTAAGTTGTGTCAAATGTAACAATATCCCCAAAGAAGTTGTACCGCAGCCTACTGTTACTGGTAGCCCGCATTATATTGCTGATTCTACCCTCGTGTATGCCTGAACTCGATAGGTGAACTATGGACCCTTGGAGCACAGTTCATGGAACACTTCCATTGATTTCCTTACATCATCTTCGGACTGCTCACGGCTTATCTCCCCAAATAGCCTGATGTTACCGGTAGCCCATATTATATTAAATGATTCTACCCTCGCAACGCCCTTTTGGTGAATGGTACATTCTCCATCTTCCTGAAGAACCTGCCGATAATGTTGTAGACCTTCGCCAGATTGACATTGTTTTGTTTTGCCGCAGCTGCTTCACTAGGTTCCTGCTCTAAGCATCAGTATGCTTGTGCGACGGCCATTGCATTGTCTGTCCATACGTTTGTGACAGTGCATGGTTGTGGCCATCTCGATGCTCTGCTATGTACCATCCACTGTCCTTCGTCCGCAGTAATCTGATGAGGGCTGGGCATTCACAGCGGCAGGAACGAGTATTTTCGACTACTGGCTTCCCCTGATGAACCAAACAAAAAATCACATTCAGTCCGAAGCATGCAAAATCTTTTCTACATGGAAAATTAGTAATCAAATTTTGCTGTAGCATTAGCCGTACCGCGCATCCACGTACTATCTCTTGCATACACTTTGTTCTATTCACATTTAGCCTGCTCTTTCCATATGTAATGCCAAATCCTTTCTCACAGGAGTACGAATTGTAAAAGTCGTAAGCTTCACCAAGAGTGTCGAAACTTGTTCCTATCTTTGGCATCGTAACTATGTCACCTGGTTGCTCCGCAAATTCCCTCACGGTCTTCTCCAGCGCCGTGACCCTTTCCGGGCAAGGGGGGCTCCCTCTAGAGCAGCAGCACCTACGCGCACTCTGTCCAGTCACGACAGATAAACCAATCAGCTGGTGTTTCATATACAGTCAATTGTTCTGAAATTATAGCCCACAAAATTTCTGTGCATTCACGAATCACGATTACTGCTCCACAGACATCTTTTGCAGAATGCAGTATGTTATATATTGTCATGCGATTTTTTTTGAAAGCGTCCCACCTACATATATCTGTAATCATGATTATTTATATATTTCCACCTGGTTTCATCAATTTACTGTTTGCATAACTGACAAGACACGTGCAGTGGTAGTACCTACAATTGATGGAATTTATCGGCCTTTGCGTCCAGCCTGGTGTTTTTGAGTCCATTTGCTCTATTGACTGCTCGGAGCACTGAGCCATGTCCGCACCTGCTGCCTCCGCCCGACAGATCTGGACGTCCGCACTTGAACCGGCCGGTGCTGGAACCTCAACCTCCGCCGGCGCGGTGACTGGGAACCGCACGGGCTCCATTGCCCCGTTATTGTCATTCACCTTCTCCAGCAGTGTTCTACATAATCGGCACAAAATTGTTCATGCGCAGGATTTGTTGGAACCGTGGCCTTGCCCTGCCCTTGCTCTCTCGCTCTCTCTCTGCAACTCTCCCTGGTTCGCTCGAACGAAACAACAATGGAGGAGGCTGGAGGAAGAAGAAGGACTCGGGACACGGTAGATTTTCCTGGCGCACGTACGCCGCTGCCGCACGAACGGCTTTCTTTCCTGAGCACAAACTCAGCACCGGCCACACCGTTACAATGATCGATCAGGGGCTTATATAGCCGGGCCTGCGTTGGGCACAACCCACACGCCCCCACCCCTCCTAATAGACCAGTCCCCAAAATCCGAGTCGAAGCCATTGAAAATAATGCGGCATGGAACAGATCCCAACCTGTTTATCGGTTGCATGAAGAACTCCATGGTCGTCGGAGCCCTTGCGAGGTCGATGGACCGCCCACTCGCCGTCACCGCAGTCAATATCTTCGCCGCTTCGCGCAACCGGGATGTGTTGAAATATGAGCAAATTATTAGAAGATTTAATCCGAATAAACAGAAGATAAATCATGACAGCAATAGCAGAGATTAAACTAATCATGTGAACTAGCATAGTAGATGAACATATCACATTTAGGGCACATACTAGAAACATGAATTGTACCACGATCTCGAACAAGAAAGATATAATCACATACGATGCAGTGGGAGCAGCACCGCCGGCATTGATGTTGTCGCCCATGTCGTTGAGGATGAGGTTGCCGAGGTCGGGGAAGAAGTCGTCATTGCCAGCAGTCGCGCGAGTGCGCTCCCCAAAAACCTGATCGACCCTCTCCCGTATAGGATCACGAGAGGCAGGGTTCCGGAGACCTGATGTCCCTGCTCGCGGTGCATGCCGGAAGGAGGGATGGAGAAGACTTGCGTGGCGTCGCAATGCACTGGAACGGTGGTGTGAAACCATATGATGCGGCGGTGGCTAGGGTAGACGTCTGCCTGACTATTTAATCCGAGCAGCAAAAATATAGACAACTTGCATAGCTCTGTCCTCAGTTCGGCTCATTCCCGCGCGGCGTGGCATGGCGTGGCAAGCAAGGAGGAGGAGCGCGCGTGTAGGTCTCATCTTTTCATGCTCATCTAAGTGGTAGAAGAGCTCACCTTATAAAGAGGTGCAACTCTCTCTCTTAACTTCTATGGTGGGACTAAATTGTTCAGACGCAGAATCTAGAAAAAAGTGCCCAAAATCCAAGTCGAAGCCATTGAAAATAAGGGCATGTACAATGGTTGCTAAGATAGTCTTATGTTAAGTTTTGCATGTAAATTAGAGATGACAAAAAAACAAGTCTACAATGGGTCATCTCTTAGCCTTATCTTCAATAATTAGTTATTCCTAAAAACATGGTGAGACAAATTGTGCTAAGCTATCATCTCTTGTCTTCTCTTAAATAAGATAAGACAAGCCTTCTCTTATGTGGCATACTTAAGCTAGAACCATTGTACATGCCCTAATGCGGCATGGAGCAGATCCTAACCTGTTTATCGGTTGCATTGAGAACTCCATGGTCGCCAGAGCCCCTACGGGGTCGCTGGACCGCCCACTCGCCGTAGCCGCAGTCAATATCTCAGGCCCGTCGATGGGGCAGGCCGAATTGGCCGACCGCACAGGGCCCCCAAAATTTTTGGGGCCCCAAATCAGTAGGTGTTTGCGTAGACTACTTTGTAATCTGGAAAAAGAAAAGGCCTGGTAGCCCAACCACGAGCACGGCGAAACAAGCAGATTGCCCGATCGCCTGTCGCCTGAATCGTCGTCTCCCAGTATCGCACATTCGCACTCGTAGCCGCCTCTCCCCATCGCGTGTTACGCCCAGGACCTGATTCCATCCGCCGATCTGACCGCTCGCCCTCCCGTCGTCGCCCTCGTCCAGTTCTCCTGCTATCTACGGATGGATGGTGCATGGTAGTTGGCTGGTTCCCCAACCTAAACTATCCCCACGTGAGTGCTCGAGGCCTATATGCTGCAGGTTGGATTCGATTTGCTTCAGACTTCTGAATTTTGAATTTTGGTATAGAAAACGAAAACGTATCTGCTTCTATGGATCCTTAATATAAAGGTGCACCTCCTCGAGTCCTGCTATAACAATATCATACATATGCAGACATGCTCTCTGTTTTCTAAATGTTGGTACAGAAACTAATCACATTGATAATTAATTAGATAACATTTAGCCATTGTACTTCGGCCAGGTTGATAAATAATAAATTATTTTATATGATAGAACTGTTTTTGGAGATAGTTTTTCTGTTGGACGATGCAAGCAGATGTTCTACGGATTTCATTGCGATTGGTTTTTTGGAGATAGTTACTAAGTTATAAACGATTTTCGATTCAGTGCAAATTTCAAGGTACGGTCCTATTTTGGTTTATTCGCAATAAAGATGGGCTTATAACTCATGTATTGTTTCAATCATGACTTTTGTTTTGCTTTTTGGTAGAACATCTGTTTAGTTTATTACTTGTATCACCTTTACTCTTTTAGCATTAGTTTTTGAAATATTTCTAAATATCGTACCAAATTACATACATTTGAAGTAATATAATTAAATGAACGTATATCTTAGTCATATGAAATTTCCCAAATTTAGGGCCACATTTGTAGTTCGCCCCGGGCCCCCAAATTTCTGGAGATGGCCCGCTTCGCGACCGGGATGAAGCTTGTACGTAGACTTTATTTTTCTGTCTAAAACATGGGTCCAAGTCTAAAATGCACGTAACACTTTTTTGCGAGGAACACATTTTTTATTTCGTACAAATCATTTTTTGCGAGTGAAACACTTCTTCATTTTTTTTAAAGATCAATCTGCCCGGCTTTATTACTCAAAAGGTATGTTTCTCTCAAAATTTCAAATATGCTTTCACCTCGTTTTATATATAAAGCAGCATATCAAAGTACATGGTTGAATGATACGATTGGATAAGGAAGTATTTTTAGGTTATTTCTAACCGATCGCCTAAAAAATAGAGAAGTAATCTTAGTGGAGTATATTTATTTCACTAAATTTCAGCCTGACCTAGCTGACCCCCTATATATAAACGGAGTAAAACATACATTTGATATATGCATTTGGATGAACACTTGTGATGCAGCCATCGAAGCACACACAAGGGCTGTTCCTGGCGACTTGTTGTTCCTGTTGATTGAAGAGGAGAATGAGGTCGTGCCTGCTGCTGCCCCTGCTGTTCTCTGTACTAGTACCGTCTGAGCCCTCCCTAACGAATAACGATCAGGAACAATTCTAACTGCACAACCGAAGCACATATCGCTCTCCCCAATCAGTCACATTCTAGCTCAAATTCGCCAGCACAACCCTCGACACCACACCAAGTACCAACACATTCAAATCGCAATAATAGCTCGGGTGATTCGGATTGAACAGCCTCCCGACAGATTCTATCAGGAGCCTGCATCAGAACCCGCACGAAGCATCAGCTAGGCGCGCCTAGACTCACGCCTGTCGCATTGATCGAACAAGTGCAGGGGCGATGAGAATCGAGAGGAGGGGGGCTCACCGGGAAGCGGAGGGGAGGTAGGCGGAGTCATCGGTGGGGACCGGATGGGAGCCCACGCGGAGGCGCGGCTATCTTCAGCTGCCCCACACACTGCGGGTCGCCTAGCGCATCCATCGGAGCCATCCTTCCTTCTCGCCCGACGAGTCCATTGGGGCCGTCCTTGCAGCCATGGCGGCATGCAGGAGCAGCAGGGGGAGGTGAGAGAGAGCTGAAAGTTGGGGCCAAAGTATAATTTTTACTCCCTTAGCCGATTGGGGATCGGTTAGAATTGCCATTACAAAGCAGATCAAAGGATAGAACATGAGCCTAGAACAAGCCTAACACCTCGTCAAGGCCCAACCGACGATGCATGAGCTCTAGGACAATGCCCCCAAGAGGGTGACGGCGCAAAGCGTCGCCGCAGTTGTGTCGGGGCAAAGAGACAGAGGTTTTCACCCAGAGACGGGCACAAGCACGAGACCCACGACGACTTCTTCAGAAAGCAACCGCTACTCATGGGTGCCGCCGGATAACGCGAAGCTTTCTCTCGAAAACTCGCCTACACCATCAGAAGGAGTCTCGTTCGCCACCGCAACGAGGGCCGGCCCATCCACACTCGATATGGGCACTTTGGAGCGGACTAGAGTCTCCCGCCACTACACCCCTTGCCGCCCACAAGACCATGAGCTGGAGCCACCATGGAGCATGTAGAAAACCCAGCCATGAAGTTCGCCCTCTAGGACCGCCGCCCCGACATCCATGCCCCTAGACACTGCCAACCATCTAGTTCATGGCCAACCAACCATGATAGTGGGAATGCAAGGCAGCTCCTTCAACTCCAAGCCCGACATTAACAACCGGGTTCGGGTCGGGGCCTCCATGATAGGAAGCGCCCATACCTGGGTTCCTAAGGGGGGGGGGGGTAGGGGGATACAACTCAGTGACTACCGACGACCGCTGTCAAGCATCCATGGTCAAAGATGATGATTCACCTAACAACACAACAGCGCCCGAGGAACCCGACTCAGACTGAAGTTACGAAACACATACTCCCTCCTTTCCTGTTTATAGGGCTTATCTCAATTTTTCCGTTTTACCAATTTAAAGGGCTCATCTCCATCTCGTACTGATATTCCGAGGCGCACTAAATGTTTGCATGCAAGAATTAAATAGGAACCCATCAATGCATGTAATGTTCCTACTCATCTAGTGGTCAAGCATGTATGCACTACAATTAATTTAAATTAATCCACCAAAATAATTCGGGTAATTTTGTAAAGTACGAGATATATTCCTCCACTCACCATCTGCCTTGGTTGACGAGATTTTAGATTTGAGCCCTATAAATCGGAAAGGAGGGAGTAGCAAGCAAGAGGGGTATAACGCGAAGACGCCGACGACCTAGATCACATCGCCACCGAACCGCAGCTACAATGTCACCCAACTCTGCTCGGAGGACCCGAGGTAACGCCGCTGCCAACCACGATGCCCACGGAGTGAGACATCTGGCTGCCGGCAAGCACCTTTCGGATCGAGCCCAACTGCTCCTACTCGGAGCAACAACACTGCATGCCTCAGGCCAGATCTGGTCCACTCATGCACGAGCTCTAGGTCAAACCGAGGAGAGGGAGGATCGCAGGCACCACCCAACGCCGAAGCACGACCACCAACGCCACCCTCTCACACATGCCCGCACCACCCTGCGATCCCACCATGGATCCATCGATCCCAAACTGGGTAGAGCCCCATCCAGGCGCCGCCAACACGGACTGGAGCACACGACACACCCCAGCCTTCCACGCCTCCACCATGAATGCCGAAGCGACACGCCGCTCCTATAGCTCCCGTCGGGCGACTACGCCGTCACGCACATCCTGTACGCCATAGGAGTCCCGGTAAGAGACAACGGGGGATAGGACGCCGTTGAATCGTCTCAAACATTCACTTCCATGAGAAGAACTGCATCGCATGTCTGGACCACTAGTTTGGTAGGATTAGCAGCGTAGATGCTTTTGCAAGTTGCAAGGATCAATCAACTCTGAAACTGACATGTGCTGGTTCTTAGCCAGCTTCGTTTCAGTTCAGTCATTGTCACGCATACTTTTACTCGTTCCAGTTGTCTTTGAATAGATGCTCGAAACTTCCTCGCGCGTCCACTTCAATTGGCATTTCAGATTCCGTTGAAATTAACCAGGAAAGTAGAAAGCTCTGGATTTTGGATAATCGATCTTCCTTACGAGGGTTTTGGTTACCGATCAAAATTCTGAGATTTATCACGGTTACCGTGTATTTCAGAATACACAAGTACAAAACGTGAAAAATAGACAACCCAGCAGTCGCCACCGAGCTAGAACCTCTTTTATGACAAATATAAGTTCAAGTGCTATCTGTATCTATTTTGAAAGAATTTGAATTCAAAAATCAATTATAAACAGTTCTATATAGATAGAACTAAACAACAATATATATGGCCGGGGTCTTCAATCAGCTGGTAAACTGTTGAGACTTTTGTCACGTAACAGGCCCAGTAAAGCAAGTTTGTTCATCTGCCACTGCTGGCCCAAGATACATTGCCGCAAACGTTGGCCGATGAGGAGGACGACGCATTGTAGCCATGTGATCCATGGAAAATATAGAACGACGGCCCCGGCCGTGACAGGACCGGCGGTGTGACTTCCTTCAACTGCAAGACGTTCATGAACTGCACAACGGACGGCCGCGCGCTCGGGTCAGGGTGCGTGCACCAGAGCCCGACAACCAGCGCGCGGTGCAACTGCCACTTACCATCATGGCCGTCGCCGAGCTGCTCGTCTCCCTTTAGCCTTTCGTCCACAGCCTCAACGATGGCACTCTTCTCGTACAGGTCCCAAACCCACGTGAGAAGTGGGATGCCCACTTTGTGAGCTGCTGCAGCTGGTTGCTCCGTGTCGATGTCCATGTCCGGCCGCCTGCCGGACACGACCTCCAGCAGAACCATGCCGAAGCTGTAGATGTCAGATTTTGTGGTTGGTCGGCGTGTGCGGATGAACTCCGGGTCTATGTACCCTGCAGTGCCCATGACGACCTGCGTGGTCCGCGGCCCAGCTCCATGGTCCACAAGCCTCGCCAGCCCGAAATCCCCTAACTTGGAGTTGCGCGATGAGTCGAGGAGGATGTTGCTGGGTTTGATGTCTCCGTGCAGCACACACTGATCCCACTCCGTGTGAAGATAGCGTAGTGCAGATCCCAGGCCAATGATAATTTTGTATCTGTTAGTATAATTGAAGCAGGTTAAATACCATATATAAGAATGGGAATGAAAAGGAGAAATTAGTTTTGTTGCGTACCTTTGTGCCCAAGTGAGACAGCTGGTGTGTATATGTCGGTCAAGGCTGCCTTCCGGCACGAGTTGGTAGACGAGCAAGAGCCCTTTGGGGCTATCTGACCAACCTAACAAGTGCACAAGGTTCCTGTGCCTCAGCCGGCTTATGATCTTCACTTCCGACTCGAACTCTTTCCTCCCTTGCGCAGATGATTCTGCAGAGAGCATCTTGATGGCCACTGGACCGTCTTGGTCGCTCAGTCTGCCCCGATAGACATTGCCGAAGCCCCCTCTCCCGAGTTTCTCCTCCTCTGCAAAGCCCTTGGTGACAGCGGCAAGCTCACCGTAGGAGTATCGCCTAGGGCCCACTCCTCTCTCAAACTCAGCTTGCTCATGCTCTTCGCCGTCGTCAGAATTCCATATGCATCGCCGATAGACTAGGACGGCGACGGCGCAGAGCAACACAAGAAAAGCTACTACCACGGAAGGCACCAGCACGGGCACTAGCCGTCGTAGCCGGCGCGAATTGGTAGCTTGTACAGTGGCGTCTTCTAGAGTGGAGCTAAACGACCAAGACAATACCTGATGTAGGTCGATGCACGCACCACTTGCTCCAGAGAAGCCAACCGCAACCTGCTGGGGCAAATCCTTCTTCATGTCCACCGGCGCGTTCACTGTGTACCACAGCTCGTCGCCGCTGATCTGGAGGCGAGCGACCAGAACACCTGTACGGTTGTCGTAGGTGACCTCGGCAGTCACAACTGCGACGTCAGAGCCTAGGCGCTTGCTCACGTTTGTGTAGGCTGTGGAAGTGATGGAGTTGACATCTATGCCAACGTGGTTGTTGCTGTGGTCGATGGAGGGGCTGGGGTAGGTGTCGAACTCCACCGCGACTACGCGGTCATCGCTGGTGGCGTCTGAGTTGTTGCTGTCGTCGAAGAGGGCAAGGTTCCTGCCGTAGCTGTTGGGAGGAATCCTGGACGGGTAGCGCGCTAGGAAGAAAGCCATACCGTCACCCATGCCGCCGCTGCTGTCACAATCACGAGTGAAGGGCTCGTTTTGGGGCCTGATCTGGAACGTGAAGTTGGAGGAGAAGCTGGCCACCTCACCGGTGGCGTTGTCCCAAAGCGGCACCGGGCGACCATACGATGCCCGGCCGGTGCTGTACAAGTTGGCTTTGAGCTCATTCTTTGTTAGGTCGATGGCGCCAGAGCCCATGCGCGCGTCACGTTCGCACCTAAGCTCCGTGTCACAGAGGTCGCCAGAGTTGCTGCCGGAGAAGTTGAAGTTGAAGGAGAGCGCGTTGGCCAGACCCGGAGGTGCACTGGTCAACGACAGCAAGTAGCAGAGACAAATGATGTACACGGAGACGGAGAGGAGGTGGTGAATTGCTGCCATTGTTGCTCGCTAGATGTTTGGCTTCGGTTTCAGTGGCATCACCACCACGCAAGATGTGATATATATACATCGGATAACATATATCTTTTCTCCATGATAGCTAGATACCTTTGAATTCTCTTTTGCTTCTATCTATATGGTTGCTGGTCTATTTCCTACTAGTTGAACGGGCGAGTCAACTGACGTGTTTGGTTCGACATATTTTCCGTGTTATCCGGTTATTTCGCTGCAAACTGATCCCGTTAATCGTGTTTGTTTGTTTGTTTGGCCATGCAAAAATAAAATAAAATTCGTGTTTGTTTGGCTCGGCCGTAAAAGATTACTCCACGTAAACAGATTACACCACGAAAATAATCGGAACTTGGAGCACAACCACGACCACATGAAGACTAGCATCGACTTGACTCGCAGGTTCTCTGACTGGTTCGCACTGGCTTCAACAAGACTGCCGTGCCTCCACTCTCACCTGGTTTTGATGGGTATGAATATTCTACATCTAAATAGTTGGCTAATGTGGTTGTTCTAGAAGTAATTCCAGCCACACAAGAAAGCGGACTAGCTAGCATTGAGTTTGACATCAGCGCTGCCTCTCTTGAGACGGATTCAACAAGACTAGTATTCCATACTCTCAAGAAAACCATGACACCATTTTGGTAATTTTGGATTCTGAAGCGCACAAGGAAGAGGCTACCACTTTCACCAAACATGTCTGGATCTGGAAGGATTACAAGCCAGGGGCGTTCCTAGCTATAGTTCTCTTGTAAATATCCTAGTAGGCTCGACGCAAAAAAGAATGAGCAATTTTCCTTGCCATTACAAGTGGTGGTTCTCTGGCTTTGATGGGTAAAAGGAAGAATGAGGGCTCCTCAAGTTGAGGATCAAATATCCAGCTACTTGTTTTTCTTTCGAAATGGCAGGATTCCTGCATTCACTAAGAAGAAAAGAGTTGCTCCGTTAATTGGGGAAAACCGAGCAAAAGCCAGATTGCCAAGTTAATTATGGAGAACCAGCTGAAACTATCAGAACCGCCGATCGGTACATAAGATACCCCATGCACACCACTCCAAAAAAGGTCACGTCGAGACAACACGCTGGCGTAATCGTCATCACTCCCCTCCTAGATGTGTCATCATCATCCCTAACATGATTAATGTGTTTGTTTGGGGAGTTTTGATTGGAGATTGGGGGAGGCTGGGGCCCACACCCCTGAAAATCAGGGGGAGAGAGGGTTTAGTTAGGTAGTTTACGCAAAACTGTTCATAGACGTACATAGGTCTAGCATTATTGTAAATAGATAACGTTACCGCTTGGTCCTCTAGTCCAGCCGATGTTTCATCGAGATCGATCCATCCACCCTCGGTCCCTCCGCGGCCGATCTCTCCACCCGATTTACCAGCAGCATTGGTGGCGAGCCAACTATGTCATTCTCCAGAGATAAATTCATGGGAGGTCACTGAACTTATTCCCAAATTTCACTTCGGTCATTCAACTTGGAAATACATGAAATACAGTCACAAAAGTCACATCAGTGATTACCGACGAACATCGCGTACGTTTTGGCTTCGTATTCTTCCTAGGTGGCGTACTGTTTGACCGATTGACCATCCACATATATGACAGAAGCAAACTGAAATTCACTGACAGTCATTGTACTTGCCCTCCAAGTTGAATTAATTCACCGTGTTATATTCTCGGCACACCGTCACTTATTTCATTGCAACGATGCTCTCGAGGCGGAGCTACATGCGATAATGGAGGTGATGGCACTGTCTGTCGAGCATACTGCTCTTCCGGTGGTTGTTCAATCGGATTCGACAACGACACTATTTGTTCTAACTTCTAATGAGTTGGACCTATCGGCATATGGGAATCTCATCTTAGCGATTAAGGATTTGATGGTAGGAAGGGAGTTTATTCCTATGAAAATTTCTATGGACCAGAATAGAATAGCAGATCATCTGGCAAATCATGGTAGAACTGATCATAGTACAGCTTGTTTGCTTCGCAGAGGCCATCATGTATAGCTGAAGAGTATTTAACCAAAAACTACCACATTTCACGGAAACATGACAGAGAACTACCACTTTACGATTTTGTGCGGAAAACTACCACTTTTGTCCTAATTCGTGGCAAAAAACTACCAAGTCGTGAAATCGGTCGCTTCGCCCATGCTAAGCATCAAACTGACCAGCCGGTCCCACGTTTCAGGTGCCACGGTGGCCAACCTACACCCGCCGCGCGTTAACGGCAGTTAATGGCGTGTTCGCGGTCGGAAACGGCGGCTGTCGGTTGTCCAATAAGTGAGGGCGAGCTCAGCCACTCGCTCATCCTCTTCCTCCTCGCTCGCTCTCACTCCTCCTCATCCTCTCCCTCTCCCTGGTGCTCTGAGCATATCGCCGCCGCCGCCGCCATTGCTGCCGGTAGAACTTGAGGATGCCATCCTGGAATGACGAGGAGAGCTCGGGCGAGGACACCTGCATGGTTTCAATGGATCCTCAGATCTTTGTAAGTGCATAATGGTGGAACAGAGTTAGGGTTAGGGTTAGTTCATCCAAATTGGAGATTCCAAGTTGCTTTTGGTTTGATTCCAAGTTTCTTTTGCAGGAAACCCCTGACAGTGTGGTGGATCCATCTTTCTATGGTTCTTACACTGAATCTTTGCCGACGTGCATGATGCATCATCAGAGGCCTGAGAAGATGGTAGCTTTTGAAGGTGCCTTGACTGGGAGGCGATATCTGGGTTGTCCTGTGCAACAGGTATTAAATCTTGCAGGCTTACTTGTTTTGCTGGTGGAGATGTGTGGTGTGTGTTGTGTTTTGCTGCTGGAGATGTGTGGTGTGTGTTAAGTTTTGTTGCTGGAGATGTGAGGTGCAGCATGTTAACTGAATTTTGTGTGCAGAGATGTGGTGCAGCATATTAAGTTGTGCAGAGATGTGTGCTGTAGTTTTGAACTGATAATTCAAAGTGACATACATATGGAAGCCTATATGTGAAAGTAGACAATTAGTTAACTGAATTCAATAAACGATTGAACCTGAGAGCACCTGTTAAATGTGAACTGTGAACTGAATATATCTATTAGTTGTTAACTAAATATAGCTGTTAAATGAAAAGAACAGAGTTACATGAATTTATCTCTGCTGCTAAATAAGGTGTTGTGTGGTTAGTATCAAAGAATTCTGTTTGCATAATTCAGAGAGCATTGATGTAAACAAAGGGTTTCAGTTAAATGAATTGAGTTTATGACTTGAGTTATTTGTACTAAGTTTGTTAAGTGCTTTGTGCTTAATTATAAATAATTGCTTCTGTAGGATGTAGGTGTCAACTGTGGGGTTGTGGAGTGGGTGGATGGTTGATACGTCTCCAACGTATCTATAATTTTTGATTGTTCCATGCTATTATTTATGAAGTCTTGGACGTTTAATGGGCTTTATCATTCACTTTTATATCATTTTTGGGACTAACCTACTAACCCAAAGGCCCAGTCCAGATTGCTGTTTTTTGCCTATTTCAGGGTTTTTTAGAAAAGGAATATCAAACGGAGTCCAAACGGAATGAAACCTTCGCGAGGGATATTTTTGGAGGAAATCACGCTAGGGAAACGTCAGGACCAAGTCAGGGGCAAGGGGCCAGCCCTCGAGGGTGGGGGGGGGGGGGCGCCCCCCTTCCCAGGGCGCGCCCCCTGCCTCGAGGCTGGCCCACACGGCCCCCGGTGCCCTCCTTCTTCCTATATATACATACGTACCCCAGAAAGTCCATACGTAGCGAGAAAACCCTAATTCCACCGCCGTAGCTATTGTTCCCGTGGAGATCCCATCTTGGAGCCTGTTCCGGGAGGGGGATCCATCACGGAGGCCTTCATCATCATCATCATCGCCCTCACCATGAGTTGTGAGTAGTTTACCTCAGACCTTCGGGTCCATAGCTAGTATCTAGATGGCTTCTTCTCTCTCTCCGGATCTCAATACAAAGTTCTCCTCGGTCTTCGAGGAGATCTATTCGATGTAATCTCTTTTTGCGGTGTGTTTATCGAGATCCGATGAATTGTGAGTTTATGATCAAGGTTATCTATGAAATATATTTGGTTCTTCTCTGAACTTTTTATGTGTGCTCATAATATCCTTGCAAGTCTCTTTGAATTATTGGTTTGGTTTGTCCTACTAGATCTATAGTTCTTGCAATGGGAGAAGTGCTTGGCTTTGGGTTCAATCTTGCGGTGTCCTTTCCCAGTGACAGTAAGGGCAGCAAGGCACGTATTGTATTGTTGCCACCGAGGCTAAAAAGATGGGGTTTTCACCATATTGCTTGAGTTTATCCCTCTACATCATGTCATCTTGCTTAAGGCGTTACTCTGTTCGTATGAACTCAATACACTAGATGCATGCTGGATAGCGGTCAATGTGTGGAGTAATAGTAGTAGATACAGGCAGCAGTCGGTCTACTTGTCTCGGACGTGATGCCTATATACAATGATCATGCCTAGATAGTCTCATAATTATTCGCTTTTCTATCAATTGCTCGACAGTAATTTGTTTACCCGCCGTAAAATATCGCTATCATGAGAGAAGCCACTAGAGAAAACTATGGCCCCGAGTCTATTCTCAACATATCAATCTGCATCTACTTTACTTTTACCGCTTTTATTTGTTGTTTTATTAAACCTAAAATACCAAAAATATAACTATCATCTCTATCAAATCTCACTCTCGTAAGTGACCGTAAAGGGATTGACAACCCCTTATCGCGTTGGCTGCGAAGTTCTTATTTGTTTGTGCAGGTGCGAGGGACTGGCGCGTGGTCTCCTACTGGATTGATACCTTGGTTCTCAAAAACTAAGGGAAATACTTACGCTACTGTGCTGCATCTCCCTTTCCTCTTCGAGGGAATACAACGCAAGCTCAAGAGGTAGCAATGGTCCTTGGGCAGAGATTCTATAGTGGTGCCTAACAAGGATTTGGGACATGTACCATGAGCATAACTTGGGGAGGGTGAAGGACAAACAAGCCCATGAGAAAGAGGTGGCCAAGCTAAAGAAGGAAATTGATTTGCTGTCAAACAACTACAGCTAGTTGGTGCAAGATGTATCCAAACTTTTTGACTATCAAGATGGCAAGATGTCTCAAGACATGGACTATACCAGTCAGGCAATCAATGAACTAAATAAGAATAAGAAACAACTTTAGGATCAGGCAAAGATTGAGTTAAGTATGGAAAAGGTGAAGCTTGCCAAGGAGCAAAGATGCATTCTTCAAAGCCAAGCAGATATCATTCAGAACATGAGGAAGGCCATGAAGGAAGTGGAGGGGGACAGGGACCTACTTACACTAGTAGAAAACGGAGCTTTATTACCGGTTCGTAAGGGCCTTTAGTGCCGGTTCTGCAACCGGCACTAAAGGGTGGAGACTAAAGGCCCCCTCCCTTTAGTACCGGTTCAGCACGAACCGCCACTAAAGGCCCACCACATGGCGTGAGCTCGCGCCGTGGTATGGGGGACCTTTAGTACCGGTTGGTAGGTTGAAAATTTTGGAAAAAATACTTGATTTTTTTTATTTTCAATTTTCTGAATTATTTGATGATTTAGTCTCTAATCACCCCTCTTAACTTCTCAAGTGTGGATCCTGAGCACGCTTAACTTCGGAGTTCTATTCCCCCTAGTTTCCAAGTCTGCACTTATTGTTTTCCTGACAATAGTAATCTGTCAATCCTATTAACCCTCAGGAGTTTAGCTTGAGTATTAGGTCACACATTACACCATTTGAGTTTGAAACTATTATTGTAAAAAAATTATTTAGTAACACTAATATTTATTGAATAAGTAGTTTGACCATAGTTTGACCACAGTTTGACCAGATTTGAACAAAATTCAACAAAATGAAATAATTATTTAGTAACACTAATACTCTTGAATAATTATTTAGTAACACTAATATTTTTTGAATAAGTAGTTTGACCATAGTTTGAACAAAATTAAAAATAAACTGAAATTTGAGCATATCGTTTTTTCCTTTTAGAATTTGAGGATTCTAAAAAATTGCAAAAAGGTCATAGGCAGTCAAAACTGGATGCGGATTTTTGTGCTGAACATTTTGATATATTATATGTTTTTTTACATCATATGCAAAAGATATAGTAGTTTTACTTTTTCATCACACTTTTTTGCAAAACATGTCCAAATTTAAGTTTTAAATTTTTCTTAACTTGTAGATGTAGTAACATAACTACACTTCGAAGGATTTTAATTTTTGAAGTTTTTATGATTTTCCTTTGTTTTTTTCAAAACTGAAATGGCGATCCACGGGTGGGGGGGGGGGTAGAGTTTGAAAATTGCCCTATAGTCCCGGTTTGTGTCTCCAATCGGGACTATAGGTTAGACCCCTTTAGTGTCGGTTTGTGGCACGAACCGGTACTAAAGGTTAGCCCTTTAGTACCGGGTCGTGCCACGAACCGGCACTAAAGGGGCTCGTGGGGCCCCGGCCTAACGCCGGCCTGCCACCACCCCTTTAGTACCGGTTCGTGGCACGAACCGGTACTAAAGGTTCAACACAAACCGGCACTAATGCATAGCCATTCGAACCGAGACTAATGGTACCAATAGTTCTGGGCCAAAATTGAACCGGGACTAATGTGTCTCCCATAAGGTCCTTTTTCTACTAGTGTTAAGCAAGAGAAGAAGAAGTTGGAGTATCTGATTGCTGATCACCTCAATGCTGGGCATGCCAACAAAGATAAGCTGGAGAGGATCAATTGCTGCAATTATGAATGAGTGAACTGCTTGCTGTGTGGGTTAAGTAATTAGTAGGCCTATATATATAGCTAGCCTTGGAATGTCATGCATGTTAGGTGTATATTTTGGGAAAGTTTCATGTGCTTTCAGAACCTAGATCAAGATGGTATGAGGGAGGGAGGTACTGTTATGGTTTAAGAACTAGGTGGTTCTATCTATGATGTAATGACTTTTATGTTAAGATCTACTACGCTAAGTGAGTACTCATGATAAGTTAAGTAATTAAGAATGTTTTATCTATGATGAGGTTGTTTTACTCTGCATATATTATGTGTGGCTAACTGACAGTAGTGACATAGTTGGAAATGATAACATAGATAGTCATTGTTGTCCATATCCAACTTAGATAGTCTGACAAATAACTGAACACAGATAGCAAGTAGATACCAAGTAGAGCTGAACATAGATAGAAAGTAGAACTAAACATAGTGCCTGCATACATAGATAGTACTGGCATACATAGATAGCAAGTAGGGTACCAAACTGGACATAGTGTTGACCAAACTGAACATTTGAACTTACTGAACTTGCGAAAGTTCAGGACAGATGAAACTGATTTTTTTTTTGCACAGGCGAAACTGAGGGCAACATCTCCGTCCTGCTTCTTCAGCAACTTCAGGCGCTGGGAGCGGTGCAACACAGCCATCTTCACGGTCGCCCTCTTCTTCTTGCCCGGCGCCGGCTCCACCACATCTTCCCCGCCGCCATCTTCTTCTTGCATCACGACGATGACCTCTGGGAGATATGCGACCTCCGGCAGCGCATCCGCGTGGATTGGGAGGTTCCTGTCCACCTTCACGACGTCGAGGACGGGAGCCAGCAGCTGCACATCAGGCTCGTCATTGGAGAGTACGAGCACCTCCTCCACCTCGTCGTTAGAGGACTCATCCTCATCATCAACAGAGGACTCGTCGTCAGAGTCGTTGTCAGGCCCGAGGACCCATGGATTGCGCCTCTCCCGATAAGCGTTGTTGATGGGGGTTGCGAGAGTAAGGACGGCGTCGGTGACTTGATCCGCGGCGGCCGGGGGCGTGGTGGACGAGCGGTACATCCACCAATGGGCGCCCTGCCTGGGGTCAGGGAAGCGTTGCACCGCACACATCTCCCACGGGAGAATGGTCATCGGCGGGATGGTGTAGCCGGCAGGGAAGGCACGCTGCTTTTCAGCAGCTGTCATCACCTTCACCAGGCCGCGGGTGTGGTTCCTCATCATCGCCGGACTGGGGAACTAGCGCGCGATCTCCCTGTACTGCGCGCGCAGCTCCTGGTTGTTGCCGGCGAGATCTTCGATGGCCCGCTGCCAGTCCATGGCGATGGTTGTGGGGGTGGTTGTCGGCGGTGATTTCGACAGGAGAGACGGGGAAGTGGAGTGGTGATGGGCCTCTAACCCCTCGTTGGTTACCCCAAGTGGAAGGTGAAAGATGCAGTGTTGTGGAAGTGTTTTCCCTTAGCAAAGATGCCAAGGATCGAATCCCCAGAGACTCCTAGGTTCAACAAGTAGGTGTCCACTGCTAACGGCGCCAGATATTAGCAATCAACGTGGACCTGCACACAGATACAAATAACTTTGCTCCCAACGAGTACAAAGAGGTTGTCAATCCCTCCGGCCTTGTAGTTCACAAAGGATTAAAAGCAAATGATAGTAGTGATAGATAATGTTTTGCAATAGTAAATAATAGCGAAAAGTAAATAGCGGATGTGATCAATGATGGTAATATGGACCGGAGTCTCATGATGTTCACTAGTGATGTCTCTCTCCCAAAAGACGATAACACAGCTATGTGAGGTAAACGAATTACAGCTGGGCAATTGACAGGACCACGAACGCAAACCAATGCTGACTACATTGCAAGAAAGGTTGAGGTTCAAAGCATGGGTGGTACGCCAAAGTAAGTAGACCGAAATCCATCAATATCTACTACTAATCATCCACCTTGAGATATCTATCCAGAACATCTCGCTGGTATTAAGTTGCGAGCCCCACCCATAGTGTAAACTCAAAGCAACAGACAACTGCATTAAAAGAACTTTGCGTAAAGTAAACAATCCTTGCACCCGAGGGCACAAGCACCGTTGTTTTCCCCCTTGTGGCAACAACACATCCCCTAGACTCATGTTTCTGTCACTCAAGCTAGTCATCGAGGGGCATGAACCCACAATCAAGCATAACGTTCCCTCTTGGAGTCACTACGTATCACTTGGCCAAAGCAATAAATAACAACGGAGAACATGCAAGAATTACTTACGAACATAAATATAAAAGAGGTAGATCAAATATATTACTCAATCAAAATCTGAACATAATCTCATAATCCATCGGATCCCAGCAAACTCATCATAGCAACAGCATAAGGATTACATATGTGCCTCGATCATGTAGGGCAGCTCACGAGGACTAATTAGTGAAGCACAAGAACGGGAGGAGAACATCACATAGCTACTGGTCATGGACTCATGGTCCAAGGGAGACTACTCACAACTCATCCGGGAGGCGTCCATGCTGGTGGAGAAGCTCCCGGTGGTGATCCTCCCCTCCGGCAGGGTGCCGGGAAGAGTTCTCCTGGTGCTCCCGATCTTGGAAGCGGCGGCGGCGGCGGAACAGAGATGAGATCACGAAAAAGAGTTCCCGTCCCGAGGGTTTCGAGGGACGCTCTAAATATATGCCAAAAGGGGGCACCAGACGGGCTTCGGGGGGCCCAGGCGCCCCCCCGGCGCGGCCCAGGGGGGGCGCCGCCAGGGCGCCTGGAGCCCTGGTGGCCCCCCCCGGTTGTACTTCGGGGCGCAAGGTAGGTTCCGGAACGCTGATTTTTTATATAATTTTTCTGGATTTTTCCTGACAGTTCTCGTAATGTGAAAACCTGAAATACAAAATCAGCCGAAAACAGAAACTGGCACCAGGGTGCACTGGATTAGTAGGTTAGTCCAAATATGATCAAAAGTGTATGGAAGTGTATGAATATCATAGCAATATCACCCAAAAGTGGCATGGAGCAAGCAGAAATTATAGATACGTTTTGGACGTATCAACATCCCCAAGCTTAATTCCTGCTTGTCCTCGAGTAGGTAAATGATAACAAGAATAATTTCCGCGGTGACATGCTATTAACCATATAGGACTTTTCATAGTCATATGACAAAAGCTTACTGAGACAATGATTCTATAGTAATTAAGTTGCCTCATGAGAAAATCACAAATGACTGAAAGTTTTACAATATGAAACTGAAACATCAAAAAGATTTGCAATGAACATGATGTGCAAATATGATAAAGTGATATCTAGCTTGCCCCCTTTAGTGAAGCAAAACATAAATGCAGGGGCACCTTCAAGGTTTAAGTGATGACTAGATACAATGATTTCAAAATAAACGATATCACAATCATGCAAAAGACAATGTTACTTTGGGACAATGCACATTACACTCAGAATGACAATCATGCTCTCAGTAGTTGGTGCTTTTAAAAGAAGGTGGAGACTCAACATAAAAGTAAAAGAATGGTTATGTGCTAGAGCCTTTTATTTTGAAAACATAGAAGCAATTTTGTCAACGGTAGTAGTACTTCATATGTGTCTTGCATAAGACATCCTATAAGTTGCAAGCCTCATGCATCGAATACCAATAGTGCTCGCACCTTGTCCTAATTAGCTCGGATTTCCATGGGTTATCATTGCATTACATATGTTTCAACCAAGTGTCACAAAGGGGTACCTCTATGCCACCTGTACAAAGGTCCAAGGAGATAAATCGCATTTGATTTCTCGTTTTTGATAGATCTCAACTTGAGGACATCCATACCGGGACAACATAAAAAATAGATGATGGACTCCTCTTTAATGCATAAGCATATTCCCATAAGAGATTGAGGATTAATGTCCAAGCTAAAACTTCCACCATGATACATGGCTTTGGTTGGCGGCCCAATGTTCTTCTCTAACAATATGCATACTCATTCATCCCACGGCAAATCACCCTTACTTCAGACAAGACGAACATGCATAGCAACTCACATGATATTCAACAAAAGTGTAACAGTTGATGGCGTCCCCAGAAACATGGTTACCGCTCAGCAAGCAACTTATAAGAAATAAAATACATAGGCAACATATTCTTTACCACAATAGTTTTTAAGCTACTTTCCCATGAGCTATATATTGCAAAGTTAGTCTGCTTAGTACAGGTGGAGGTTAGCAAAAGACTGGGAGCGACCAACTAAGAGAGCAATGACGGTCATAATCATGCAGAGCGACAAAGCAACATTGAATCAGGCATGGTAGTTATATCGCTACTCAGAAATAAAAGATCATCAAGGCTTGACAGACTTTCCTTACAGTCTTAAATATGCGTGAGCATACGCCAAGTCAATCAAAATAAATTCTCGAAGGAAGATATTACTAAACCATACCACATCATAGGCAAACAAATCATGTTGGTACTCCAATAACACATTGGGAATCCCCCAGCTATTTGAGACTAACCATAAGAAAACCTGAACTACTAAGCGCCATTATGCACGTAGCATCTTTATCATAGACATATTAACCAATGCAACGGAAGCAAACTCTCTTAATAAGATAAGCATGATAATTAAAGAGAGTTCAAGCAACCAACTAAACAAAAGCTCTTTGAAAAGATAAGCATGAATACTAAGAGCAGAGCATGATAGTAGCTATTAAAAGACAAAGAACACACACAGCAAAGATAGACATGAAAATTCTATGTTATGTTCTAGGTAGAAGTGGAGCGTGTTTCTCTCCCACATAAAGGAATGCTGAGTTCCGACTCGTTATGAAAAACTAAAAAGAAAACTAAAAGCAAGACGCTCCAAGCATAGCACATAACACATGAAGTGATAAAAATATAGCGGAACGAAAGACGAACTGATAATGTTGATGGAGAAGGGGATGCACGGGGGCATCCCCAAGCTTAGACGCTTGAGTCTCCTTGAATATTTCTTGGAGGTGCATGGGGGCATCCCCAAGCTTGAGCGCTTGACACTCCTGAATCTTTTTATCATCTTCCCTCGCACACTTGAAAACTCCCTTCATACATAACTCATCATAATCTGATTAGCGAGGTTAGTACCCTTAATAAAATAATTGTTCCTTGCTGGAAATAAATATATTCTTGAAGTTCTAATGTTTCTCAAGATTGCCAAAAGGTTTTTGCAAAGAAAAAGCAAGCTCTTGGTTTGCAAACTGAAGGAAAGGCAAAACAGGACAGAATCTGTGAAAAACAGAACATCAGGTAGTAAATGATTTGTTCGGGGTACTTCTGCAACTCAAATCAAAAAACTCAGAACAGACGCACGAAAGAATATTATATAGAGAACGCTGTCGAAAAAATTCAGACCAAAAAGATGATCTGGTGATTTTATACGAAATTTTCTATCCAAGGACAGAATCTGTTTCCTGGACAGCACCTCACAACTTTTGAACTTTCTAGCAATCAGAGGCTATACTTGGCACAAATATGAAAAGCAAAGATACAATGATGATGCTACTGTAGTAAACAACATCAATACACAACAAAAGCAAAATATAAAAATTTATTCATGCGGGCTGCCTCCCAAAAGCGCTTTCTTTTATGCCTTTAAGCTAGGCATAATGCATAGAGATCAAGTTTTATCAAGAGTAAAAGAATAGCTAGCCCGTACAACGGACTCAAAAGGTAACTTGATCTTCTTTCGAGGGAAGTGTACCATCCCTTTCTTGAGAGGAAACTGAAATTTTATATTACCCTCTTTCATGTCAATGATAGCACCAACGGTGCGTAAAAAGGGACGTCCCAAAATAATTGGACATGAAGGATCACATTCAATATCCATAATAGTGAAATCAACGGGAACATAATTATCATTAACAATGATAAGAACATCGTCGATCCTCCCCAAAGGTTTCTTTATGGAAGAATCAATGAGACGAACACCAAAAGAACAAGAATCAAAAGGTTTCAATTTAAGCATATCATATAGTCTTTTGGGTATAATGGAAGTACTAGCTACAATATCACATAAAGCATAGCATGAGAAGTTGTTTATCTTAATTTTAATCATAGGATCCCAACCATCTTCTAGCTTTCTAGGTATGGAGGCTTCTAGTCTAAGTTTCTCCTCCCTAGCTTTGATGAGAGCATTAGTGATATGCTCCGTGAAGGCAAGATTAAGCGTGCTAGTGTGGGGATCTTTGGCCATTCCTTGTAGAAAAGTGACAACTTCTGAAATACTACAATTATCAAAATCAATTTTATCATTATTGGGCAGAATTGTAATGTCATCCTCTTTGTTTGAATTGCTCTCTATTATAAGAGTTTGAAAATCTTCCCAAGTTTGGGGAAGTTTAGGAGCAATTTTAAACCGAGGCTCATACTCTTTTTCTGGAAGACCATGCCATGGGCATAATCCTCCGTCAAGACTAATATAATCACAAGGTTTATTACTTTTGTAGATCCCGACAGTGGTAATTGGGGTAATGGAAGAAGGGGTGTACTCCTCCCATTTAGTGTTTTTTTGTAGAAGCCATAGTAGCAAGCAAACAAAATAACTATTTTTGTGATTTTCGATAAAAAGGTACTAATGCAAAAACTGAAAGGTAAACTAACAAGACTAAAAAGCAAAGGTAAAAGATAGCATGCAACTCCCCTATCCTGAAGAGTGGAGTCCCCGGCAACGGCGCCAGAAAATACTCCTTGATGGGCCTCTAACCCCTCGTTGGTTACCCCAAGTGGAAGGTGAAAGACGCAGTGTTGTGGAAGTGTTTTCCCTTAGCAAAGATGCCAAGGATCGAATCCCCAGAGACTCCTAGGTTCAACAAGTAGGTGTCAACTGGTAACGGCGCCAGATATTAGCAATCAACGTGGACCTGCACACAGATACAAATAACTTTGCTCCCAATGAGTACAGAGAGGTTGTCAATCCCTCCGGCCTTGTAGTTCACAAAGGATTAAAAGCAAATGATAGTAGTGATAGATAATGTTTTGCAATAGTAAATAATAGCAAAAAGTAAATAGCGGATGTGATCAATGATGGTAATATGGACCGGAGTCTCATGATGTTCACTAGTGATGTCTCTCTCCCAAAAGACGATAAAACAGCTATGTGAGGTAAACGAATTACAGCTGGGCAATTGACAGGACCACGAACGCAAACCAATGCTGACTACATTGCAAGAAAGGTTGAGGTTCAAAGCATGGGCGGTACGCCAAAGTAAGTAGACCGAAATCCATCAATATCTACTACTAATCATCCACCTTGAGATATCTATCCAGAACATCTCGCTGGTATTAAGTTGCGAGCCCCACCCATAGTGTAAACTCAAAGCAACAGACAACTGCATTAAAAGAACTTTGCGTAAAGTAAACAATCCTTGCACCCGCGGGCACAAGCACCGTTGTTTTCCCCCTTGTGGCAACAGCACATCCCCTAGACTCATGTTTCTGTCACTCAAGCTAGTCATCGAGGGGCATGAACCCACAATCAAGCATAACGTTCCCTCTTGGAGTCACTACGTATCACTTGGCCAAAGCAATAAATAACAACGGAGAACATGCAAGAATTACTTACGAACATAAATATAAAAGAGGTAGATCAAATATATTACTCAATCACAATCTGAACATAATCTCATAATCCATCGGATCCCAGCAAACTCATCATAGCAACAACATAAGGATTACATATGTGCCTCGATCATGTAGGGCAGCTCACGAGGACTAATTAGTGAAGCACAAGAACGGGAGGAGAACATCACATAGCTACTGGTCATGGACTCATGGTCCAAGGGAGACTACTCACAACTCATCCGGGAGGCGTCCATGGTGGTGGAGAAGCTCCCGGTGGTGATCCTCCCCTCCGGTAGGGTGCCGGGAAGAGTTCTCCTGGTGCTCCCGATCTTGGAAGCGGCGGCGGCGGAACAAAGATGAGATCGCGAAAAAGAGTTCCCATCCCGTGGGTTTCGAGGGCCGCTCTAAATATATGCCAAACGGGGGCACCAGACGGGCTTCAGGGGGCCCAGGCGCCCCCCCGGCGCGGCCCGGGGGGGGGGGGGCGCCGCCAGGGCGCCTGGAGCCCTGGTGCCCCCCCCGGCTGTACTTCGGGCGCAAGGTAGGTTCCGGAACGCTGATTTTTTATATAATTTTTCTGGATTTTTCCTGACAGTTCTCGCAATGTGAAAACCTGAAATACAAAATTAGCCGAAAACAGAAACTGGCACCGGGGTGCACTGGATTAGTAGGTTAGTCCAAATATGATCAAAAGTGTATGGAAGTGTATGAATATCATAGCAATATCACCCAAAAGTGGCATGGAGCAAGCAGAAATTATAGATACGTTTTGGACGTATCAAGTGGGCCGTGCGAGCGGCGAGTGGGTGAGTGAGCAGAGAGAGTGGTTGGTCGACACGTATTAAAGGCTGAGAATCCGAAACGACTAGTGTTACTCAACGCACGCTCACCACGTTGCCGGTCTCAACGCACGCTGAACACACGACGTGGCTAACTAAATATAAGTAGGATGGCCGATGCTACTCAAACAAATCACTAGCACTAGCCCATTGGTATTGAACGCATGGTTACAACCCTAAGGTCCTGGGTTCGAGCCCCTGGATAAACTATTTTTGTGCATAGTTTTTTTTGGGAGTCTGAATTTAACCAGGCTAGTATCACAAATTAAAATAAACTGTAGAAACGGAAAATTAAAACAAATTAAACAGATTAAAACTTTAGCTTCACATGCACCTGCTAGTATCACAAATTAAGTACCATACATTCAACATTCTCCACAAGTTAACATGTCTGAATTTAACCAGGCTAGTAGCAGAACACAAACTTAGTAGCAGAACACAAACTTAGTAGCACACAATCAAACTTAGTAGCAGAACACAAACTTAGTAATAGAGTTTCAATGGTTCCCACTAGCATTGAAATAAGCTGCAAACTTGCTAGGAGGTTTCCTCTTCCTCTAGCCTGCTAATATCCCAGGTTCTCCAGTGGATGTTCTTGGTGCATTGAATGCTCTTGGAGCTCTTGTTGATGTTGATCCTCTTGGAGGTGCTGGTGAAGACCTGGCTGCTCCTACTGAAACTGTTGATGCCGAACCTCTCTTATCTGCTGCTATTTTTCTGTTCCTCATTGCTTTTGGAGGTGGAGCAGATGAGGCTGGCATCTGTGAAGGTTGTTGTTGATGTGCTGGTTGTGGTAGTGGATGTGTAGCACTAGAGGAACCCCTAAATTTTTTTCTATTCTCCTCCATGACAGAATTATAATAGTTAGTAATTAGAGCTTTCTCTAAAATAATTTAAAAAAGAATGCAACATTTTTAAATGACGGGTGTAAGTTCTTTCTCATCTCAAGACTTGGTTTTAGAGCTTTCCCACAGTTAGTATAACTATGGCCTTGTAGACCACAATTGTTGCATGTAATTGTTCCCATCCTGCTTGTGTCCTTTGGTGCAGGCACCTCAAACTGGCCCTTTCTCCTAGCTGTCCGTTTCTTGCCTAGTTTTTCTTTGAACACTGGGGGCTCAATATCCTGAGTATGGGTGTCAGGCAAAAATTTAGGACAAGGGACAGGGTACACTATGTCTTTGTATGCTTTAATATAAAGTGGTTTTTTGAAAAATTCATGCACATAGTACTCTGGGTGCATGTGAAGCTTGCTCATTGCTGCTATTGCATGACTGCATGTCTCACCTATCATGTCCCACCTCCTGCAGTGACATGAGTTAGTAGCTATGTTCACACAGTACTGATTTTCACCACTAGACACTTACCAAATGTCAGGACCAGCCCTATGTGCCTCACAAAATTTGGCATACTTCTTATTCTCCTCCTGTTTCTCTGAATAGTTGGGTCTGATCATCCACCTGCTAGTCTCTGTCTTTTCCCTAGTCTTCCGCCTTTTGATCATTTGCTTAGTCCTAATTCCTTCAAACATAGTCCTAATTGGTTTGGCCGTATCATCAAGGATCATTTTGTTGAAAACCTCACTAAGGTTGTTCACAACAACATTAGTTTTGCAATTATAATCCATTGCAGACCTACACCAAGTCTCCTTTGGAAATTTTTTAAGCCACTTCCAGGCATCCTCACACTCTGCTTTAAGCTCTGCCATTGCTAATTCATGGCCATGTTTGGTGAATGAATAGCTAGCCTGATCTATTAGCTTCTTTAGTTCTGCTCCTCTGAAACCAGCTGACATTTTTTTGGCATATATGTGCCTGAGGCAGTATCTCTGAGGGGAATCAGGGAACACCTCATTTATAGCCTTAAGAAGACCCTGCTTATAAATTAATAACCATGTTCATGAACAAAAAAATAAAGCCAGTAATAACAGTATATCTGAACTACTGGCTAACATAGAGTGCATACCTTTTTCCTGTCAGAAATAATGGTGTAGGTTCCAAATTTGCTTCCACTTCCAATGCAACATCTTAGCTGGGTTAGGAACCATGTCCAACTCTCTGAATCTTTCTTATCAACCACACCAAAGGCTATGGGGTAGATGTTGTTGTTGCCATTTCTTCCTGTGGCTGCAAGAATTTGCTGTCCAGTGGTTAGCTTGATGAAGCAACCATCAAGCCCTGCATCCATACCAAAATTATCTACCATAAATTTATCAAGAAGATATTTTGAACAAAATGCAGTTGTAGATTTACCTATAAAGGGCCTGCAACCATTAAGAAATCCTTGCTTTGATGCATGCAAGTAGTAGAACATGTACTTAAATCTAGGAGTTGGTGCAGGGTTTTCTGGGTCCTCAAATGTTGTAACTATACACCTGCTACCAGGGTTTGTATCAATAACTGCTTGCAGGCAGTCCCTCAGTCTATAGTACTGATCCTTCTGGTCAACTTGCACAACCTTCATAGCCTTCCTCCTTGCCCTATAGGCCACACTCTTTGATACATCAACTGAAAACTCGACTTTGCTGTTTTTAATAAGTGCATCTACAGGTGCTCTAGGATCTGCTCTAAGAGAAGACTCAACTGCTTTCGAAAGCCACTTAGTAGTAACCTTTGTGTTCTCTGCTGATGCTGGACAAGTGTGCTCCATGTTACACTTCTTAATGCAAAAAGTTCTTTCATGAGCTATCCTGGAGGCACACATGTAAAATTCACATCCATGCTCTCTTCGTGAACACCAAACAATAATTCTTCTTGGGGAGTTCCAGTGGTAGTGAAAAGACCTCAAAGTCCTTATATGAAAATCCCTTAATGCTTCTCTGAACTGGTAAACATTGTCAAAACACAAGCTCTTGCACAACACTAAATGTGAATTGGGAATTTTGGGGTCAAAATATACCCTTTGCTTCATCTTTTTCTTACTACTCTTTGTCTTTGGCTTCTTCATGAGGTATGGTAGTTCAACTTCATCTTCTTCTTCCTCATCACTTATGCCTACATCACCAGCAAAAAAAACTCATATGCTTCAGGAAACCAATCTTCAAAACGTTTTTTCTCTACCTCATCGTGACATCTGCTAGTTGGACCAGGGTTCTTCACACGTTTCACAATAGCACTACTTTCCAATGCTCTGTCCTCTTCAGAGGCACACTCTATTTCCATTTGAACAGCTTCAGCACTCCCATCTGAATGAACTGAATCATCAGAACAAATTTCAAACACTTCAGTGTCTCCTTCAAAGTGGTTCAAATCTGCCTCTCTTTGAATCCTGCTCCTCTCAAGCTGAGCCTTTCTATCATTTGTCTGATTCTGAAGCTTAGATTGCTCCACAACCTTTTTCACACAACAACTCTCTTGAGTGCTCATGTAATTCTCATTAGCATGTGTACTAATTCCAGATTCAACATTTCTCACAACCTTTATGTTCACAACATTGACATGATGAAAAACTCCAACATTTCATGAACACTAGCTTAATTACCTAAATACTTTACTCTTTCAGATCCAATTTCCTCCTCCTTCACATAGTACATGTAATCACTCTCCTCATACCCTTCACTAGCAATGAGTGATTGTAGAGTAAGAAAATATATATCTGACTCATATATACCCCTTTTCACAGGGTTTCTTCCTTCTAAATGAAACCATATCTCCCACTTATGGTCAGCCAAACTGCACAAATATGTGCTCATCAATTGAATTGAAATTGACTGAACTAGAGGTGCAATAAAGTTTACTAAGCATGTTCAACAAACAGAAACAAAGTCTCACTAATTTGCCAGATTGAAGAAAACATGTGCATTTAAGCAAGAGATTCTCCATACCTACCACCCTTAGAACATCCACACGCCGGCGATGACTGGGTGAGCGGTGCCTCCGGCTGCTGACACCCTGCATGCGTCGCATAGCTGCTGGTCCCCAACCAGTTATCCACTTCAGAGAACGAGCCCACAACGTCCAAACTTGTGCCGCCGTCGCCGCCACCCATATCGCCGCCGCCCCCGTCCGGAATCACCGATGCCATGGCGGCCGCCACCTAGGTCAGACAGAGGATAGAGGGAGAGGAGGGAGAGAGTGAAGCGCGAGAGGGGAATGGATCAGATCGTGACCGCCATTCCGACCGACAGCCGCCGTTTTCGACCACGGACACGCCTATAACGGCCGTTAGCGCGCGGCCGGCGTCGGTTGGCCACCGTGGCACCTGAAACGTGGGACCGGCTGGTCAGTTTGGTGCTTAGCGTGGGCGAAGCGACCGGTTTCTAGACTTGGTAGTTTTTTGCCACGGATCAGGACAAAAGTGGTAGTTTTCCACATAAAATTGTAAAATGATAGTTTTCTGTCACGTTTCCGTGAAATGCGGTAGTTTTTGGTTAAATACTCAAAGCTGAACTTTTGTCGGCTGATTGTAACTCTACACTTTTGGAATAAAACTCCCATTTCACTAAAAAAAGTCGCCATATTAAAGAATAAATCGAGGGCACATGGGCCACTTGCAGGTTGTTTTATCTGGCAAAATTTCCATGTAGTACATGATTTCATCACCCCCCCC
>LR738712.1:798680434-798711568 GCA_902687465.1 Secale cereale | reverse complement strand
CAACCGCTCGACAGCGGCGCGCTCACCGCGAGGTGGACGCGCAGCCGGCGAGGGGGAAGGCCACGGCGCCGTCGTCCGAAGAGGTGGGTTTCGGCCTCGCATCGCTCTCTCCTTCTGAAGAAGAAAAAGTGGTAAGGGAACGGAGAGAGGAGGCGAAGGGGAAGGGGCTGGCTCGTCGAGCTGGCGCCCTGACTCGCCGCTCGGCCCTGGCTCGTCTCGCCGGCGTCAACCGAGCGGGCGGGCGAGAGAGGAGCAGGCGAGGGAGACGCGAGCGGTGCGAGGGGGAGAGAATGACCGAGGGTTTCCCTTCGACCGCTGGGCGCTCTCGTTTTGTTCCCCTCGATCGGCGCGCGTGACCGTTCGATGGAAATCGACGGCTGAGAGCGCAAACCTAGAGCACTGCTGGGCCGGTGGGCCGAAAGAAGAGGCAGGCCGCAGCAGCCGCGGGCGCTGCAGCTGCGGGTCGGGCCAGACCCACTGGCGCGCCGCGCCGCGCAGGGAAGGCTGTGGGCCGTTTTTTCTCCGCTGCGGGCCGCGCGCGCTAGACTGTGCTGCTGCCATTTTTTATTTATTCTCTGTTATTAAAATACAGTCTTATTCAAAAGTACAGAAAAAGAAAAAGGCAAAGAATTTTTCTAAAAAGTTCACGAATTTTTATTCGTGTTTTCCGCTGCGTAAAAGTAATAGTGCTCTTTTTTAACACAGAAAATAAAAGTATTATGTTTTCTTTAAGAGCATGTTTTATGAATATGATTATGTTATTATATATAACCAACGTTGGAAATAGCATGATCATATTTCATTATTGAAAATAAAGATGCACTTAATTCGGATATTTGCCCAACGGTAATATAGTTTTAAATCCATAGACAATTATGTGTTTAATTTGACAAACGTTAGATTCATACATATGATTGTTAAACTGACATCACACCATTGTGATTTCAGGAGGGTACCTCCTAATGAGTTGCTTAAAAGATGTTCCGACACTCAGAGGTGACAACTACACTGAGTGGAGGAAGAAAGTTGACATGGCATTTATCTATGCTGATGTAGACTGGGTAGTGGATCAACCACAACCGGACAGACCTAAAGAACCAGTAAGAGAAACTACTGATGATGATGCTGCATGGGACAGAAAGAAGAGGGATTATGCCCCTCTGGAATTCTCATATTCCATAGACAATCAAAAGTGGGTCAATGCGAATAAAAAGTGCATGGCCATTATAAAGAACACAATTGAGAACGCAATCGTGGGCTCAATTGCAGAGTGCACAGCTGTTGGTGAGCTGCTGACAAAGATAAAGAGCCAGTTCACTGGTTCTTCAAAGACATATGCCATCCAGCTGTTGAAGCAACTGGTTTCACAGAACTACACTGGCGGTGGTCATGGCATAAGGGAGCACATCCTTAGGATGAGCAATATGGCAGCAAAGCTCAAGCCCATGGATGCGGATCTGGAGATCAAACCAACTCTCCTGGTCCACCTGGTCATGGCTTCTTTGCCAAAGAAGTTTGAGACATTTGTGGTGAACTACAATATGTCACCTGAAACATGGGAAATAGAAAAGACCATTGCCATGTGTGTCCAAGAGGAAGAACGGCTTAAAGCTTCACATGGTGGTTCTATCAACTATGTGAAGGATAAGAAAAAGAATTTCAATGAAAACAGTAAGGGTTCTCCCTCAAAGCCTCATGGGAATGCTCCCTATCAGCGTCAGCATCAGCCAAAGCACTTTGCAGTGGACAAAGACACATGTCTCCACTGTCACCAGTCTGGTCACTACAAGAAGGACTGCCCTGAATGGCTGAAACACATAATGGCAAAGCAAGGTAACAATGTTGTTTCCTTAGTTAATGAATCCCTAGATACACAGTTTTCGAAATCCACTTGGTGGATTGACTGAGGAGCAACTGTTCACGTTACAAATTCTTTACAGGGATTCCATTCGACCCGGATTACGCATAGAAGAGAAAGAGGAATTGAAATAGCAAATGGAATTCAAGCGGAAGTTGAAGCTATCGGCGACATCTCCTTGGAGTTAGCTGATGGATTCAAGCTTCTACTTAGAGATGTTTTCTATGTTCCTTCATGTAATAGGAATTTGATTAGTGTTTCTTGCTTGGACAAAGATCATTATGAATGTTATTTTGGACATGGCAAACTTGCCATATGTTTTAATAATCCTTATGTGGGTGATGCTTTACTCCACGATGAGCTTTATTTATTATCACTTCGTGAAAAAGTTTATTCTGTATGCAATGTGAATGAGCATATTTCCGCGTCAAATAAAGCACAAAAGAAAAGAAAGAGAACTCACGACTCATCGAAATTATGGCACTGTTGTCTGGGCCATATTTCCAAGGGGAGAATAGAGATACACGTTAAAAGTGAAATTATTCCTCCATTAGAGTTCTCAGACTTAGAACAATGCATAGATTGCATTAAAGGAAAGTATGTAAAACAAATCAAAAAGGGTGCAAACCGTAGCACAGCAACACTAGAAATCATCCACACTGACATTTGTGGACCTTTTCCGGTGAAAAGCGTGGATGGCTATTACTCGTTCATAACATTCACAGATGATTACTCTCGCTATGGTTATATTTATCCAATCAAAGAAAGATCAGAAGCGTTGGATAAATTTAAAATATTCAAAGCTGAAGTTGAAAATCAGCATGACAAAAGAATAAAGATAGTAAGGTCCGACCGGGGGGGGGAGAGTACTACGGTCGGCACACTCCATATGGCCAAGTCCCTGGACCTTTTGCAAAGTTCTTGCAGGAGACTGGCATAGTCGCCCAGTATTCAATGCCGGGCGAGCCTAAGCAAAATGGAGTAGCTGAAAGGCGTAATCGTACCCTTATGGATATGGTGCGCAGCATGATGGGTTACTCCACCTTGCCATTGGGATTATGGATGGAGGCGCTTAAAACCGCCATTCACATTCTCAATAGAGTACCAAGCAAGTCGGTGCCCAAAACACCGTACGAGCTATGGACAGGAAAAGTGCCCTCCCTTCAACACTTCTGGGTGTGGGGGTGCCCCGCAGAGGCCAAAATGTTTAATCCAAACATTGCAAAGTTAGATCCCAAAACAGTAAGTTGCCACTTCATTGGCTACCTAGACAGATCAAAAGGTTTTCGTTTCTACTGTCCAGACAAATATACAAAGTTTGTAGAAACAAGACATGCAGTCTTCTTAGAGGACGAAATGATGAGGGGGAGCTTGGTAGCTCGGAAAATTGATCTTGAGGAGAAGAGGGTGCATGCACCTAATCCGATGATTCAGGAGCCATTTTCTCACTACCAGTTGCAACTCCACCCATGACAACTATGGGAGAAGACCCGGAACCTGTCCGTCAGGAGCCGACTGAACCCGTTGTTGAGCATGAAAGGGAGGTGCAGCAGCAAATTTTAGAAGAAGTGCCAGACGTTGAGGCACAGAATGTGCCAGAAACTGAGGCCCTTAGAAGGTCTACAAGACCACGAAAGTCAGCTATTTCTACTGACTTTAAAGTTTATAACACAGAAATGGTTCATATGGAAAAAGATCACACCTTATATGAAGAAGCCATGAGAAGCCCTCATTCATCGGAATGGATGAAGGCAATGGAAGATGAAATGAAATCGATGAGTTCCAAAGATGTTTGGGACTTAGAGGAAATTCCTAAAGGAGCCAAAACAGTAGGCTGTAAATGGGTCTACAAAATTAAGTATGACTCTAAAGGGAATATAGAAAAATATAAAGCTCGACTCGTGGCAAAAGGATTTACACAAAGAGAAGGGATAGATTACAATGAGACATTTTCTCCGGTCTCATGTAAGGATTTCTTCAGAATCATAATAGCATTAGTTGCTCATTTTGATTTAGAGTTACATCAAATGGATGTAAAGACGGCATTTCTCAACGGGGTTTTAAAAGAAAATGTCTACATGAAACAACCCAAGGGTTTTATCATGGAAGGCAAAGAAGATATGGGATGTCGCCTGAAGAAATCCATTTATGGATTAAAGCAAGCCTCTAGACAGTGGTATCTAAAGTTTAATGAGACAATTAAAAGTTTTGGGTTTAAAGAAAATGTTGAGGATAATTGCATTTATGCAAGGTTTAAAAATGGGAAATATATTTTCCTAATCTTGTATGTGGATGATATCCTGCTTGCTAGCAGTGATGTTAGTCTACTACAAAAAACAAAGAAGTTTTTAAATTTTGACATAACAGATCTTGGTGAAGCATCATATGTTTTGGGCATAGAAATTCACCGAGATAGGAACAATGGAGTCTTAGGACTATCGCAGAAAGCATATTTAGAAAAGGTTCTTAAAAAGTATAATATGCATGCGAGTAAAGCCACACCTGCTCCTATAGTCAAGGGCGATAGTTTTGGGAAATTCCAATGTCCCAAGAATCAGTATGAGATCGATCAAATGAAAGGAGTACCATATGCTTCGGCCGTTGGAAGCTTACAGTATGCACAAGTGTGCACTCGCCCGGACTTAGCTTTTATCACCGGTGTACTCGGTAGATATCAATCCAATCCAGGCATAGAGCACTGGAAGATGGTAAAGAAAGCATTGCGTTATGCGCAAGGCACGAAGGAATGCATGCTAACATACAGGAGATGTGAATCCCTAGAGATAAAGGGGTATTCAGACGCAGATTTTGCCGGGGACAGGGATGATAGAAAATACACGTCCGGATACGTATTCACTCTCGCTGGGGGAGCTATTTCGTGGAAAAGCTCCAAACAGTCAATAGTTGCATCATCTACGATGTATGCAGAATTCATAGCACGCTTCGAAGCAACAGGGCAGGCGATATGGCTAAAGAAATTTATACCCGACTTGAAAGTGGTAGATTGTATTGACAAACCACTAAAGATGTACTGTGACAACGAGCCCGCAGTATTTTATGCTCACAACAACAAGTCGAGTAATGCTGCAAAAACGGTAGAGATAAAGTATTATGTTGTGAAGGATAAAATCCAGGATCACACTATAAGTCTCGAGCATATAAGGACAAAAGATATGCTTGCGGATCCGCTAACGAAAGGCTTACCACCCAATGTGTTCAAGGAACACTTAGCCGGCATGGGTTTAAGGGAAAGCCTATGATTCCTGGATAGGCCCAAAAGGAACGGAATTTGCTTCTGAACAAAACGTATGTTGTAGCTGTATGATTCTATCGGCAATTAAGCCGTGACGATGAAACATGCTCTATGTACCAATATGTGATGAAACAAATAAACTAGAAAGTATGAGGTTAAAATTAAAGGTGAGATCAAGGGGGAGAATGTTAGGATTGATCTCCACCGCGTGGGCCCAACGGCCCACCGGGCCCTTAGATCCGCGCCCTGATCGGGGGTGCCCAACCCATTATTGTTGGTGGGCCCCTGCGACCCGCGCTATATTAACAGAGGTAGGGGCCGGGGCACGACTCACGAGGTTCATCGCTGCCACAAACCCTACCTACACGCCCTACCGATCCAGGGTTAGCGCGGTGCTCACGGGAAGCTCCACCTCACCGCCGTCATCTCTCTACCATCTCCGGCCTCTACTTTATCATGGCCGGCGCTGGATCGTCCTTCTCTGTCCAGCAGGAAGGTAGGTGTATCTGTTGGGGAACGTAGTATTTTAAAAATTTCCTACGATCACACAAGATCTATCTACCAGATGCATAGCAACGAGAGGGAAGAGTGTGTCTACGTACCCTCGTAGACCGGAAGCGGAAGCGTCAAGTGACGCGGTTGATGTAGTCGAACTTCTTCGCGATTCAACCGATCAAGCACCGAACGTACGACACCTCCGCGTTCAGCACACGTTCAGCTTGATGACGTCCCACGAGCTCTTGATCCAGTTGAGCTTCACGGGAGAGTTTCGTCAGCACGACGGCGTGGTGACGGATATGATGTATCTAACGGTGCAGGGCTTCGCCTAACCACTGCGACGGTATGACCGAGGTGTGTTTCTATGGAGGGGGGCACCGCACACTGCTGGAACAATTCAACTTGTGTGTCCTAGGGTGCCCCCTGCCCCCGTATATAAAGGAGCAAGGGAGAGGCCGGAGAGGGAGAAGGAAAAGGGGGCTGCACCCCTTGTCCAATTCGGACCAGAGGGGGGGCACGCGCCTCCTTCCTTTTGGCCTTTCTCATCTATTCCCGTATGGCCCAATAAGGCCCATATACTCCGAAAAATACCCGAATCACTCGGAACCTTTCCGAGTCCGAATATAGTCGTCCAATATATCGATCTTTACGTCTCGACCATTTCGAGACTCCTCGTCATGTCCCCGGTCTCATCCGGGACTCCGAACTCCTTCGGTACATCAAAACTCATAAACTCATAATACCGATCGTCATCTAACGTTAAGCGTGCGGACCCTACGGGTTCGAGAACTATGTAGACATGTCCGAGACTCATCTCCGGTCAATAACCAATAGCGGAACCTGGATGCTCATATTGGCTCCTACATATTCTACGAAGATCTTTATCGGTCAAACCGCATAACAACATACATTGTTCCTTTTGTCATTGGTATGTTACTTGCCCAAGATTCGATCGTCGGTATCTCTATACCTAGTTCAATCTTGTTACCGGCAAGTCTCTTTACTCGTTCCGTAATACATCATCTCATGACTAACTCATTAGTCTTTTGCTTGCAAGGCTTATTATGATGTGCATTACCGAGAGGGCCCAGAGATACCTCTCCGACACTCGGAGTGACAAATCCTAGTCTTGATCTATGCCAACACCACGAACACTTTCGGAGACACCTGTAGAGCATCTTTATGATCACCCAGTTACGTTGTGACGTTTGATAGCACACAAGGTGTTCCTACGGTATTCGGGAGTTGCATAATCTCATAGTCATAGGAACATGTATAAGTCATGAAGAAAGCAATAGCAGTAAAACTAAACGATCATAATGCTAAGCTAACGGATGGGTCTTGTCCATCACATCATTCTCCTAATGATGTGATCCCGTTGATCAAATGACAACTCATGTCTATGGTTAGGAAACATAACCATCTTTGATCAATGAGCTAGTCTAGTAGAGGCATACTAGGGACACTCTGTTTTGTCTATGTATTCACACATGTACTAAGTTTCCGGTTAATACAATTCTAGCATGAATAATAAACATTTATCATGATATAAGGAAATATAAATAACAACTTTATTATTGCCTCTAGGGCATATTTCCTTCAGTCTCCCACTTGCACTAGAGTCAATAATCTAGCTCACATCGCCATGTGATTTAATACCGATAGTTCACATCGTTATGTGAATAACACCCATAGTTCACATCGCCATATGACCAACACCCAAAGGGTTTACTAGAGTCAATAATCTAGTTCACATCGCTATGTGATTAATACCCAAGAGTAATAAGGTGTGATCATGTTTTGCTTGTGAGAGAAGTTTAGTCATCGGGTCTGTCACATTCAGATCCGTATGTATTTCGCAAATTTCTATGTCTACAATGCTCTGCATAGAGCTACTCTAGCTAATTGCTCCCACTTTCAATACGCATACAGATTGATACTTAGAGTCATCTGGATTTAGTGTCAAAGCTTGCATCGGCGTAGCCCTTTACGACGAACTCTTTATCACCTCCATAATCGAGAAACATTTCCTTAGTCATCCAGTTACTAAGGATATTTTGACCGCTGTACAGTGATCTACTCCTAGATCACTATTGTACCCCCTTGACAAACTCATGGCTAGGTACACAACATGTTTGGTACACAGCATGGCATACTTTATAGAACCTATGGCTGAGGCATAGGGACTGACTTTCATTCTCTCTATATTTTTCTGCCGTGGTCTGGCTTTGAGTCTTACTCAACTTCACACCTTACAAGTCAGGCAAGAACTCCTTCTTTGACTGATCCATTTTGAACTACTTCAAAATCTTATCAAGGTATGTACTCATCGAAAGTCTTATCAAGCGTCTTGATCTATCTCTATAGATCTTGATGCCCAATATGTAAGCAGCTTCACCAAGGTCTTTCTTTGAAAAACTCCTTTCAAACACTCCTTTATGCTTTCTAGAAAATTCTACATCATTTCCGATCGACAATATGTCATTCACATATACTTATCAGAAAGGTTGTAGTGCTCCCACTCACTTCTTGTAAATACAGGCTTCACCGCAAGTCTGTATAAATCTATATGCTTTGATCAACTTATCAAAGCGTATATTCCAACACCGAGATGCTTGCACCAGTCCATAGATGGATCGCTGGAGCTTGCACATTTTGTTAGCACCTTTAGGATTGACAAAACCTTCTAGTTGCATCATATACAAGTCTTCTTTAATAAATCCATTAAAGAATGCAATTTTTTTATCCATTTGCCAGATTTCATAAAATGCGGCAATTGCTAACATGATTCGGACAGACTTAAGCATCGCTACGGGTGAGAAAGTCTCATCGTAGTCAACTCCTTGAACTTGCTGAAAAACTTTCGCAACAAGTCGAGCTTTGTAAACAGTAACATTACCGTCAGCGTCAGTCTTCTTCTTGAAGATCCATTTATTTTCGATGGCTTGCCGATCATCGGGCAAGTCAACCAAAGTCCACACTTTGTTCTCATACATGGATCCCATCTCAGATTTCATGGCCTCAAGCCATTTTGCGGAATCTGGGCTCATCAACGCTTCCTCATAGTTCGTAGGTTCATCATGGTCCAGTAACATGACTTCCAGAACCGGGTTGCCGTACCACTCTGATGCGGAACGAACTCTGGTTGATCTACGAAGTTCAGCAGAAACTTGATCTGAAGTTTCATGATCATCATCATTAGCTTCCTCACTAATTGGTGTAGGAATCACTTGAACTAGTTTTTGTGATGTTCCACTTTCCAATTCGGGAGAAGGTACAATTACCTCATCAAGTTCTACTTTCCTCCCACTCACTTCTTTCGAGAGAAACTACTTCTCTAGAAAGGATCCACTCTTAGCAACAAAGACCTTGCCTTCGGATCTGTGATAGAAGGTATACCCAACAGTTTCTTTTGGGTATCCTATGAAGATTTACTTCTCCGATTTGGGTTTGAGCTTATCATGTTGAAACTTTTTCACATAAGCATCGCAGTCCCAAACTTAAAGAAATGACAGCTTAGGTTTCTCGTCAAACCACAGTTCATACGGTGTCATCTCCACGGATTTAGATGGTGCCCTATTTAACGTGAATGTAGCTGTCTCTAATGCATAACCCCAAAAGCGATAGTGGTAGATCGGTAAGAGACATCATCGATCGCACCATATCTAATAAAGTACGGTTATGACGTTCAGACACACCATTACACTATGGTGTTCCAAGTGACGTGAGTAGTGAAACTATTTCACATTGTTTTTACTGAAGGCCAAACTCGCTAACTCAAATATTTTACCTCTACGATCATATCGTAGAAACTTTTATTTTCTTGTTACGATGATTCTCCACTTCACTCTGAAATTCTTTGAACTTTTCAAATGTTTGAGACTTGTGCTTCATTAAGTAGATATACCCATATCTGCTCAAATCATCAGTGAAGGTCAGAAAATAACGATACCCGCCGCGAGCTTCAACACTCATTGGTCCACATACATCTGTATGTATGATCTCCAAAAAATCTGTTGCTCGCTCCATTGTTCCGGAGAACAGAGTTTTAGTCATCTTGCCCATGAGGCATGTTTCGCAAGTACCAAGTGATTCATAATCAAGTGATTCCAAAAGTCCATCACTATGGAGTTTCTTCATGCGCTTTACACCATTATGACCTAAACGGCGGTGCCACAAATAAGTTGCACTATCATTATTAACCTTGCATCTTTGGCTTCAATATTATGAATATGTGTATCACCACGATCGAGATCCAACAAACTATTTTCATTGGGTGTATGACCATCGAAGGTTTTATTCATGTAAACAGAATAACAATTATTCTATGACTTTAAATGAATAACCGTATTGCAACAAATATGATCAAATCATATTCATGCTCAACGCAAATGCCAAATAACATTTATTTAGGTTTTACACTAATCCCGAAAGTATAGGGAGTGTGCGATGATGATCATATCAATCTTGGAACCACTTCCAACACACATCGTCACTTCACCTTTAACTAGTCTCTGTTCATTCTGCAATTCTCGTTTCGAGTTACTAATTTTAGCAACTGAACCGGTATCAAATACCCAGGGGTTTCTATGAACACTAGTAAAGTACACATCAATAATCTGTATATCAAAATATACCTTTGTTCACTTTGCCATCCTTCTTATCCGCCAAGTATCTAGGGCAGTTCCACTTCCGGTGACCATTTCCTTTGCAGTAGAAGCACTTAGTTTCAGGCTTAAGTTTTAGCTTTGGGTTTCTTCACGGGAGTGACAACTTGCTTGTCATTCTTCTTGAAGTTCCCCTTCTATCCCTTTGCCCTTTACTTGAAACAAGTGGTCTTGTTAACCATCAACACTTGATGCTTTTTCATGATTTCTACCTTCGCCGACTTCAGCATCGCGAAGAGCTCGGGAATTCCTTTCGTCATCCCTTGCATATTATAGTTCATCACGAAGTTCTACTAACTTGGTGATAGTGACTAGAGAACTTTGTCAATTACTATCTTATCTGGAAGATTAACTCCCACTTGATTCAAGTAATTGTAGTACCCAAACAATCTGAGCACATGCTCACTGGTTGAGCTATTCTCCTCCATCTTGTAGGCAAAGTACTGTCAGAAGTCTTATACCTCTCGACACGGGCATGAGTATGAAATACTAATTTCAACTCTTGGAACATCTTATATGCTCCGTGGCGTTCAAAACGTTTTTGAAGTCCCGGTTCTAAGCTTTAAAGCATGGTGCACTTAAACTATCAAGTAGTCATCATACTGAGCTTTTGTCAAAACGTTCATAACGTCTACATCTGCTCCTGCAATAGGTCTGTCACCTAGCGGTGCATCAAGGACATAATTCTCTGTGCAGCAATGAGGATAATCCTCAGATCACGGAACAATTCCGCATCATTGCTACTAACATCTTTCAACTTAGTTTTCTCTAGGAACATATAAAAAAATAAACGGGGAGCAACATCGCCAGCTATTGATCTACAACATAGATATGCTAATACTACCAGGACTAAGTTCATGATAAATTAAAGTTCAATTTAATCATATTACTTAAGAACTCCCACTTAGATAGACATCCCTCTAGTCATCTAAATGATCACGTGATCCAAATCAACTAAACCATGCCCGATCATCACGTGAGATGGAGTAGTTTCAATGGTGAACATCTTATGTTGATCATATCTACTATATGATTCACGCTCGACCTTTCGGTCTCCATTGTTCCGAGGCCATATCTGCATATGCTAGGCTCGTCAAGTTCAACCCGAGTATTCTGCGTGTGCAAAACTGTCTTACACCCGTTGTATTTGAACGTAGGGCTTATCACACCCGATCATCACGTGGTGTCTCGGCACGATGAACTTTCGCAATGGTGCATACTCAGGGAGAACACTTATACCTTGAAATTTAGTAAGGGATCATCTTATAATGCTACCGTCGAACTAAGCAAAATAAGAAGCATAATAAGATAAACATCACATGCAATCAAAATATGTGACATGATATGGCCATCATCATCTTGTGCTTTTGATCTCCATCTCCAAAGCACCGTCATGATCACCTTCGTCGCCGGCGCGACACCTTGATCTCCATCGTAGCATCGTTGTCGTCTCGCCAACTATTGCTTCTACGACTATCGCTACCGCTTAGTGTTAAAGTAAAGCAATTACATGGCGATTGCATTTCATACAATAAAGCGACAACCATATGGCTCCTGCCAGTTGCCGATAACATTACAAAAAATGATCATCTCATACAAAACCGTATAACTCATCATGTCTTGACCATATCACATCACAACATGCCCTGCAAAAACAAGTTAGACGTCCTCTACTTTGTTGTTGCAAGTTTTACGTGGCTGCTACGGGCTTAGGAAGAACCGTTCTTACCTACGCATACAAAAACCACAACGATGTTTCATCAAGTATGTGCTATTTTAACCTTCACAAGGACCGGGCGTAGCCACACTTGATTCAGCTAAAGTGAGAGAGACAGACACCCGCCAGTCACCTTTAAGCAACGAGTGCTCGTAACGGTGAAACCAGTCTCGCGTAAGCGTACGCGTAATGTCGGTCCGGGCCGCTTCATCTCACAATACCGCCGAAGCAAAGTATGACATGCTGGTAAGCAGTATGACTAGTATCGCCCACAACTCATTGTGTTCTACTCGTGCATATCATCTACGCATAGACCTGGCTCTGATACCACTGTTGGGGAACGTAGTATTTTAAAAATTTCCTACGATCACACAAGATCTATCTACCAGATGCATAGCAACGAGAGGGAAGAGTGTGTCTACGTACCCTCGTAGACCGGAAGCGGAAGCGTCAAGTGACGCGGTTGATGTAGTCGAACTTCTTCGCGATTCAACCGATCAAGCACCGAACGTACGGCACCTCCGCGTTCAGCACACGTTCAGCTTGATGACGTCCCACGAGCTCTTGATCCAGTTGAGCTTCACGGGAGAGTTTCGTCAGCACGACGGCGTGGTGACGGATATGATGTATCTAACGGTGCAGGGCTTCGCCTAAGCACTGCGACGGTATGACCGAGGTGTGTTTCTATGGAGGGGGGCACCGCACACGGCTGGAACAATTCAACTTGTGTGTCCTAGGGTTCCCCCTGCCCCCGTATATAAAGGAGCAAGGGAGAGGCCGGCCCTAGAGGGGGCGCGCCAAGTGTGGGGAGTCCTACTAGGACTCCCAATTCCTAGTAAGATTCCCCTTTCCTTTCCGGAGTAGGAGAGAAGGAAAGAGGTGGAGAGGGAGAAGGAAAAGGGGGCTGCACCCCTTGTCCAATTCGGACCAGAGGGGGGGCACGCGCCTCCTTTCTTTTGGCCTTTCTCCTCTATTCCCGTATGGCCCAATAAGGCCCATATACTCCGAAAAATACCCGAATCACTCGGAACCTTTCCGATGTCCGAATATAGTCGTCCAATATATCGATCTTTACGTCTCGACCATTTCGAGACTCCTCGTCATGTCCTCGGTCTCATCCGGGACTCCGAACTCCTTCGGTACATCAAAACTCATAAACTCATAATACCGATCGTCATCAAACGTTAAGCGTGCGGACCCTACGGGTTCGAGAACTATGTAGACATGACCGAGACTCATCTCCGGTCAATAACCAATAGCGGAACCTGGATGCTCATATTGGCTCCTACATATTCTACGAAGATCTTTATCGGTCAAACCGCATAACAACATACATTGTTCCTTTTGTCATTGGTATGTTACTTGCCCAAGATTCGATCGTCGGTATCTCTATACCTAGTTCAATCTTGTTACCGGCAAGTCTCTTTACTCGTTCCGTAATACATCATCTCATGACTAACTCATTAGTCTTTTGCTTGCAAGGCTTATTATGATGTGCATTACCGAGAGGGCCCAGAGATACCTCTCCGACACTCGGAGTGACAAATCCTAGTCTTGATCTATGCCAACACCACGAACACTTTCGGAGACACCTGTAGAGCATCTTTATGATCACCCAGTTACGTTGTGACGTTTGATAGCACACAAGGTGTTCCTACGGTATTCGGGAGTTGCATAATCTCATAGTCATAGGAACATGTATAAGTCATGAAGAAAGCAATAGCAGTAAAACTAAACGATCATAGTGCTAAGCTAACGGATGGGTCTTGTCCATCACATCATTCTCCTAATGATGTGATCCCGTTGATCAAATGACAACTCATGTCTATGGTTAGGAAACATAACCATCTTTGATCAATGAGCTAGTCTAGTAGAGGCATACTAGGGACACTCTGTTTTGTCTATGTATTCACACATGTACTAAGTTTCCGGTTAATACAATTCTAGCATGAATAATAAACATTTATCATGATATAAGGAAATATAAATAACAACTTTATTATTGCCTCTAGGGCATATTTCCTTCAGTATCGGATTTACTAGCCTACATGATCCAAAGGATCTATCAAAGATCACTCGGAGGACTTGGCGTCCATGACCTTGAGCGCACCGGGCACGTGCTCCGCACGCATTGGTTATGGCTAAGCCGCAACGAAAACACCAGGGCTTGGAATGGTCTTGACTTGCAGTTTTCCGCCGACGAGCACGCGTTCGTCTTCGCCTCCACCAACATGCAGATCAGTAACGGCCAACAGACCATGTTCTGGGAGGACTACTGGATTGGAGGCCGTTCAGTCCATGAGATCACGCCACTTCTGTACTCCTGCATCTGAAAACAACATCGTAAACTACGGGCGGTGGCGGACGGCCTTCAGGCTAACCACTGAGTGCACGAAATCCAAGGCACCATTGTATCCAGGAAATAGGTCAATACCTACAGCTATGGCACATGATCGAGCATACAACGCTCTCCACCGTGCCGGATTGCCTCCTCTAGAAGTTGATTTCTAAGGCGCGTTGTCCGTCTACCTTGCCACTTTCCATGGCTCCACCACCCGCGACGCGGGGAACCTCGTGTGGAAGTGCAAGGAACCTCCATGTGTCAGGTTCTTCCATTAGCTGCCTCGCCAGCCCCGGCCTGCAGCACACCGCGCGCTGCCCACTATGCGACCAGGCGCCGGTGACATTACAATATCTCCTCCTTGCATGCCCCTTCTCTCGGCAGGTATGATACGAGGCACTGAGTTCAGGGTGGACACGGTCCGGGCCGGTCCGGTCCCTGACCGAGCCGCCGTTTGGACCGGCCGCCGGCGGACCGGACCGGACTGGACCGAGCAACACAACGGTCTTCTTTTCCTGGACCGGACCGATGGAGGTAAAGCTCGGGCCGGACCGACGGGACCGGCGGCGGCGGCGAAGTCGTGACTATGGCAGCGGCGAGAGACGACTCCCGCGAGCTTCTGGACACGGTGGAGACAACTGCATGGTCGAGAATGATGACGGTTCAGAGATGGGAGCAACGGGACGCGACACTTAGCCATAAACATGCGCATGATTATTCTTTGGCAGATTTTCCGTTACATGCAAGCAATTTAAGGACGAGACTTGCCTGCTCACCTCACGTGTGCCCATCCGTGCTCCCGCGTACGTGGCTAGATTTGATTGGAGCAAAATAAGGCCCGGCCCCACCCCCTTAAAATCATGGGGGGAGATGGTTAGATTAGAAAGGAAAAAGGAAGAAGGACAGCCGTAGGATGAAGTGGGAGCACAGATGGGAGCATGAGGAGGGAGCAGACAAGTTTTATCCGCAATTTAACGCGTGCATGAGTCCACGATTTTGTGCGTACGGGACTTGCCGTGATTAGAGGATCAATTTGTACGTGAAGTTACTCGTGGGATGACGCCGTAATTAACGAATCGAACCTCGTTTCTCTAGTCCTTTCTATTTTCTGTTCGACAGAAAAAAGGGAAAGGAAAATAGCCCACGATTTTCTCCGTGCGGGCGGGGCAGCCACGATCACCCCCGCGATGCAACCAGTCTTGTTGTGGGCTTCTTCATTACGGTCTGCTCCTGCTGAAAATACAGACGAAAATAATTTAGATTCTGATGAAACTGAAAATACTGAAGGTTCTGACGAAACTGAAAATACTGAAGGTTCTGATGAAACTGAACCACGACGAGTTTAACACTTACTGCCTTGCTCCTGTACTGCTTGGCAGCGCGTGCGTATGCAACTCGCCTGTCGGTGCCCTGTATTACTCATGTGCTGATGATGCGCGAATGTGCAGCGTGCGTCCTTATGCAGCTCACCATGGCCACCGTGCTTCTGTGGTCAACGGCACAACCGAACATCACGGGGAGAGGCGCAAGGAGACCATCGCATGCATGCAGAAGAGGAAGGTCGCACCCTCTTTACTGGTGCAGGTGGCCGGGGACGCGACAACGGCGAGGGCGGCGAGGTCGACGAATTTGATGCGCGTGTCGTCTATGCAGCGATCTCGACTAATTCATTGCGCAGGGAGGATGATGCCGATTCGGTGGTGCTTGGAGACATGGTGGTTCACCTGAGGGTCGCTGGTGGCTGTGGCGACGACAAACACGGCGACGGTGACTATTTGCTTCGGTCCGCTCGGTCAAAATCCGGACCGGACAAAAAGTTTTTCGGGCCGTTATTTAGGGACCGGACCGCCTCTTTTCTTCAGCGGGCCAGGACCGATCGGTACGGTCCTTAGCGGGCCACGAGCAGGCTGAAAAGCACGCTCGCTGCGTCCACCCTGACACTGAGTTGGCTAAGGGTAAAGGGTACCCTGCAACCCGCCCAATAGCGAGCCCTCGATCAACTCATGATGGCTCTCCGCGAGGTAGCTCATGTCCAAGCCCATGAATAAGGGCCTCACCTTTGTGAGTTGTGACCCTGCTCATAACCTGGATGCTTTGGGAGCACCGTAACGACTGTGTCTTTGACAGAGCCCGCACCTCGGTAGTTGCCCTAATGGCCAAGATCAAGGACGAGGCAGCCATTTTGGCCAGAGCTGACTTAGCTCACTCCTAGACCAGGGAAGTTAACTGATTTCATGCTTTTGCACTGTATGTTTGCCTGCTAGTAGGATTGTAAACCCTAACTCTACCTTTTCCATGCAATGAAACGCAAAAGTATTTTGTGTTTTGACGAAAAAACATCATCTACCCTGACAACCACAGGCGACATCGGCACCCTTACCCCATGCTGATCGGCACCGCAACTGTCATCTAGTCCTCCTCTGTTGTCCTCTCCAACATGGCCTACAGCCATACCGGTCCCCGTCTACGCATGCATGGTGCTGGCAATACACCGATGCATGCCTTCATCTACAACGTTTCCCCGGACCTGGCAAGCCTGGTGCGACGCCTCATCAGCACCGACTTCTTCCTGTCTACGGATGCCTGGTGCTGGGAATGCCGATGCATGCTTTCTTCCACGACGTGTTCCTTGACTTGGCAAACCCAACATGGTGCCTCGTCCACCACGTCCTCTTCCCGGCACACCACTACACGCCGAACTAACACGTCACATCCTTGTGTTTACGCCTCCATGATGACTACCTCGACACCAGCCATCCCGACTCGACATCAACCATGGCGTTTCTCACATAGCTACGCCGACCATGGAAAGGTTAATTAACCTTCAGTGAATGGACATAATGTATTTAGAATTTCTCAACTAATAGGCATGACATTTTACATTTAGTGTTTTTATGGCAGATTCACTAAGTTCGGATTGCAAAATACGACCTTCTGGTGGTTGTTCATTGTGGTGTGTTGCCACACGAAATTCTCACGTTAGCAGATTCTGGATCACATAACTTATATTGTAGCGATAGGCAAAGAAGAATGCAGAGTTGCAGAGGTTTGCTCCATCACTTGAGGACGTATCCAATACTGATAGAATGTTCAACACAAGTGTAATATATTATACCTTTCATCTCTATGCAGGTATGTTCTACAGATAGCTAAATGAAATACCATGCAGGTTGTCCATATATGCCTAATGTGGATGAAGCATTTTTAATATTTGTTTTCACATAGTTTAACATTAATCCTTGCTTATATTTGCAGAAAAGGTTGTCGCACTGATTTCAATTGATAGGCATGGACAAACCTAAATGTGTGTGTTTTCCCAAATGTTTTTTGCATGCTTCGAAATCGTTATCTCTCTTCAGTTTACGTGTCGTCTTCATTTGTTGATCTGTCAGAGAAGGTAATGTCCTACAAGTTTTTGTGCTATTGTTCTACTTTCCATAAATAATTGATCTGCAACCTGATAACCATTATTCTTTTGAGAATTCCCATCTTGTTTCAACTCTACAGTTTACAAAGCAGTTTGGGATTAATGTGATCTATTGATTTTGTTTCTTTGTTTATCTACTTTTTTCGGGCTACATATAGTTCATCACATCAAGCGTGTCATCAAGTATTCCCATGCTATTGCAACACATGGGTTATTCTCTTCGTTAGTGAATCTTCTATCGGTTATTATGGTTCACATGCTACAGTTTGGTCTGCATATCTACCTATGCTTGTGCTTTTGTAGGTGACCTCTGAATCTGATGCGGCCAAACCGGTATCTAGAAAATAGTTGTTTCAGGTGACAAGATTCATGTACCATCAGGTCACCGAACCTCGGTCATGGTACTATCCATTCAGTTTCTGAGAAAGGAGCACAATTTGATAAAGATAATATTTTCTACTGATGATCTTGTCATGTACAAAACTGCCAATGTAATGAAGGCTAGAACTGAGATAAATTTCCATATCTGTTAATGTTGGTAGAGAGAAAATCAAATGAAGTGCAGAATGCCGGAGGAAATTCTTATTATTGAATGTGGTGTGCATTGAGTTTCCATGTTCTTTGACACAAATTATAGATATACATAATCATGGTTGCCAAATATCATTAAGTGTTGTGATGTACTTTTATGCTTGCAAAGATGTTTTTCTTTAACAAATTGTGTTCGTGGAGTAGCTCTGTTGATTATATTAAACTGTAAAACAAATTGTGTTTCACCATCTATTTAGTAAAATTGTTTTTCGTTGGACTCTACACTCCTGTATGTTGACTATATTCAACTGTAGAGCAAATTGTGTTTGACCGTTTATTAAGTAAAGTTGCTTTTTGTTGGACTCTACACTCATGTTGTTGTACAAAGATAATTGGTTCTTTCTCTATTTATACCATAGCTTGTGGTAACCGAAAGACTCTTACAAACTCTTTAAAAAATCAAATACTATGAAGCCTATAGGAGGTAAGTCTCTTAATATTTCATTTGACTGATAATTAACCTCCATAGGTTGGCAATGAATCATCTGCTCTAATACCTTGAAATTAATAAATAAAATATGTATCCATATATTTACATCAATACGTCTCATCTTTTTTTTGACAAAGGATGGATTTTATTTGCTCAAAATGAAGCATCAAGAGAATACAAAACATGATGAACACACACCTGGGCTTTGCATATGTAGGATGCACACAGCTAACACCAACACACACGCAAAGACACACTGACAACAAGCAAAGTCATATAAGACCAAAGCTATGTTGTGCGTAGGCAAAGAAAAAAAAGAAAAAAAACCCAAAGCGATATTTCATTTCACTGATAATTAACCTCCATAGGTTGGCAATGAATCATCGACTCTAATACCTTGAAATAAATAAATAAAATATGTATCCATATATTTACATCAATACACTAGTAGAGAACGGGCCTATTGTCCCGGTTCGTAAGGGCCTTTTGTCCCGGTTCTTGAACCGGGACTAAAGGGTCGGTACTAATGCCCTAGCCCTTTAGTCCCAGTTCAAACTAGAACCGGGACAGATGGGCCTCCACGTGGCCTATACGCGGAGCCCAGGCAGGAGGGCATTTGGTCCCGGTTGGTGGCACCAACCGGGACCAATAGGCATCCAAGCGTCAGCATTTCTGAGGCTGGGGTTTTTGTTTTTTTTTTGAAGGGGGAGGGGGGGGGGTTTAGGGTTTTGGGAGGTTAATTTAGGTGTTTCATATATTGTGTTAGCTAGCTAATTAATAGAGAGAAGTGTCATCTCTTATGTCCGTGCTTGGTCGAAGCTACGTACTATACATACGTATAGAGAGGACTAGACACACTAGCTAGCTAGTAAGCAAACGAAGGAAACAGAGGATCGTCATCAACATATATATGCATACAAAGAGAAGTGATATCGACCACCTCTCCTTCTCCGAGAGATTGGTCGAACAACAAGTTCTCGTATATCTATCCGACACTACCGGGTACATATATACAATAATTATCTCTTACAAATATAATCTCCTATCATACGGACGCATGGTCCACATACTATTCTCCGTCTTCAGCGATCACGTGGTCAAGGTAGAATGCCGCCAATTCCTCTTGAATTGCTCGCAGACGATCTGGTGGTAGGAGTTCATTCCGCATCCGAAAGATCTAATTTGAAGAAGGGGGTCAATACATATATATATATATATATATATATATATATATATATATATATATATATATATATATATATATATATATATATAAATGAAACTCAACACAAATGATGGTAATGAAATAAAATTGTGAATATTATTGCTTACGCACTTCAAATTGTGCGTCAGAGTAGCCCCGCTCACAGGTCGTGCGGCGGATGGACTCGCAAATGTTGTATCCACAGAAATCATTCCCTTGTTCCTGTCACAACCACTTTACAAGAAATAGAGGTCAATCAAACTGATAAGCAAGAATGCCAAATAGTATTGATGAAACTAGCGCTTGAATCAATAGAAGATGCGCGGAACATGCTACTATATAGTACTTACTTTCGGGTGTCTAAATTCCAACTTCTTCGGCAGTCACGGAGCTTTTTTGGTGAATTTTCTCCAAACCCTGCCAGACAAAGAAAACAATTACTTGATATCAGAATTTTACAAAGTTGCTGATATGCATGGTGGATAATGATTGATTTAACTTACTTCTCGAGCATTTGAGTCATGTCCGCATACTCCTTGGGATCTTTTCGTTTAGATTCCAAGACAGTTACTACTCCTTGCTCAAGCTTAATCTCTAGGAGTATATAGTGCAAGCTGTGCACGCATGCATGAACTCATCAATTACATTACTATAACCTTGACTAATATATAAGGGAAACCGAATATGCACAAGACAGTAACACTCACTTGAAGTTGTAAGGAAAGAGTATTATATCTTTGTTTTCATTTACTACCAACGATCGTAGCAAGTTGGCCTCGGTATCTGCGGCACGCAATTTAACCTCAGTTGCATCTATGAGATATGTGTTAATGAACCAATATCACCGACTTGTCTTTTCTTCAATTCGACGATCTTCAATCTGCATAATATAGTGAGGATAATTATAAATTCATGCAATGCAAGAGCTGAGCTATATAGAGAGACTTAATGACAGAATTAGTACTACTTACACACTACGGGAATCAGGTAATTTGTCGTCATCAGCTGACGGCAAACTATGTCGGCAAACTCAAAGTCGGCAAAAAGTACTTTGCCGTCAGCATTTTATCAGGCAGACGGCAATGTTTTTTGCCGTCAATCTATTTATAATAATAGACGGCAAAGATGCACAGTTTGCCGTTAGCCGAACTACCACTTTGCCGTCATCCTTACCCTTCACAGACGGCAATTTTTTTTAATTTATTAAAAACCGCATGGGCATTCCATGAGCAGCGGCAGAACCTGCAGCACCGTGGGCTACTTCCTTCGCTGTCGTAGCGCCACCCAGTCTAACAGAGACTAAAGCTCACAATTTTACAAAGCTCTGTTTCTCGCGAGCATGGCCGCTATACATGGTTAGGAGCCAAATGGTACCTTACATTATTATGTAAATAAAGAGGCTGTGTAATCCCTAAAAAAGAATCACTAAAAAATCACATCGGCACTGGTCTTGTCATTATTATGTAATAAAGAGGCTGTGTAATCCCTAAAAAAGAATCACAAAAAAACACATCGGCACTGGTCTTGTGGACGAAGACGCAGGGTATGGCAGTAGGGCCATCTCCGCCAGAAGACGACGGCGGCAGCGCCTGGCGACGGGGACGGGGTGGAGGACGACGGTGTTGGAGATATGCCCTAGAGGCAATAATAAAAGCATTATTATTATATCTCCTTGTTCATGATAATTGTCTGTTATTCATGCTTGAATTGTATTGTGCGGAAACAGCGATACATGTGTGAATACACAGACCACATTGAGTCCCTGGTAGGCCTCTAGTTGCCAGCTCGTTGATCAACAGATGGTCACGGTTTCCTGACCATGGACATAGGATGTCAGTGATAACGAGATCACATCATTAGGAGAATGATGTGATGGACAAGACCCAAACTTGAGCATAACACGAGATCGTATAGTTCATAATGCATAAGCTTTTCGGTGTCAAGTATTTATTCCTTAGACCATGAGGTTGTACAACTCCCGGATACCGCAGGAGTACTTTGGGTGTGGCAACCGTCACAACATAACTGGGTGGCTATAAAGGTACGCATCGGGTATCTCCGGAAGTGTTTGTTGAGTTGGTACGAACCAAGACTGGGATGTTGTCACTCCGTATGACGGAGAGGTACCTCTGGGCCCACTCGGTAAGACATCATCATAATGAGCTCAATGTGACTAAGTAGTTAGTCACGGGATGATGGATTACAGATCGAGTAAAGAGACTTGCCATGACGAGATTGAACAAGGTATCGGGGATACCGACGATCGAATCTCGGGCAAGTACCGTACCGATGGACAAAGGGAATAACATACGGGATTGAGTGAATCCTTGACACGGTGGTTCATCCGATGAAGATCATCGAGGAACACGTGGGAACCAACATGGGTATCCTGATCCCGCTGTTGGTTATTGACCGGAGAGTCGTCTCGGTCATGTCTACGTGTCTCCCGAACCCGTAGGGTCTACACACTTAAGGTTCGATAACGCTAGGGTCGTAGAGATAAATGCACGTGGAAACCCGAAAGTTGTTCGGAGTCCCGGATGAGATCCCGGACGTCACGTGGAGTTCCGGAATGGTCCGGAGGTAAAGATTGATATATAGGAAGTCCAATTTCGGCCAACGGGTGATCTCCGGGGGTCACCGGGAGCGTCCCGGGACCACCGGAGGGGCCCCGGGGGTCCACCGGGTGGGGCCACCCATCCCGGTGGGGCCCCTAGGCCGCAAGGGGAAGTGTCCAGCCCTCAGGGCTGGCGCACCACTAGGGGGCCCACCTCCCCATGCGCCTAGGGTTAAAACCCTAAGGGGGAGGGGGCTCCACTTGCCTCGGGGGGCAAGGAACCCCTCCTGGCCGCCGCCCCCTTGCAGATTGGATCTGCAGGGGGCCCAGGCGCACCCCCCTGGCCCCTATATATATGTGGGGAGGGAGAGGGCAGCCGCACCCAAGCCCTGGCGCCTCTCCCCCTCCCGTCACACCTCCATACTCCAACGCAGGGCGCCCGGCGAAGCCCTGCTGCGATCTCCACTGCATCCGTCATCACGCCGTCGTGCTGCCGAATCTCTGACGACTTCTCCTCCCCCCTTGCTGGATCAAGAAGAAGGTGACGTTGCTGCACCGTACGTGTGTTGAACGCGGAGGTGCCGTCCGTTCGGCGCTAGATCATCGGTTTCGAAGAACGTGAAGAGTATGACTACTTCATCCACACTTCGTTGAAAGCTTCCGCTCACGATCTACATAACGGTATGTAGATGCACTCTTACTTGATCGTTGCTAGATGTCTCCATAGTTGGATCTTATTGAAAGCGTAGAAAATTTTGAATTATGCTACGTTCCCCAACAGTGGCATCTGAGCCTAGGTTTTATGCGTAGCATCTTGCACGAGTAGAACACAAAGCAGTTGTGGGCGTTTGATTTTGTTCAACTTTCTTACCGTTACTAGTCAATCTTGATTCAGCGGTATTGTGGGATGAAGCGGCCCGGACCGACCTTACACGTACGCTTACGTGAGACTGGTTCCACCGACAGACATGCACTAGATGCATAAGGTGGCTGGCGGGTGTCTGTCTCTCCTACTTTAGTTGGATCAGATTCGATGAAAAGGGTCCTTATGAAGGGTAAATAGAAGTTGACAAATCACGTTGTGGTTTTGGCGTAGGTAAGAAACGTTCTTGCTAGAAATCCTATAGAAGCCACGTAAAACTTGCAACAACAATTAGAGGACGTCTAACTTGTTTTTGCAGCATGTGCTATGTGACGTGGTATGGCCAAGAACGAAGATTTGATGAATGATATATGTGATGTATGAGATTGATCATGTTTTTGTAATAGGGAATCACGACTTGCATGTAGATGAATTTGACAACCGGCAGGAGCCATAGGAGTTGTCTTAATTATTGTGTGACCTGCGTGTCACTAAATAACGCCATGTAATTACTTTACTTCATTGCTAAACGTTAGCTATAGTAGTAGAAGTAATAGTTGGCGTGATGACTTCTTCAAGACACGATGATGGAGATCATGATGATGAAGATCATGGTGTCGAGCCGGTGACAAGATGATCATGGTGCCCCGAAGATGGAGATCCAAGGAGCAAGATGATATTGGCCATATCATGTCACTTTAATTGATTGCATGTGATGTTTATCATGTTTATGCATCTTGTTTACTTAGAACGACGGTAGTAAATAATATGATCTCTCACTAAAATTTCAAGTTTTGTGTTTCCCCTAACTGTGCACCGTTGCTAAATCTCGTTGCTCCGAAGCACCACGTGATGATCGGGTGTGATAGGTTCTAACGTTCGCATACAACGGGTGTAAGACAGATTTACACACGCGATACACTTAGGGTTCACTTGACGAGCCTAGCATGTACAGACATGGCCTCGGAACACGGAAGACCGAAAGGTCGAACACGAGTCGTATAGAAGATACGATCAACATGAAGATGTTCACCGTTGATGACTAGTCCGTCTCACGTGATGATCGGACACGGACTACTCGATTCGGATCGTGTATTACTTAGATGACTAGAGAGATGTCATTCTGAGTGGGAGTTCATTATAATTTGATTAAGATGAACTTAATTATCATGAACTTAGTCTAAATTCTTTACAATATCTCTTGTAGATCAAATGGCCCACGCTCAGGTTTCCCTCAACTTCAACGCGTTCCTAGAGAAAACCAAGCTGAAAGACGATGGTAGCAACTATACGGATTGGGTCCGTAACCTAAGGATTATCCTCATAGCTGCCAAGAGAACTTATGTCCTAGAAGCACCGCTAGGTGACGCTCCCGCCCCGGCAAACCAAGACGTTATGAACGCTTGGCAGTCGCGTTGTGATGATTACTCCCTGGTTCAGTGCGGCATGCTTTACAGTTTAGAATCGGGGCTCCAAAAACGTTTTGAGAACCACAGAGCATATGAGATGTTCGAAGAGCTGAAAATGGTTTTCCAAGCTCATGATCGAGTCGAGAGATATGATGTCTCCGACGCATTCTACAGCTGTAAGATGGAGGAGAACAGTTCTGTCAGTGAGCACATCCTCAAGATTTCAGGATTGCACAACCTCTTGTCTCAGCTGGGAATGAATCTCCCAGATGAAGCGGTCGTTGACAGAATCCTCCAGTCGCTCCCACCAAGCTTCAAGAGCTTCGTGTTGAACTTTAATATGCAGGGGATGGAGAAGTCCATTCCCGAGGTATATTCAATGCTGAAATCAGTGGAGGTAGACATCAAGAAAGAACATCAAGTGTTGATGGTCAATAAAACCACTAAGTTCAAGAAAGGCAAGGGTAAGAAGAACTTCAAGAAGGACGGCAAGGGAGTTGCCGCGCCTGGCAAGCCTGTTGCCGGGAAGAAGCCAAAGTATGGACCCAAGCCTGAGACAGAGTGCTTTTATTGCAAGGGAACGGGTCACTGGAAGCGGAACTGCCCCAAATACTTAGCAGACAAGAAGGCCGGCAACGTCAAAGGTATATATGATATACATGTTATTGATGTGTACCTTACCAGCACTCGTAGTAGCTCCTGGGTATTCGATATCGGTGCAGTTGCTCACATTTGTAACTCAAAACAGGAGCTGCAGAATAAACGGAGACTGGCAAAGGATGAGGTGACGATGCGCGTCGGGAATGGTTCCAAGGTCGATGTGATCGCCGTCGGCACGCTACCTCTACATCTACCCTCGGGATTAGTTTTAAACCTCAATAATTGTTATTTAGTACCAGCTTTGAGCATGAACATTGTTTCTGGATCTCGTCTTATGCGAGATGGCTACTCTTTCAAATCGGAGAATAGTGGTTGTTCTATTTATTTGAGAGACATGTTTTATGGTCATGCCCCGCTGGTCAATGGTTTATTTTTGATGAATCTCGAACGTAGTGATACACATATTCATAGTGTAGATGCCAAAAGATGTAAAGTTGATAATGATAGTCCCACATACTTGTGGCATTGCCGCCTTGGTCATATTGGTGTCAAACGTATGAAGAAGCTCCATTCAGATGGACTTCTGGAGTCTCTTGATTATAAATCATTTGACACGTGCGAACCATGCATCTTGGGCAAGATGACCAAGACTCCGTTCTCCGGAACAATGGAGCGAGCAACCAACTTGTTGGAAATCATACATACCGATGTGTGCGATCCAATGAGTGTTGAGGCTCGCGGAGGCTACCATTATGTTCTCACCCTCACGGATGACTTGAGTAGATATGGGTATATCTATTTGATGAAACACAAGTCTGAGACCTTTGAAAAGTTCAGGGAATTTCAGAATGAGGTTGAGAATCAACGTGACAGAAAAATAAAGTTCTTGCGATCGGATCGTGGGTGTGAATATTTAAGTCATGAATTTGGCACACACCTTAGGAGCTGTGGAATTGTTTCACAATTGACACCGCCCGGAACACCTCAATGTAACGGTGTGTCCGAACGTCGAAATCGTACTCTGTTGGACATGGTGCGATCTATGATGTCCCTCACCGATTTACCGCTATCTTTTTGGGGTTATGCTTTAGAGACTGCCGCATTCATTTTAAATAGGGCTTCGTCTAAATCCGTTGAGACGACTCCGTATGAACTTTGGTTTGGCAAGAAACCGAAGCTGTCGTTTCTTAAAGTTTGGGGTTGCGATGCTTATGTCAAGAAACTTCAACCTGAAAAGCTCGAACCCAAATCGGAAAAATGTGTCTTCATAGGATACCCAAAGGAAACAATTGGGTACACCTTATACCACAGATCCGAAGGCAAAGTCTTTGTTGCCAAGAATGGATGCTTTCTGGAGAAAGAGTTTCTCTCGAAAGAAGTGAGTGGGAGGAAAGTAGAACTTGATGAGGTGACAGTCACCCCTCCTGGACTGGAAAGTAGCGCTGCGCAGGAAACTGTTCCTGAGGTGCCTGCACCGACAAGGGAGGAAGTTGATGATGATGATCATGAAGAAACAGATCAAGTTACTACTGAACTTCGAAGGTCCACAAGGGCACGTTCCGCACCAGAGTGGTACGGCAACCCTGTCCTGGAAATCATGTTGTTAGACAACGGTGAACCTTCGAACTATGAAGAAGCGATGGCGGGCCCAGATTCCAATAAATGGCCTGGAGCCATGAAATCCGAGATAGAATCCATGTATGAAAACAAAGTATGGACTTTGGTGGACTTGCCTGATGATAGGCACGCCATAGAAAACAAATGGATATTTAAGAAGAAGACAGACGCGGATGGTAATGTGACCATCTATAAGGCTCGGCTTGTCGCTAAGGGTTATCGAAAAGTTCAAGGGATTGACTACGACGAGACTTTCTCTCCCGTAGCGATGCTAAAGTCAGTCAGAATCATGTTAGCTATTGCCGCATTCTATGATTATGAGATATGGCAAATGGACGTCAAAACAGCATTCCTTAATGGATTCCTCAAGGAAGAGTTGTATATGATGCAACCGGAAGGTTTTGTCGATCCAGAGAACGCTAACAAGGTATGCAAGCTCCAACGCTCGATCTACGGGCTGGTGCAAGCATCTCGGAGTTGGAATATTCGCTTTGATGAGGTGATCAAAGCGTTTGGCTTTATACAGACTTATGGAGAAGCCTGTATTTACAAGAAAGTGAGTGGGAGCTCTGTGGCATTTCTCATATTATATGTGGATGACATATTGCTGATGGGAAATGATATAGAATTCTTGGAAAATGTAAAGGCCTACTTGAATAAAAGTTTTTCAATGAAGGACCTTGGAGAAGCTGCTTACATATTAGGCATCAAAATCTATAGAGATAGATCGAGACGCCTCATTGGTCTTTCACAAAGTACATACCTTGACAAAATATTGAAGAAGTTCAATATGGATCAGTCAAAGAAAGGATTCTTGCCTGTTTTGCAAGGTATGAGATTGAGCACTCAGTCGCCGACCACGGCAGAAGATAGAGAAAAGATGAGTGTCATACCCTATGCCTCGGCCATAGGTTCTATCATGTATGCCATGCTGTGTACCAGACCCGATGTGAACCTTGCCATAAGTTTGGTAGGGAGGTACCAAAGTGATCCCGGTACGGAACACTGGACAGCGGTCAAGAACATCCTGAAGTACCTAAAAAGGACTAAGGATATGTTTCTCGTTTATGGAGGTGACGAAGAGCTCGTCGTAAAGGGTTACGTCGATGCTAGCTTCGACACAGATCTGGATGACTCTAAGTCACAAACCGGATACGTGTATATTTTGAATGGAGGGGCAGTCAGCTGGTGCAGTTGCAAGCAAAGCGTGGTGGCAGCATCTACATGTGAAGCGGAGTACATAGCTGCTTCTGAAGCAGCGCAGGAAGGAGTCTGGATGAAGGAGTTCATCACCGACCTAGGAGTCATTCCAAGCGCGTCAAGCCCGATGACTCTCTTCTGTGACAACACTGGTGCTATTGCTATTACCAAGGAGCCCAGGTTTCACAAGAAAACCAAGCACATCAAGCGCCGTTTCAACTCCATCCGGAATTATGTTCAGGATGGAGACATAGATATTTGTAAAGTGCATACGGATCTGAATGTCGCAAACCCGTTGACTAAACCTCTTTCACGGGCAAAACATGATCAACACCAGATCTCTATGGGTGTTCGATTCATCACAATGTAACTAGATTATTGACTCTAGTGCAAGTGGGAGACTGTTGGAGATATGCCCTAGAGGCAATAATAAAAGCATTATTATTATATCTCCTTGTTCATGATAATTGTCTGTTATTCATGCTTGAATTGTATTGTGCGGAAACAGCGATACATGTGTGAATACACAGACCACATTGAGTCCCTGGTAGGCCTCTAGTTGCCAGCTTGTTGATCAACAGATGGTCACGGTTTCCTGACCATGGACATAGGATGTCAGTGATAACGGGATCACATCATTAAGAGAATGATGTGATGGACAAGACCCAAACTTGAGCATAACACGAGATCGTATAGTTCGTAATGCATAAGCTTTTCGGTGTCAAGTATTTATTCCTTAGACCATGAGGTTGTACAACTCCCGGATACCGTAGGAGTACTTTGGGTGTGCCAACCGTCACAACGTAACTGGGTGGCTATAAAGGTACGCATCGGGTATCTCCGGAAGTGTTTGTTGAGTTGGTATGAACCAAGACTAGGATGTTGTCACTCCGTATGACGGAGAGGTACCTCTGGGCCCACTCGGTAAGACATCATCATAATGAGCTCAATGTGACTAAGTAGTTAGTCACGGGATGATGGATTACGTATCGAGTAAAGAGACTTGCCATGACGAGATTGAACAAGGTATCGGGGATACCGACGATCGAATCTCGGGCAAGTACCGTACCGATGGACAAAGGGAATAACATACGGGATTGAGTGAATCCTTGACACGGTGGTTCATCCGATGAAGATCATCGAGGAACACGTGGGAACCAACATGGGTATCCAGATCCCGCTGTTGGTTATTGACCGGAGAGTCGTCTCGGTCATGTCTACGTGTCTCCCGAACCCGTAGGGTCTACACACTTAAGGTTCGGTAACGCTAGGGTCGTAGAGATAAATGCACGTGGAAACCTGAAAGTTGTTCGGAGTCCCGGATGAGATCCCGGACGTCACGAGGAGTTCCGGAATGGTCCGGAGGTAAAGATTGATATATAGGAAGTCCAGTTTCGGCCAACGGGTGATCTCCGGGGGTCACCGGGAGCGTCCCGGGACCACCGGAGGGACCCCGGGGGTCCACCGGGTGGGGCCACCCATCCCGGTGGGGCCCCTAGGCCGCAAGGGGAAGTGTCCAGCCCTCAGGGCTGGCGCACCACTAGGGGGCCCACCTCCCCATGCGCCTAGGGTTAAAACCCTAAGGGGGAGGGGGGCTCCACTTGCCTTGGGGGGCAAGGAACCCCCCTGGCCGCCGCCCCCTTGCAGATTGGATCTGCAGGGGGGCCAGGCGCACCCCCCTGGCCCCTATATATATGTGGGGAGGGAGAGGGCAGCCGCACCCAAGCCCTGGCGCCTCTCCCCCTCCCGTCACACCTCCATACTCCAACGCAGGGCGCCCGGCGAAGCCCTGCTGCGATCTCCACTGCATCCGTCATCACGCCGTCGTGCTGCCGGATCTCTGACGACTTCTCATCCCCCCTTGCTGGATCAAGAAGGAGGTGACGTTGCTGCACCGTACGAGTGTTGAACGCGGAGGTGCCGTCCGTTCGGCGCTAGATCATCGGTGACGAAGAACGTGAAGAGTACGACTACTTCATCCACACTTCGTTGAAAGCTTCCGCTCGCGATCTACATAACGGTATGTAGATGCACTCTTACTTGCTCGTTGCTAGATGTCTCCATAGTTGGATCTTGGTGAAAGCGTAGAAAATTTTGAATTATGCTACGTTCCCCAACAGACGGATCCGCACGGGGAAAGCATTGGAGATGGCCGGCGGCGCCAACGGCGAGCTCCCGGCGGAGAGGTAAGGAGAGGGGCAGGGCAGGGCATGGCGTTGGTCCATCTCCGGTCGGCGCGTGGTGCCCGCCTGTCCATCTCCGGCCGGCGCGTGGTGCTCGCCTGACCAACGGCGCGTGGTTCCCGCCTGGCCATCTCTGGTAGTGGCGTTGTGCTTGCCTGGCCGCCGTAGCGTGGCGCCCGCCTGGCCAGCGCTGCGGGGGAGCACGGGGATCTCGCGGCGAAGCAGCGAGCGGAGGAGCGGGAGGTGGTGCGGCTGCAATCTGCTGCGGCGAGGCAGGAGGTGGTGCGGCGGCGAGCAGCAAGTGGCGAGGCGGGAGGCAAGAGAGAGACGAGGAGACAGGAGAGAGACGCGCGAGAGGATAACGCAGCGGTATGTGCGGTGGGGAAGAGACCAATCGAGGTGGGATCCGTGCGGTGGGGTAGGACGTGGGGGTGAGGTGGGATCGACCGAATGGTGATACGTCCAAAACGTATCTATAATTTCTGCTTGCTCCATGCCACTTTTGGGTGATATTGCTATGATATTTATACACTTCCATACACTTTTGATCATATTTGGACTAACCTACTAATCCAGTGCACCCCAGTGCCAGTTTCTGTTTTCGGTTGTTTTTGTATTTCAGGTTTACACATTACGAGAACTGTCAGGAAAAATCCAGAAAAATTATATAAAAAATCAGCGTTCCAGAACCTACCTTGCGCCCGAAGTACAGCTGGGGGG
>LR738712.1:798654191-798680366 GCA_902687465.1 Secale cereale | reverse complement strand
GGGGGGGGGGCACCAGGGCCCCAGGCGGCGCGCCCCCCCCTGGGCCGCGCCGGGGGGGCGCCTGGGCCCCCCGAGCCCCGTCTGGTGCCCCCCTTTGGCATATATTTAGAGCGTCCTTCGAAACCCACGGGACGGGAACTCTTTTTCGCGATCTCATCTCTGTTCCGCCGCCGCCGCCGCTTCCAAGATCGGGAGCACCAGGAGAACTCTTCCCAGCACCCTGCCGGAGGGGAGGATCACCATCGGGAGCCTCTCCACCACGATGGACGCCTCCCGGATGAGTTGTGATTAGTCTCCCTTGGACCATGAGTCCATGACCAGTAGCTATGTGATGTTCTCCTCCCGTTCTTGTGCTTCACTAATTAGTCCTCGTGAGCTGCCCTACATGATCGAGGCACATATGTAATCCTTATGATGTTGCTATGATGAGTTTGCTGGGATCCGATGGATTATGAGATTATGTTCAGATTGTGATTGAGTAATATATTTGATCTACCTCTTTTATATTTATGTTCGTAAGTAATTCTTGCATGTTCTCCATTGTTATTTATTGCTTTGGCCAAGTAATACGTAGTGACTCCAAGAGGGAACGTTATGCTTGATTGTGGGTTCATGCCCCTCGATGACTAGCTTGAGTGACAGAAACATGAGTCTAGGGGATGTGCTGTTGCCACAAGGGGGAAAACAACGGTGCTTGTGCCCGCGGGTGCAAGGATTGTTTACTTTACGCAAAGTTCTTTTAATGCAATTGTGTGTTGCTTTGAGTTTACACTATGGGTGGGGCTCGCAACTTAATACCAGCGAGATGTTCTGGATAGATATCTCAAGGTGGATGATTAGTAGTAGATATTGATGGATTACGGTCTACTTACTTTGGCGTACCGCCCATGCTTTGAACCTCAACCTTTCTTGCAATGTAGTCAGCATTGGTTTGCGTTCGTGGTCCTGTCAATTGCCCAGCTGTAATTCGTTTACCTCACATAGCTGTTTTATCGTCTTTTGGGAGAGAGACATCACTAGTGAACATCATGAGACTCCGGTCCATATTACCATCATTGATCACATCCGCTATTTAGTTTTCGCTTTTACTTACTATTGCAAACATTATCTATCACTACTATCATTTGCGTTTAATCCTTTGTGAACTACAAGGCCGGAGGGATTGACAACCTCTCTGTACTCGTTGGGAGCAAAGTTATTTGTATCTGTGTGCAGGTCCACGTTGATTGCTAATATCTGGCGCCGTTAGCAGTTGACACCTACTTGTTGAACCTAGGAGTCTCTAGGGATTCGATCCTTGGCATCTTTGCTAAGGGAAAAACTTCCACAACACTGCATCTTACACCTTCCACTTGGGGTAACCAACGAGGGGTTAGAGGCCCATCAAGGAGTTTTTCTGGCGCCGTTGCCGGGGACTCCACTCTTCAGGATAGGGGAGTTGCATGCTATCTTTTACCTTTCCTTTTTAGTCTTGTTAGTTTACCTTTCAGATTTTGCTTTAGTATCCTTTATCGAAAATCACAAAAATAGTTATCTTGCTAGCTTGCTACTATGGGTTCTACCAAAAACACTAAATGGGAGGAGTACACCCCCTCTTCCATTACCCCAATTACCACTGTCGGGATCTACAAAAGTAATAAACCTTGTGATTATATTAGTCTCGACGGAGGGTTATGCCCATGGCATGGTCTTCCAGGAAAAGAGTATGAGCCTCAGTTTAAAATTGCTCCTAAGCTTCCCCAAACTTGGGAAGATGTTCAAACTCTTATAATAGAGAGCTATTCAAACAAAGAGGATGACACTACAATTCTGCCCAATAATGATAAAATTGATTTTGATAATTGTAGTATTTCAGAAGTTGTCACCTTTCTACAAGGAATGGCCAAAGATCCCCACACTAGCACGCTTAATCTTGCCTTCACAGAGCATATCACTAATGCTCTCATCAAAGCTAGAGAGGAGAAACTTAGAGTAGAAGCCTCCATACCTAGGAAGCTAGAGGATGGTTGGGATCCTATGATTAAAATTAAGATAAACAACTTCTCATGCTATGCTTTATGTGATATTGTAGCTAGTACCTCTGTTATGCCCAAAAGACTATATGATATGTTTAAATTGAAACCTTATGATTTTTGTTCTTTTGGTGTTCATCTCATTGATTATTCCATAAAGAAACCTTTGGGGAGGATCGACGATGTTATTATCGTTGTTAATGATAATTATGTTCCCGTTGATTTTACTATTATGGATATTGAATGTGATCCTTCATGTCCAATTATTTTGGGACGTCCCTTTTTACGCACCGTTGGTGCTATCATTGACATGAAAGAGGGTAATATAAAATTTCATTTTCCTCTCAAGAAAGGGATGGAACACTTCCCTCGAAAGAAGATCAAGTTACCTTTTGAGTCCGTTGTACGGGCTAGCTATTCTTTTACTCTTGATAAAACTTGATCTATATGCATTATGCCTAGCTTAAAGGCATAAAAGAAAGCGCTTTTGGGAGGCAGCCCACATGAATAAATTTTTATATTTTGCTTTTGTTGTGTCTTGATGTTGTTTACTACAGTAGCATCATCATTGTATCTTTGCTTTTCATATTTGTGCCAAGTATAGCCTCTGATTGCTAGAAAGTTCAAAAGTTGTGAGGTGCTGTCCAGGAAAAAGATTATGTCCTTGGATAGAAAAATTCGTATAAAATCACCAGATCATCTTTTTGGTCTGAATGTTTTCGACAGCGTTCTCTATATAATTGTCTTTCGTGCGTCTGTTCTGAGTTTTTTGATTTGAGTTGCAGAAGTACCCCGAACAAATCATTTACTACCTGCTGTTCTGTTTTTCACAGATTCTGTCCTGTTTTGCCTTTCCTTCATTTTGCAAACCAAGAGCTTGCTTTTTCTTTGCAAAAACCTTTTGGCAATCTTGAGAAACAGTAGAACTTCAAGAATATCTTTATTTCAAGCAAGGAACAATTATTTTATTAAGGGTACTAACCTCGCTAATCAGATTATGATGAGTTATGTATGAAGGGAGTTTTCAAGTGTGCGAGGGAAGATGATAAAAAGATTCAGGAGTGTCAAGCGCTCAAGCTTGGGGATGCCCCCGTGCACCCCCAAGAAATATTCAAGGAGACTCAAGCGTCTAAGCTTGGGAATGCCCCCGTGCATCCCCTTCTCCATCAACATTATCAGTTCGTCTTTCGTTCCGCTATATTTTTATCACTTCATGTGTTATGTGCTATGCTTGGAGCGTCTTGCTTTTAGTTTCCTTTTTAGTTTTTCATAACGAGTCGGAACTCAGCGTTCTTTATGTGGGAGAGAAACACGCTCCACTTCTACCTAGAACATAACATAGAATTTTCATGTATATCTTTGTTGTGTGTGTTCTTTGTCTTTTAATAGCTACTATCATGCTCTGCTCTTAGTATTCATGCTTATCTTTTCAAAGAGCTTTTGTTTAGTTGGTTGCTTGAACTCTCTTTAATTACCATGCTCACCTTATTAAGAGAGTTTGCTTCCGTTGCATTGGTTAATATGTCTATGATAAAGATGCTACGTGCATAATGGCGCTTAGTAGTTCAGGTTTTCTTATGGTTAGTCTCAAATAGCTGGGGGATTCCCAATGTGTTATTGGAGTACCAACTTGATTTGTTTGCCTATGATGTGGTATGGTTTAGTAATATCTTCCTTCAAGAATTTATTTTGATTGACTTGGCGTATGCTCACGCATATTTAAGACTGTAAAGAAAGTTTGTCAAGCCTTGATGATCTTTTATTACTGAGTAGCGATATAACTTCCATGCCTGATTCAATGTTGCTTTGTCGCTCTGCATGATTATGACCGTCATTGCTCTCTTAGTTGGTCGCTCCCAGTCTTTTGCTAACCTCCACCTGTACTAAGCAGACTAACTTTGCAATACATAGCTCATGGGAAAGTAGCTTAAAAACTATTGTGGTAAAGAATATGTTGCCTATGTATCTTATTTCTTATAAGTTGCTTGCTGAGCGGTAACCATGTTTCTGGGGACGCCATCAACTGTCACACTTTTGTTGAATATCATGTGAGTTGCTATGCATGTTCGTCTTGTCTGAAGTAAGGGTGATTTGCCATGGGTTGATTGAGTATGCATATTGTTAGAGAAGAACATTGGGCCGCCAACCAAAGCCATGCATCATGGTGGAAGTTTTAGCTTGGACATTAATCCTCAATCTCTTATGAGAATATGCTTATGCATTGAAGAGGAGTCCATAATCTATTTTCTATGTTGTCCCGGTATGGATGTCCTCAAGTTGAGATCTATCAAAAACGAGAAATCAAATGCGATTTATCTCCTTGGACCTTTGTACAGGTGGCATAGAGGTACCCCTTTGTGACACTTGGTTGAAACATATGTAATGCAATGATAACCCATGGAAATCCGAGCTAATTAGGACAAGGTGTGAGCACTATTGGTATTCGATGCATGAGGCTTGCAACTTATAGGATGTCTTATGCATGACACATATGAAGTACTACTACCGTTGACAAAATTGATTCTATGTTTTCAAAATAAAAAGCTCTAGCACATAACCATTCTTTTACTTTTTCAGTCTCCACCTTCTTTCTTCAAGCACCAACTACTGAGAGCATGATTGTCATTCTAAGTGTAATGTGCATTGTTCCAAAGTAGCATTGTCTTTTGCATGATTGTGATATCGTTTATTTTGAAATCATTGTATCTAGTCATCACTTAAACCTTGAAGGTGCCCCTCCATTTATGTTTTGCTTCACTAAAGGGGGCAAGCTAGATATCACTTTATCATATTTGCACATCATGTTCATTGCAAATCTTTTTGATGTTTCAGTTTCATATTGTAAAACTTTCAGTCCTTTGTGATTTTCTCATTAGGCAACTTAATTACTATAGAATCATTGTCTCAGTAAGCTTTTGTCATATGACTATAAAAAGTCCTATATGGTTAATAGCATGTCACCACAGAAATTATTCTTGTTATCATTTACCTACTCGAGGAAGAGCAGGAATTAAGCTTGGGGATGTTGATACGTCCAAAACGTATCTATAATTTCTGCTTGCTCCATGCCACTTTTGGGTGATATTGCTATGATATTTATACACTTCCATACACTTTTGATCATATTTGGACTAACCTACTAATCCAGTGCACCCCAGTGCCAGTTTCTGTTTTCGGCTGTTTTTGTATTTCAGGTTTTCACATTACGAGAACTGTCAGGAAAAATCCAGAAAAATTATATAAAAAATCAGCGTTCCAGAACCTACCTTGCGCCCGAAGTACAGCCGGGGGGGGGGGCACCAGGGCCCCAGGCGCCCTGGCGGCGCCCCCCCTGGGCCGCGTCGGGGGGGCGCCTGGTCCCCCCGAGCCCCGTCTGTTGCCCCCCTTTGGCATATATTTAGAGCGTCCTTCGAAACCCTCGGGACGGGAACTCTTTTTCGCGATCTCATCTCTGTTCCGCCGCCGCCGCCGCTTCCAAGATCGGGAGCACCAGGAGAACTCTTCCCGGCACCCTGCCGGAGGGGAGGATCACCATCGGGAGCCTCTCCACCACCATGGACGCCTCCCGGATGAGTTGTGAGTAGTCTCCCTTGGACCATGAGTCCATGACCAGTAGCTATGTGATGTTCTCCTCCCGTTCTTGTGCTTCACTAATTAGTCCTCGAGAGCTGCCCTACATGATCGAGGCACATATGTAATCCTTATGCTGTTACTATGATGAGTTTGCTGGGATCCGATGGATTATGAGATTATGTTCAGATTGTGATTGAGTAATATATTTGATCTACCTCTTTTATATTTATGTTCGTAAGTAATTCTTTCATGTTCTCCGTTGTTATTTATTGCTTTGGCCAAGTAATACGTAGTGACTCCAAGAGGGAACGTTATGCTTGATTGTGGGTTCATGCCCCTCGATGACTAGCTTGAGTGATAGAAACATGAGTCTAGGGGATGTGCTGTTGCCACAAGGGGGAAAACAACGGTGCTTGTGCCCGCGGGTGCAAGGATTGTTTACTTTACGCAAAGTTCTTTTAATGCAGTTGTCTGTTGCTTTGAGTTTACACTATGGGTGGGGCTCGCAACTTAATACCAGCGAGATGTTCTGGATAGATATCTCAAGGTGGATGATTAGTAGTAGATATTGATGGATTTCAGTCTACTTACTTTGGCATACCGCCCATGCTTTGAACCTCAACCTTTCTTGCAATGTAGTCAGCATTGGTTTGCGTTCGTGGTCCTGTCAATTGCCCAGCTGTAATTCGTTTACCTCACATAGCTGTTTTATCGTCTTTTGGGAGAGAGACATCACTAGTGAACATCATGAGACTCCGGTCCATATTACCATCATTGATCACATCCGCTATTTATTTTTCGCTTTTACTTACTATTGCAAACATTATCTATCACTACTATCATTTGCGTTTAATCCTTTGTGAACTACAAGGCCGGAGGGATTGACAACCTCTCTGTACTCGTTGGGAGCAAAGTTATTTGTATCTGTGTGCAGGTCCACGTTGATTGCTAATATCTGGCGCCGTTAGCAGTTGACACCTACTTGTTGAACCTAGAAGTCTCTGGGGATTCGATCCTTGGCATCTTTGCTAAGGGAAAAACTTCCACAACACTGCATCTTACACCTTCCACTTGGGGTAACCAACGAGGGATTAGAGGCCCATGAAATGGCTAGTGGGGTGGAGGTGGGTAAGATATGCGTCTAAGATCCCGCCACGTCATCGATTCGAGAGATCGATCCGCGAGGTGTGTTTCTTGTTTTGCCGTCTGCGGTTGTTATTTACACACGGCAAAATATCTTTGCCGTCATCAGTTTTTTTTATAGACGGCAAAATATGTCTTTGCCGTCATCATTTTTTATTACAGCCAGCAAAATATCTTTGCCGACATCAATTTTTTTTACAGAAGGCAAAATAAGTCTTTGCCATCATCAGTTTTGAGTACAGACGGCAAAATATGTATTTGCCGTTAGTTATCATTTGCCGTCAGGTTCATGACGGGTTCATGACGGCAAAATAATCTTTGCCGTCTGCCCCGACGATTAGCTGACGGCAAAGAGGCTTCATGTCGGCAAAATTGCTAATTCCTATAGTGACAGACAGTAGCAGGTGACCGTTGCTTTATCGAGGGCCAATTGATTGAAAAACTGATAGAACTCCTCAAATGGAATAGGCAACAGTTCAATTCCAACGAGGTCATGCTCCGGTTTAACTCTCACATACAAACTATCCCTCCCCAGACTCTCTGCAGATTTTCAAGTACCAATCATGCAATCTTCGCATCATCGTTGATAGAGATCTTTCATCTTTGATGAGAGGCTGCCCGTACTCGTATCTTTGTATCTGCACCTCCAAGAAATCATAATGTACATCGTCGGCCAGGTAATCTCCAAGATTGCTATAACCGGGCACCATCCTCGGATCATTAGCGACGATGTCGCTAGACACCTTGAGCGGGGGGCAAGATTGATCCGCTTGTTCGCCGAGCTGGGCAATTTGTTTTCCAGCTCGTCCTTCTGCTAACCTTTGATCACTTCTAGTACTTCCTGACCGCTTCGCTTCGTGAAATGACTTTTCAATAATGCGGTCATAGTTGTCTTTCGGCGAACATTTCGCTGGTTTCTTCAGGGCAGCCAGAGTGCGCTTTGCTTTCACCGGATCTATCTTCTCCTCCGGAGGTGGATGTCTCTGTGCTTTCAACCCTTCAAGCCAGTCCTTCACTTCGGCTTTAGCGATCTTCGCGTTTTCCTCGTCGGACCTCTCGTATGGTAACTTCTCTAGAGGCGTGAGAGAAGGACCGAATCTGTATTGCCTCCCGCCTCTGGTTGTACTGCTAGACGCCGACAGACCAGACGGAGCGGCTGTCTTCTTTCCTTGCTTACGCGGCGGAGGAGAAGGACTACGATGCGCCGGAACAGCCGGAGCGGCGGCGGGTCTCTTTCGCCCTTGCTGACGAGGCGGAGAAGGAGGAGGCTGGCTGCTCGGGCGCGCCGGCGCAGGTGATGTCTACACACGCTTCTACTCTTGTAGACTATGTTGGGCCTCCAAGCGCAGAGGTTTGTAGGACAGCAGCAATTTCCCTCAAGTGGATGACCTAAGGTTTATCGAACTCAGGGAAGTAGAGGTTGAAGATGGTCTCTCTCAAGCAACCCTGCAACTAAAATACAAGAAGTCTCTTGTGTCCCCAACACACCTAATACACTTGTCAGATGTATCGGTGCACTAGTTCGGCGAAGAGATGTTAAATGGCAAGTGAGTAATATAAATATGTAATAAAAAGTGCAGCAAGCAAACAAGTGGTAAACGTGAGCACAAATGGTATTGCAATGGTGGAAACAAGGCCTAGGGATCATACTTTCACTAGTGGCAACTCCCAACAACATTAACATAATCGGATCACATGATATTTCCCATAAAACATGCAATGGAGACGCACCCGGAGGTCATTCCTTCGTGGTCAAGAGAGGACGAGAATTATGTAGGGCTACAAAAGCACACCTCAAAGTTCGTAGTTCTCAATCTAAGGATTTCCCAATGTCATCGCGGCCATCCAAAGAGAGTCCCACAATCACCACAACATATCTAAAGGATAGTCAAAGACAAGCACCAAGAGACTCTCAATCTTCAATCAACACACAAGAGAGGAAATCACTCATGAAAATATTTTTCTAATCCATGTCCAATAGACCGCTGTCACCTTGGTCTCGGGGATTATACTAGATAAAGACAAGTGAGTACATCAATCCAATACATAGAGAAAGGTGAAATATCATGGGATCACCCTAGATTAACATAGCCTATGATCACAACGAAGATCACATCACGGGAGAGAGAATTGACCACATAGCTACTAGTAGAAACCTCAGCCCCGAGGAGGAACTACTCCCTCATCATGGAGGGAGGAAGCAACGTCGATGGAGATGAATCCGGGGGCACTTCCCCGTCCCGGCAGGGTGCCGGCACAGGAATTCTGGTCCCCCGAAACTTGATGGCAATGGCGGCGGAGATCGGAATCGCGTCTGGAGAAATAGGGTCTGGAATCAGGGTTTCTGTGACGCGGTGTAAATATATGCCAAAAGGGGTCGCCAGGGGAGCTAAGGGGGCCCAGGCGCCCCCCCGGCGCGGCCTGGAGGGGGGCCGCGTGGCCAGGGCGCCTGGAGCCCTGGTGGCCCCCCTCCGGCCCTACTTTGGCCGCAAGGAAGCTTCCGGAATGCTGATTTTTTATATAATTTTTCCGGAATTTTTCTGGCAGTTTACGTAATGGGAAAACCTGAAATACAAAAACAGCAGAAAACAGAAACTGGCACTGGGGTGCACTGAGTTAATAGATTAGTCCAAATATGATCAAAAGTGTATGGAAGTGTATAAATATCATAGCAATATCACACAAAAGAGGCATGGAGCAAGCAGAAATTATAGATACGTTTTGGACGTATCAACATCCCCAAACTTAATTCCTGCTCGTCCTCGAGTAGGTAAATGATAACAAGCATAATTTCTGTGGTGACATGCTATTAACCATATAAGGACTTTTTACAGTCACATGACAAGTGCTTACTGAGACAATGAATCTGTAGTAATTAAGTTGCCTCATGAGAAAATCACAAAGAACTAAAAGTTTTACAATATGATACTGAAATACTCATATAGATTTGTAGTGAGCATGGTGTGAAAATATGATAAAGTGGTACCTCGCTTGCCCCCTTTAGTGTAGCAAAACATAAATGCAGGGGCACCTCCAAGGTTTAAGTGACGACTAGATACAATGATTTCAGAATAAACGATATCATAATCATGCAAAAGACAATGGTACTTTGGGACAATGCACATTACACTCAGAATGACAATCATGCTCTCAATAGTTGGTGCTTTAAAGAAGGTGGAGACTCTCGAACCGTGGCTTTTGTTGGCAAGGTTGAAAACCCGTGGTCGGAAACGAAAACTAAACATGTACCAGAGCTCTTGGTTTTTAAAAATAGAGGTAATAATTATTTTTTAGAATATGCATATTTCTTCAACGAATGCTAGCAGATAACTCAATCACTTCTTGAGCTGGACAAGTTTCGAGGAACGGCTCCCGCATGAGGACGATCACATCCTCTTAATCTCCCTTGTTTATCACTGCCAAAGTTTTCTGATTTCTCATGAACAAAGCGTGAAGGAGGGTTTGTTTGTTGTATTATTTTTTAGCCGGGCGCACTCTTTGCCAGTTCCTTCTCGTATTACGGGTTTGCACATTAGACATGCAATCCCGGGGTGAAGCTTGTCCAACTTAAAAAGATCATGAATTAACTACTACTTCATGAACTAAAACAGAGGCACAAAAGAGAAATGCTTTTTTGAATAATTTCGAGATGGTACAAGAAAGTCTTCGTTAGGAATGGCAGGTAAATACCATGTATAAGAAGGTATGGTGGACTCATATGGCATAACTGGTTTAAAGGATTTTGGATGCACAAGCAGTCAGTCCGCTTAGTACAGGCGAAGGTTAGCAAAAGACTGGGAGCGACCAACTAAAAGAGCAATGACGGTCATAATCATGCAGAGCGACAAAGCAACATTGAATCAGGCATGGAAGTTATATCGCTACTCAGAAACTAAAGATCACCAAGGCTTGATAGACTTTCTTTACAGTGTTAAATATGCGTGAGCATACGCCAAGTCAATCATAATAAATTCCTGGAGGAAGATATCACTAGACCATACCACATCATAGGCAAACAAATCATGTTGGTACTCCAATAACACATTGAGAACCCCCCAGCTATTTGAGACTAACCATAAGAAAACATGAACTACTAAGCATCATTATGCACATAGCATTTTTATCATAGACATATCAACCAGTGCAACAGAAGCCAACTCTCTTAACAAGATAAGCATTATAACTAAAGAGAGTTCCAGCGACCAACTAAACAAAAGCTCTTCAAAAAGTAAAGCATGAAAACTAAGAGCTGAACATGATAGTAGCTATTGAAAGACAAAGAACACACACAGCAAGGATAGACATGAAAATTCTATGTTGTGTTCTAGGTTGAAGTGGAGCGTGTTTCCCTCCCACACAAAGAAAGCTGAGTTCCAACTCGTTATGAATGGCAAGCAAAGCTAAAGAAAACTTAAAATTAAACTAAAAGCAAGACGCTCCAAGCATAGCACATAACACATGAAGTGATAAAAATATAGTGGAACGAAAGACGAACTGATAATGTTGATGGAGAAGGGGATGCACGGGGGCATCCCCAAGCTTAGACGCTTGAGTCTTCTTGAATATTTCTTGGGGGTGCATGGGGGCATCCCCAAGCTTGAGCGTTTGACACTCCTGAATCTTTTTATCATCTTCCCTCGCACACTTGAAAACTCCCTTCATACATAACTCATCATAATCTGATTAGCGAGGTTAGTACCCTTAATAAAATAATTTTTCCTTGCTGGAAATAAGGATATTCTTGAAGGTCTACTGTTTATGAAGATTGCCAAAAGGTTTTTGCAAAGAAAAAGCAAACTCAAGGTTTGCAAAATGAAGGAAAGGCAAAACAGGACAGAATCTGTGAAAAACAGACCAGCAGGTAGTAAATAATTTTTTCGGGGAACTTCTGCAACTCAAATCAAAAAACTCAGAACAGACGCCCGAAAGCCAATTGTATAGAGCACGCTGTAGAAAAAATTCAGACCAAAAAGATGATCTGGTGATTTTATAGGAATTTTTCTGTCCAAGGACAGAATCTGTTTTCTGGACAGCACGTCACAACTTTTGAACTTTCTTGCAATCAGAGGCTACACTTGGCACAAAGCTGAAAAGTAAAGATACAATGATGTTGCTACAGTAGTAACAAACATCAAGACCACTAAAAACTGAAAGAACAAACTGAAAGCAAAGATAACAAGGGTTGTCTCCCTAGAGCTCTTTCTTTATAGCCATAAAGATAGGCTTAAGACTTTAATGATGCTCTCGTAGGAATAAGAGTTGAAGAACAAAAGAGAGCATCAAGAAGCAAATACCAAACACATTTAAGCCTAACATGCTTCCTATGCATAGGAATATTGCAATAGAATAATTCATTGAAGCACAAAGCAATAAGCATAGGAAGACAAAACAAGTGCAGCTTCAAAACCTTCAACATAAAGAGAGGGAACTTAATATTATTGAAATATCTATAAGCATATGTTCCCTTCTCATAATAATTTTCAGTGGGATCACGAATAAACTCAACAATATAAGCATCACATAAAGCATTGTTACCATGATCCACATGCAAAAAGGTACTCTTACTCTCCACATAAGCATCTTTGCGGAGCCCATGGTTAGGACTTTTTAGTATTAACGTTTTCAGTCTCCCCCAAGCTTGAGCAATGCTTTCTCCGTCACGAGACCTAAAGTTATAGATATAGTTCCTGTCTCGATGAATTTCATGAAGAGGATAAAACTTAGTATAAAAGAGAGACATAAGCTCTTGCCAATCAAGCAAGTGCGAGTTATCGAGAAGCTTATACCAATCTGAAGCTTTATCTATAAGTGATACGGCGAACAATTTCCTCATGACAAACTCCCTTGATACACCTGCAAGCTTAAATAATGAACATAATTGTGACAGATATAGCAAGTGTTCACCGGGATGTCTGTCTCCTGCATAACGATTAGCCAAAACATAATCGATAATACCAGCTGGTATTTTATAGGGCACAATTTCAGTAGGGGAGGAGCAACCACCACAGGTGTGGGGCGTCTTCCCACAAGCAACGAACTAAGATTGCGGTTTTCCATAAACATAACTAGTGAAATAAAAACAAGAAACAAAAAGATTTAATTGCAAGATCTAAAGATATACCTTCAAGCACTCACCTCCCCGGCAACGGCGCCAGAAATAGCTTGATGTCTACACACGCTTCTACTCTTGTAGACTATGTTGGGCCTCCAAGCGCAGAGGTTTGTAGGACAGTAGCAATTTCCCTCAAGTGGATGACCTAAGGTTTATCGAACTCAGGGAAGTAGAGGTTGAAGATGGTCTCTCTCAAGCAACCCTGCAACTAAAATACAAGAAGTCTCTTGTGTCCCCAACACACCTAATACACTTGTCAAATGTATAGGTGCACTAGTTTGGCTAAGAGATGTTAAATGGCAAGTGATATGGATGGCAAAACAAAGTAATATAAATCTGTAATAAAAAGTGCAGCAAGCAAACAAGTGGTAAACGTGAGCACAAATGGTATTGCAATGGTGGAAACAAGGCCTAGGGATCATACTTTCACTAGTGGCAACTCCCAACAACATTAACATAATCGAATCACATGATATTCCCCATAAAACATGCAATGGAGACGCACCCGGAGGTCATTCCTTCGTGGTCAAGAGAGGACGAGAATTATGTAGGGCTACAAAAGCACACCTCAAAGTTCGTAGTTCTCAATCTAAGGATTTCCCAATGTCACCGCGGCCATCCAAAGAGAGTCCCACAATCACCACAACATATCTAAAGGATAGTCAAAGACAAGCACCAAGAGACTCTCAATCTTCAATCAACACACAAGAGAGGAAATCACTCATGAAAATATTTTTCTAATCCATGTCCAATAGACCGCTGTCACCTTGGTCTCGGGGATTATACTAGATAAAGACAAGTGAGTACATCAATCCAATACATAGAGGAAGGGGAAATATCATGGGATTACCCTAGATTAACATAGCCTATGATCACAACGAAGATCACATCATGGGAGAGAGAATTGACCACATAGCTACTGGTAGAAACCTTAGCCCTGAGGAGGAACTACTCCCGCATCATGGAGGGAGGAAGCAACGTCGATGGAGACGAATCCGGGGGCACTTCCCCGTCCCGGCAGGATGCCGGCACATGAATTCTGGTCCCCCGAAACTTGATGGCGATGGCGGCGGAGATCGGAATCGCGTCTGGAGATAAGGGGTCTGGAATCAGGGTTTCTGTGACGCGGTGTAAATATATGCCAAAGGGGGTCGCCAGGGGAGCTAAGGGGGGCCCAGGCGCCCCCCCCCCGGCGCGGCCTGGAGGGGGGCCGCGTGGCCAGGGCGCCTGGAGCCCTGGTGGCCCCCCTCCGGCCCTACTTTGGCCGCAAGGAAGCTTCCGGAACGCTGATTTTTTATATAATTTTTCCGGAATTTTTCTGGCAGTTTACATAATGGGAAAACCTGAAATACAAAAACAGTAGAAAACAGAAACTGGCACTGGGGTGCACTGAGTTAATAGATTAGTCCAAATATAATCAAAAGTGTATGGAAGTGTATAAATATCATAGCAATATCACACAAAAGAGGCATGGAGCAAGCAGAAATTATGGATACGTTTTGGACGTATCAGCAGGCGGAGAAGGAGGCGGAGTGCCGCCACTCGCCGGAGAAGGAGCCGGAGTGCCCTGATCGTCACTCGCCGGAGGAGGAGGCGGTAGAGGAGGCGGAGTGCCCTGACTCGCCGGAAGAGGAGGAGGAGGAGGCGGAGGCGTCCAGTTCAGAAGGTTGATGAGGACCATCCGCCATAGGCATGGAGTCTTCAGAGAAGAACCCAGCCGAGTCTCCCCTTCACCGGTAGGGTGGTCAAGCTGGAGGTCCTCAAATCCCTCCATTATTTCATCCATCATCACCCTAGCATATCCTTCTGGAATCGGTCGGCAGTGAAAAGCTGCGCCGGGTCCAGTAGGATAAACAGAGCCAGCAACCGCCTTGACCTTCATATTAATCCATTGCGTCATAAGGTGTCAATTTTGAGACTCCGTGATAGCATCCACGGGATAGCTGGCAGGAGCTGTCAAGACATGCTTCGGCTGAAGCAGCTCGGTGGTAGCCACACTGCCTCTCCGCTGAGATGGCGGGGTAGCTTCGGGGGAAGCTTCGGCAGTTCTTTTGCTGCGATTTGCTTCTCGTTCCTCTATCGCTTGTACCCTAGCGTGCAGCGCCTGCAGTTCGGTCTGCTGCACTTTCTTCCTCCTCTCGTGGAATTTGTAACCTGCGTCCGGAAACCCAGCACTCCACGGAACGGAGCCTGGCATTCCTCGTGTCCGTCCAGGGTGCTCAGAATTCCCGAGGGCCATTGTGAGCTCGTCGTTCTCTCTGTCGGGAACGAACATCCCTTGCTGTGCTACTTTGATATAGTGCCGAAGCTTATTGAGTGGTATTTCCAATTGCTTGTCCGTCCAAATGCACCACCCTGATACAGGGTCCAAGGTTCCGCCAGCCCCGAAGAATCAAGTCCGGCAACGGTCTGGCCAGTTCATTGTCTCTGGTTCGATCCCTTTATGAAGCAGATAATTCTCAGCCTTGGCCCACTTAGGCCGGGCTCTGAGGTAGCCTCCTGACCCCGTGCGATCGTGATGCATCTTCTTTGCAGCATTTTGCTTGTTTGTCGCCGACATCTTCTTACTCTTTTCCGATGTCTTATAGGCCACAAATGCGGGCCAGTCATCTCTGATCTTCTCATATATGCCTTTGAATTCTAGTGTCTCTTTTTGGCGGACAAACTTATTCAGGTCTTTCTTCCACCTTTTGAATAGGTCTGCCATCTTTGTAAGAGCAAAAGACTTGATTAATTCCTCTTTAACTGGCTTCGCCGGATCATCCTCTGGCGGTAGGGTGAAATTTGACTTTGGCTCAGTCCAAAGATCTTCTTTCTGCATATCAGTGACATAAGACACCTCAGGGTCTTCTGCAGCCGGCTTTAACCATTGCTGGATGCTGATTGGGATCTTGTCCCTAACCAGAACCCCGCACTGATTAACAAATGCGTTCTTTGTCCGGATGAGTTCAATCGGTTGGCCGGTGCGCGTGATTTCTGTGATCTCAAACTTTTCATCCGAGCTCAACTTTTTCTTCGGGCCTCGTCTACTTAGCGAAGTTGTGCTCGATCCGGAGGGCTAGAAAAAAGAACAAAGACGAGAGTTAATTAATATGTGTACATACCGAAACAATGAATGCATCAATTAAATAGTCAGCACATGCTTAACTAATATATACACCTGCTGGCCGGACTCGGTTCGGTCACCGGAGACGTCATCACGGTCACCTTCTTGCACCGGCATTGGGTCACCGGAGCCGTCCTCATGGTCTACTTCTTGCATCTGCATTGGGTCACCAGAGCCATCATAATCATAGCCTGCTTCTTCATCCTCTCTTTCCAGCAGATCATCGGTGTCGTTGAGAAACGACAAGACGGCATCACGTCTGTTTGCGATTATGTCTAAAGCTGTAAAAGTTCTTCAACTAATGTCCTTAGGTACACATCAATGTCGTTGCCGGGTTGCTTAGGGCCTTGGATGAGAACTGGCATCATAATGAACTTTCGCTTCATGCACATCCAAGGAGGAAGGTTATACATACATAGAGTTAGGGCCAGGTGCTGTGATTGCTGCTCTGCTCCCCGAAAGGATTAATGCCATCCGCGCTTAAAGCAAACCATGCGCTCCTTGGGTCCTTTACAAACTGCTCCCAGTACTTTCTCTCAATTTTTCTCCACGGCGACCCGTCAGCGGGTGCTCTCAACTTCCCGTCTTTCTTACGGTCCTCATTGTGCCATCGCATCAACTTGACATGCTCTCCATTTCTGAACAGACGTTTCAACCGTGGTATTATAGGAGCATACCACATCACCTTCGCAGGAACCCTCTTCCCTGGCGGGCTCGCCGTCAACATCACCAGGGTCATCTCGTCTCATCTTATACCGCAATGCACCGCATACCGGGCATGCGTTCAGATCCTTGTATGCACCGCAGTAGAGGATGCAGTCATTAGGGCATGCATGTATCTTCTGCACCTCCAATCCTAGAGGGCATATGACCTTCTTTGCTGCGTATGTACTGTCGGGCAATTCGTTATCCTTTGGAAGCTTCTTCTTCAATATTTTCAGTAGCTTCTCAAATCCTTTGTCAGCCACAGCATTCTCTGCCTTCCACTGCAGCAATTCCAGTACGGTACTGAGCTTTGTGTTTCCATCTTCGCAATTGGGGTACAACCCTTTTTTGTGATCCTCTAACATGCGATCAAACTTCAGCTTCTCCTTTTGACTTTCGCATTGTGTCCTTGCATCGACAATGACCCGGCGGAGATCATCATCATCGGGCACATCGTCTGGTTCCTCTTGATCTTCAGCAGCTTCACCTGTTGCAGCATCATTGGGCACATCGTTTGGTTCCTCTTGATCTTCACCAGCTCCCCCCATTGCAGCATCACCGTATTCAGGGGGCACATAGTTGTCATCGTACTCTTCTTCTTCGCCATCTTCCATCATAACCCCTATTTCTCCGTGCCTCGTCCAAACATTATAGTGTGGCATGAAACCCTTGTAAAGCAGGTGGAAGTGAAGGATTTTCCGGTTAGAGTAAGACATCATATTCCCACATTTAGTGCATGGACAACACATAAAACCATTCTGCTTGTTTGCCTCAGCCACATTGAGAAACTCATGCACGCCCTTAATGTACTCGGAGGTGTGTCTGTCACCGTACATCCTTGTCGGTTCATCTGCGTGCATTATATATAATTAAGTGTGTCAAAAACCATTACAGAACATCATAAATAGATAATTAAGTGACCAAATTAATAGAAGTTCATCATCACATTAAAACCAAAGTACATACATAGTTCTCATCTAACAACATATAGCTCTCTAGAGCATCTAATTAATTTTCACCATACATTGAAACTATGTAAAACATTTCAATGCGAAAACAAATGCGATCATAATCGCAACCAAGCTAACAATTGATCCAATGGCATAATGATACCAAGCCTCGGTATGAATGGCATATTTTCTAATCTTTCTAATCTTCAACCGCATTGCATCCATCTTGATCTTGTGATCATCGACGACTCCGCAACATGCAACTCCAATATCATCTTCTCGTCCTCAATTTTTTTTCCTTCAAGAAATTGTTTTCTTCTTCAACTAAATTCAACCTCTCAACAATAGGTCCATCATGATCTTGTGATCATCGACGACTTCCGCAACATGCAACTCCAATTCCATCTTCTCCTCCTCCGTTTTTCCAATTTTTTCTTCAAGGAAATGTTTTCCTCTTCAACTAAATTTTAACCTCTCCACAAGAGGGTCGGTTGGAATTTCCGGTTCAACTACCTCCTGGACATATAAAAACTTCTATGCATGTCAGGTTGGTCGGCATAATTGTCATAAACACTAAAACAAATAGTTATAAATTAAAGATAATATACCACATCCGAATCGTAGACAGGACGAGGGCCCACGTAGGAGGATATTAAAACCATCACACTATATAATAACAAGCAATAATAAACGTAAGAAAATTAGACAAATATCAATCTAGAGCAATAATAACAAGAATTAATAAAAGTAAGAAAAGCATGGACATAACAAGAGGCTCACCACGGTGGTGCCGGTGGCGAGATCGGCGGGGGCGATCGACGGCGGCGAAGACGGGGACGGGACGTGATGGACCGCTAAACCTAGACAAATCTTGGAGAAAATGGAGCTTGGAGTTCGAGCTTCGAGAGGAGAAAAGCTTAACTAGTGTGGCTCAGGCATTCCATCGAACACGTTGTGTGCATAGGAGGTGAGCTAGAGCACCACCAAGCCCTCTCCCCCTCGGCCAGAAAAAACAGAGCAGTGTGCTCTGCTCTTACGCGAGGGGGTATATATAGGCACCTCATTGGTCCCGGTTGGTGACATGAACCGGGACTAAAGGGGAGCCTTTGGTCCCGGATCAAGTCACCAACCGGGACCAATGGTGGTGGCCAGGAGCAAGACCCATTGGTCCCAGTTCGTCACACCAACCGGGACAAAAAGGTCCAGACGAACCGGGACCAATGGCCCACGTGGCCCGGCCGGCCCCCTGGGCTCACGAACCGAGTCCAATGCCCCCATTGGTCCCAGTTCTGGACTGAACCGGGACTAATGGGCTGGACCATTGCCCCGTTTTCTACTAGTGCTTGTGCTTTTGTAGGTGACCTCTGAATCTGATGGGCCAAACCGGTATCAAGAAAATAGTTGTTTCAGGTGACAAGATCCATGTACCATCAGGTCACCGAACCTCGGTCATGGTACTATCCATTCAGTTTCTGAGAAAGGAACACAATTTGATAAAGATAATATTTTCTACTGATGATCTTCTCATGTGCAAAACTGCCAATGTAATGAAGGCTAGAACTGAGATAAATTTCCATATCTGTTAATGTTGGTAGAGAGAAAATCAAATGAAGTGCAGAATGCCGGAGGAAATTCTTATTACTGAATGTGGTGTGCATTGAGTTTCCATGTTCTTTGACACAAATTATAGATATACATAATCATGGTTGCCAAATATCATTAAGTGTTGTGATGTACTTTTACGCTTGCAAAGATGTTTTTCTTTAACAAATTGTGCTCGTGGAGTAGCTCTGTTGATTATATTAAACTGTAAAACAAATTGTGTTTCACCATCTATTTAGTAAAATTGTTTTTTGTTGGACTCTACACTCATGTATGTTGACTATATTCAACTGTAGAGCAAATTGTGTTTGACCGTTTATTAAGTAAAGTTGCTTTTTGTTGGACTCTACACTCATGTTGTTGTACAAAGATAATTGGTTCTTTCTCTATTTATACCATAGCTTGTGGTAACCGAAAGACTCTTACAAACTGTTTAGAAAATCAAATACTATGAAGCCTATAGCAGCTAAGTCTCTTAATATTTCATTTGACTGATAATTAACCTCTATAGGTTGGCAATGAATCATCTACTATAATACCTTGAAATTAATAAATAAAATATGTATCCGTATATTTACATCAACACATCTCATCTTTTTTTTGACAAAGGATGGATTTTATTTGCTCAAAATGAAGCATCAAGAGGATACAAAACATGATGAACACACACCTGGGCTTTGCATAGGTAGGATGCCCATAGCTAACACCAACACACACGCAAAGACACACTGACAACAAGCAAAGTCATATAAGACCAATGCTATGTTGTGCGTAGGTAAAGAAAAAAAGAATAAAAAAACCCCAAAGCGATATTTCATTTCACTGATAATTAACCTCCATAGGTTGGCAATGAATTATCGACTCTAATACCTTGAAATAAATAAATAAAATATGTATCCATATATTTACATCAATACATCTCATCTTTTTTTTGACAAAGGATGGATTTTATTTGCTCAAAATGAAGCATCAAGAGGATACAAAACATGATGAACACACACCTGAGCTCTGCATAGCTAGGATGCACAGAGCCAACATCAACACACACGCAAAGACACACTGACAACAAGCAAAGTCATATAAGACCAAAGCTATGTTGTGCGTAGGCAAAGAAAAAAAAAGAAAAAAAACCCAAAGCGATCGGATCCACAATATGCAAACTGTAGCAATGGCCATCCACACCAACCATCTTATGACATCAAATGGACAATTAGGTTCTTCAACAGCAACATCTTCAAGAAGTGAGTGGCGCTCAAGCGCCGTCACCGGATCCAACGACCAAGTCCAGAATCTAAGGTTTTACCCTGAAGAATTAATCCGAGCATATCCGAGCAATGCCTTCAACAAGGTAATGACGTAAATAAAATATCACCATTGCCAGGTATAACCAGCTCGGTTTAGACTTGGGCTTTCACCCTGGAGCTCGAGACCGGGTGACCGAGTAGCACCACCATCACACTCACTTGTGTTATCGCCACCACTTTTCCACGATCGTCACCGATGCAAAACCATCCCTCTGCGTCAAGCCGTCATGTGTAGTTTGCATCACATCGCCGAAGTCAATCACCAGATCTGAAGACATAAACTCTCCTGGACATCTTTCGGCGACAACCTTTGATGTGGAGCCGCACGAGGTAGCTGTAACACAATGTACAACCACAACCACTAGGCCGATCAGAGCCGTATCACCACCCGCAAGCCCATCAGATCTCACAATCATGCTGGCTCACCGGCATAGCATGTTCCGATCGGTGGGCCTGCAGGAGGGGCCTATGGTGGTTGTAACCCCCTTGCCACCCATGGCTGCATGCCTGGCAGGAACCAAAGTTGGCTATCCAGCCACTACACGCCCCGGGCAACGAGAAAGCTTTCTCCATTGCACTGTTGTCGTCTCCAGGCGAGGGGACATAGGAGGCTGCTCAACTCGCAGCATCGCAGGCAGCGGCCAGCCTTCCGGAAGCCACCGCCGCCAAGTTACAAGTCCACCAGAAATCGGTCACTTCATGTCTTTCGATGGCCCCACCGCCGCCGCCGCCGTCCAGGCTTTGCCCGGCGACGCCCTTCGGCGGCGGTGAGGGGAGAGGAAGAACCGGTGGAGGCCCTGGACCGCTCGACTGGAACACCACGGTCCATCAATGATCTAGCTAGTAAGAACATATGAGAATGCTTTGCATTTATACATGTTTAATTGCGCCAGCCGAGTCTTGAACTTAAGATCTCTTGGCTCCGATATCATATAAAAGTGCATGCTCTAACCAATGCAACCAAAGAGCTGATCTAATGAAAGAGATTAGGCAATAAATTTATACATATGCCTTTGCCTTGGCATCAAGAGTTGATGTGTCCATAAACATAAACTTGAGTGTCCTCTCTTCTACCATCTTCCGCTCGTCGGCCGCGGCCTTCTTCTCCTCTAGTTCCACCTTCCTCTCCTCGGCCGCGGCCAACCTCTCCTCGGCTGCCGCCCTCTTCTCCTCGGCCGCCGCCCTTCGCCGCTCGGCCTCACTCCTCTCCTTTATTTCCTTGCACTAGTAGAAAAAGGGTCAAACGTGAAGCACATTAGTGCCGGTTTGAATTTGAGCCGGTTAGTGCCGGTTCCAACGGCTAGCCGGGCCGCTCTCATTAGTACCGGTTCGTGGCGAACCTTTAGCACCGGTTCGTGCCACGAACCGGTACTAATGAGAGTGGTGGCAGGATGTTGTCAGTCTGGGGCCCCTCCAGCACCTTTAGTACCGGTTCTTGGCATGAACCGGTGCTAAAGGTGGTCGTACATAAACCCTTCGTCCACCCGAGCTCGCACTGTTATTCCCCTTTCCCCTCTCCTCTCTATTCTTCCCCTCTTCCTCTCGAGCTCATCACACATTTTGCCCAAAATTTGTCAAGATTTGAAGGCCCCCATCCATTCAAATGATCACAAAGGTTAACAACTTTGTCCTTTCATCTCTCATTGCTAGATTAGCTCTTGCAATGCTTTATATAGTGATTAATTTGTGAGTTTAGTAATTTGGGAGGAAATATATGTGCTAGTATTTGATTTATATGCAATTTGAGGTCCAAAATAACACTTAGTTTGCATATGTAGGAGAGGTTAAATTTAGTTGAAAGAGAAAACGAGTACTTGAAAGAAAAATTGAAAAGAATTGAGGACGAGAAGATGGAATTGGAGTTGCATGTTGCCGATGTCGTCGATGATCACAAGATCAAGATGGAGAAAATGCGCTTGAAAATTAGAAAGATTAGAAAATATGCCATCGATAGTGAGGCTTGGTATCATTATGTTGTTGGATCAATTTTTACCTTAGTTGCGATCTTGATCGCATTTGTTGTTGAATTTAAATGCTTTAGCTAGAGAGTTATTTGTTTGTTGCATTTAAGTGTTGTATGAACTTTATGTATGAACTTGTATTAAGTTGGTATTTTTGGTGCTGTGTATTGAAGATGAGCCGACAATGGATGTACGATGACCGATGCTTTCCCGAGTTCATTAATGGTGTGCAAACTTTTCTGCTTGCGGCTGAGGCAAACAAGCGGATGGATGGTTTTATGCCTTGTCCATGTGCTGTCTGTAAGAATGGTCTAAATTACTCTAAGTCAAGAACCATTCACGTCCACCTGTTTAAGTCCGGTTTCGTGCCTCACTATAATGTTTGGACCAAGCACGGAGAAAGAGGGGTTATGATGGAAGACAATGAAGAAGAAGAGGACGACGACAGCTATCCTGGCCATGGGTTCCCTGAATACGATGATACAACAATGGGGGAATAAGCTGAGCCGGTAATGCAGGAAGAAGCTGAGCCGGCAATGCGGGAAGAAGCTGAAGAAGAGGCATCAGATGAGCCCGTTGATGATCTAGGTCGGGGCATTGCCGATGCAAAGAGAAACTGCGCAAGTGATTTGGAGAAGAAGAAGTTGCAGCGCATGTTATAGGATCACAAAAAATTGTTGTACCCGAATTGCATAGGTGACAAGAAAAAGCTGGGCACCACACTGGAATTGCTGCAATGGAATGCACAGAATGGTGTATCTGACAAAGGATTTGGAAAGTTGCTGGTAATGATGAAGGATATGCTTCCAAAGGACAACGAATTGCCCGAGAGTACGTACGAAGCAAAGAAGGCTGTCTGCCCTCTAGGGCTAGAGGTGCAGAAGATACATGCATGCCCTAATGATTGCATCCTCTACCGCGGTGAGTACGAGGATTTGAACGCTTGCCCGGTATGCGGTGCATTGCGCTATAAGATCAGCCGCGATGACCCTGGTGATGTCGAGGGCGAGCGCCCCAGGAAGAAGATTATATTCCTGCCAAGGTGATGTGGTATGCTCCTATAATACCACGGTTGAAACGTTTGTTCCAAAACAAAGAGCATGCCAAGGCGATGCGATGGCACAGAGAAGACCGTAAGAAAGACGGAAAGTTGAGAGTACCCGCTAACGGGTCGCATTGGAGAAAAATCGAAAGAAAGTACGGGAAGGAGTTTGCAGATGACGCAAGGAGCGTATGGTTTGGTCTAAGCGCAGATGGCATTAATCCTTTTGGGGAGCAGAGCAGCAACCATAGCACCTGGCCTGTGACTCTATGTTTGTATAACCTTCCTCCTTGGTTCTGCACGAAGCGGAAGTTCATTATGATGCCAGAGCTCATCCAAGGCCCTAAGCAACCCGGCAACGACATTGATGTGTACCTAAGGCCATTAGTTGAAGAACTCTTACAACTGTGGAAAGGAACAGGTGTACGTGTGTGGGATGAGCACATGGGGGAAGAATTTGACCTAAAGGTGTTGCTGTTCGTGACCATCAATGATTGGCCTGCTCTCAGTAACCTTTCAGGACAGACAAACAAGGGATACCGCCCATGCACGCACTGTTTGGACGATACCGACAGTATATATTTGGCTAATTGTAAGAAGAATGTGTACCTGGGACATCGTCGATTTCTTCTGAGCAGGCATCCCGTAAGAAAGAAAGGCAAGCATTTCAAAGGTCATGCGGATCACCGGACGAAGCCTCGCCACCCTACTGGTGCTGATGTACATGATATGGTCAAGGATTTGAAGGTGGTCTTTGGAAAGGGTCCTGGTGGACAACCTGTTCCGAATGACGCTGACGGACGCGCACCCATGTGGAAGAAGAAATCTATATTTTGGGACCTGCCCTATTGGAAAGACCTAGAGATCCGCTCCGCAATCGACGTGATGGACGTGACGAAGAATCTTTGTGTGACCCTGCTTGGCTTCTTGGGCGTGTATGGGAAGACAAAAGATACACCTGAGGCACGGGAGGACCAACAACGTATGCACGGAAAAGACGGCATACATCAGGGTCATGCAAGCTACGCTCTTACCAAAGAAGAGAAGGAAATCTTCTTTGAATGCCTACTCAGTATTAAGGTACCGTCTGGCTTCTCGTCGAATATAAAGGGAATAATAAACATGGCAGAGAAAAAGTTCCAGAACCTAAAGTCTCATGACTGCCACGTGATTATGACGCAACTGCTTCCGGTTGCATTGAGGGGGCTTCTACCGGAAAACGTTCGATTAGCCATTGTGAAGCTATGTGCATTTCTCAATGCAATCTCTCAGAAGGTAATCGATCCAGAAATCATACCAAGGTTAGAGAATGATTTGGTGCAATGTCTTGTTGATGGGCCTCGAACCCCTCGTTGGTTACCCCAAGTGGAAGGTGTAAGATGCAGTAAGTAGAAGTGTTTTCCCCTAGCAAAGATGCCAAGGATCGAATCCCCGGAGACTCCTAGGTTCAACAAGTAGGTGTCAATTGCTAACGGCGCAATTAGCAATCAACGTGGACCTGCACACAGATACAAATAACTTTGCTCCCAACGAGTACAGAGACGTTGTCAATCTCTCCGGCCTTGTAGTTCACAAAGGATTAAAAGCAACGATAGTAGTGATAGATAGTTTTTGCAATAGTAGGTAAATAGCGAAAAGTAAATAGTGGATGTGATCAATGATGGTAATATGGACCGGAGTCTCATGATGTTCACTAGTGATGTCTCTCTCCCAAAAGACGATAAAATAGCTATGTGAGGTAAACAAATTACAGCTGGGCAATTGACAGGACCACGAACGCAAACCAATGCTGACTACATTGCAAGAAAGGTTGAGGTTCAAAGCATGGGCGGTACGCCAAAGTAAGTAGACCGAAATCCATCAATATCTACTACTAATCATCCACCTTGAGATATCTATCCATAACATCTCGCTGGTATTAAGTTGCGAGTCCCACCCATAGTGTAAACTCAATGCAACAGACAACTGCATTAAAAGAACTTTGCGTAAAGTAAACAATCCTTGCACCCGCGGGCACAAGCACCGTTGTTTTCCCCCTTGTGGCAACAGCACATCCCCTAGACTCATGTTTCTGTCACTCAAGCTAGTCATCCAGGGGCATGAACCTACAATCGAGCATAACGTTCCCTCTTGGAGTCACTACCTACTACTCGGCCAAAGCAATAAGTAACAACGGAGAACATGCAAGAATTACTTATGAACTAAAATATAAAAGAGGTGAATCAAATATATTACTCAAGATCAATATGAACATAATCTCATAATCCATCGTATCCCAGCAAACTCAACATAGCAACAACATAAGGATTACATAGGTGCCTCGATCATGTAGGGCAGCTCACGAGGACTAATTAGTGAAGCACAAGAACGGGAGGAGAACATCACATAGCTACTGGTCATGGACTCATGGTCCAAGCGAGACTACTCACGAGTCATCCGGGAGGCGTCCATGGTGGTGGAGAAGCTCCCGGTGGTGATCCTCCCCTCCGGCAGGGTGCCGGGAAGAGTTCTCCTGGTGCTCCCGATCTTGGAAGCGGCGGCGGCGGCGGAACAGAGATGGGATCGCGAAAAGAGTTCTTGTTCTGAGGGTTACGGAGGACCCTTTAAATATATGCCAAAGTAGGGCAACGGGGGAGCCTCGGGGGGCCCAGGCGCCCCCCCCCCC
>LR738712.1:798635805-798654106 GCA_902687465.1 Secale cereale | reverse complement strand
CCCCCCCCCCAGGCTGCCCTTCGGACGCAGTGTTGTTTCCGGATCGCTGATTTTTTATATAATTTTTCTAGATTTTTCTGGGCAGTTCTCGAAACGTGAAAACCTGAAATACAAAAACAGCCGAAAACAAAAACTGGCACTGGGGTGCACTGGATTAGTAAGTTAGTCCAAATATGATCAAAAGTGTATGGAAGTGTATGAATATCATAGCAATATCATCCAAAAGTGGCATGGAGCAAGCAGAAATTATAGATACGTTTTGGACGTATCACTTGTCAGTTTCGAGTTGGTGTTCCCACCATCCTTCTTCAACATCATGACGCGCGTCCTAGTTCACCTATGCGAAGAGATTAACGTTTTGGGTCCTGTATTTCTACACAATATGTTCCCCTTTGAGAGGTTCATGGGAGTCTTAAAGAAATATGTTCATAACCGTGCTAGGCCATAAGGAAGCATCTCCAAGGGCCATCACAATGAGGAGGTCATTGAGTTTTGTATTGACTTTATTCCTGACCTTAAGCCGATTGGTGTTCCTGAATCGCGGCATAAGGGCAGACTGGATGGAAAAGGCACGCTAGGAGGGGAACAAATAATATGTATAGACGGACATTCTCTCACTGAAGCACACTACATAGTTCTACAGAATTCCGCCTTGGTGGCTCCGTATATGGATGAACACAAGAATTTGCTATGCTACAAACACCCGGAGCGGTCTGATGACTGGATTACACGTGAACAAACCAGGAGTTTCGCCAGCTGGTTGCAGACACGTACCATGCATGACACCTCTATTGAAGATGACATGTACTTGCTGTCCCAGTTCCCATCTTCGAATATAATGACTTTCAAAGGGTACCAGATAAATGGTAATACATTTTATACGATCGCCCAAGATAAGAGGAGCACCAACCCAAACAGTGGTGTCCGCTTTGATACAGAAACCAAGACGGGAAAGGAAACATATTATGGTTATATACAGGACATATGGGAACTTGACTATCGACGTGGTTTGAAGGTCCCTTTGTTTTGGTGCAAATGGGTCAATATGACACGAGGCGGGGTAACAGAAGACCCGCAGTACGGAATGACAACAGTGGATCTCAGCAATCTTGCGTATGCAGACGAACCATTCGTCCTAGCCAATGATGTGGCACAGGTTTTCTATGTGAAGGACATGTCTACCAAGCCAAGAAAAAGAAAAGATAAGGAAGCGAATGCATCGTACGATGAGCCAAAGCGGCACATAGTTCTTTCTGGGAAGAGAAACATCGTGGGAGTGGATGACAAGACAGACAAGTCAGAAGATTATGAAAAGTTTGATGAAATTGCTCCATTCACACTGAATATTGACCCGAGCATCCCGTTAAATGATGAAGATTTTCCATGGTTACGGCGCAAAGGGACACACGCGAAGAAAAAGTTTCACACCCAAAGATCTGGGATGTGATCGGCTTCACTATCATCACTTTCTTCCGTGTTTCACACCCAGAAGGGAATCTCTGTAATAGTTAGGGTAGTTATGTGTTTTGGCATTTGAAACACGAAGAAATTTTATGTGCAAACAAATTCTTTCATGCCTTTACTAATTTTTAAAGTTAAGTTATTCACAAACTAGTGATTCACACTAATTTCAAATAATTCAAAATTTAAAATATTCAAATTTAAAACAACTCAAAAATAAATAAAGCAAAAAAAAAGCCCGCCTACTAGAACCATTAGTACCGGTTGGTGGCTCCAACCGGTATTAATGTGTGGGCCTTTAGTACCGGTTGGTGGCTCCAACCGGTATTAATGTGTGGGCCTTTAGTACCGGTTGGCGGCTCCAACCGGTACTAAAGGCCCCCTTTAGTACCGGTTGGAGCCGCCAACCGGTACTAAAGGCCCCTCCTATATATATGGCACTTACAAAAAATTCAGTTTCATCGACCACCACTTCTTCTTCAACTGCTTCGCGCGACATCGCTGCTGCCGCCGCGCTGTCGCCGATCGCGCGCCGCCCTCGCCGCCCCCGCCGCACACCGTTGCCCCCGCTGCCCGTCGTCGCCGTCTCGCGCCGCCGCCCCCGCCATCGCCGTCCCCGTCGTCGCCGTCTCGCGTTGCCGTCCCCGTCGTCGCTGTCCCCGCCGTCCCCGTCGTCGCCCCGGCCCACCGCCCGTCGTCGCGCCGCCCCCGTCGCATCGCCGTCTCGCGCCACCGCCCGTACGCCGCCGCCCCCCGCTCGTACACACACACACATACACACACACACACACATAATTTTTTACTTATTTTCTGTTTTCTGTTGTTTAGATTAAAGTTAGATGAATTACGTAGATATATACGAATGTGTTAGAATGTTAATGTTAGATGAATTATATGGAAAAGCTGTTAAAAATTAATGTCAATTTTAGATGAATTAGCTAGATATTAATTAGGTATATATATGAGATTTGAACTAGTTGAATTAATATAACTAGTTTATTTTTAGTATGAAAATTAATAGAACAAGTTTATTTTTAGTATGAAAATTTAGGTATATGAGATTATTTGAACTAGTTGAATTAATATAACTAGTTTATTTTTAGTAAATGCGGAGTTGAACTAGTTGAATTAGTAGAACTAGTTTATTTTTAGGTATATGAGATTTGATGATCTAATTAAAATATTACTATATATAGCTACTTTATATATTTTAGTAAGAAAATTAATAGAACTAGTTTATTTTTAGTAAATTCTTAGTTGAATTAGTTGAATTAATAGAACTAGTTTATTTTTAGTAAGAAAATATAGATATCTGAGATTTGATGATCTAATTAATAGGAAATGTCGTCTGACGACGAAAAAGATTTCATTAAGTGTGAATACTATGAAGACCAGCGCGGCCTATGCGACGCAAATTTCCTTGTTGATGATAGGCGCTTCAGCATCAAGCTGGATGAGACCTTCGAAGTGGATACAGTAAATCACAACGACAAGTCTTTTTTCGTAATTAAGCATGACTTATATATGCTTCATTTGCTTCAACTTATAATTTTGAATTTTCATTATTCTACTAGCGCATCCCCTGCCATGCAAGAATTTTTGTCTTGGATAAGATAGGTTTCAGTGCTATGGAAACTATGGACGTAAAGAGAGTTTACCTGAAGACCGAGCATGGTTATACTTTCAACGTCAAATTATACAATGCAAACATGTACACCTATTTTGAATGCAAAACTTGGCAAGCACTATGCAAGGCTTATGCATTTGAGCCTGATATGGTTATCACCTTTGATATTCGTCCGGAAGATGATATTGAAGGTAATAGAGATATCTGGGTCGATGTGCAGACGCCTCCAGTTCTACCACTACGTGAGTTTCTCAACCATATTTATGTCTTTGATATTGTTTATTCAAAAATAGTTGACAACAAATTTCTATTGACAGCTTATTTCCATTCAAGCAAACATGTCCGGCGCTTGGTAGACATGACCTACTGCTGTCCCGGAGTTGAACTAAACTGCGAGGACATAAGTCATTATGTTTCATGGCTTGAGGATCTTCATACTGTCAAGACAAATTTTCTTCCTGCACTTAGAAATGTTAGTACTCAAAACGTGCGACCAATAGTGATCGTATTGAACTACGATCACATCTATTTAAGAGTGATGGTAAGATTTTTACTATTTGTCCTCAGTGCATCTTTTGCATACATTATTTTTTTCTTAAATTTCATTGCTAAGTATATTAATTACTATACGATGTTCTTCAACAGGGACTCCCGATGACAGTTGTGCCTCAGTGGATCGAGACTAAAGGTCACATGTCAATGGTTAGCTTACGGCCAAGATATCCTACATTGCACATGAGTGCATTCAGGATTTCTAAAAGCGATGAATGCTTAATAGTGAAAGATTGGAGCAAAATTGTTAACGATCCCAGAGAAGTACTAGGGGGCAGCAATGAGAAGCGCAGCCCACGATTAGGAGATAGGTTCATCTGCATGCTCCAGTATGATGAATCAGGAGAGCTATACATGTTCTATGATATTTTACCTGAGAGAGAGCAGCAGGAGTGATTTAGCTAGTTCATGCTCTTAGTACTTGTCCTCGCATGTCCGTGTTCTTCGTCCTGAACTTAATTTCAAAGGATGATTTGCTTTTGTGGTGTTATGAACGCTTGTAATATCATGACCATGTTGAACTCGATGATATCATTGCTTCTGGTACAAGTGAATGAGTTTTCTTTAAGCTAGTGTTGGTGGTGATTAGATAGCGGTAATGACTATGATGATTAAACAGTGGCAATGACTACTATGATGATTTTTAGCTAGCTAGTATACTGTGTTAATGATATGATGCAAGAGTTTTTATATTAATATGATGATGATGATGATGATGAGTTATTATATCATATGATGATGATGATGAAGAATTTGACCCAAGGTAAGTGATTAAGTAGTACTGGCTAGCTAGCTAGCTGCCATTATCTCTTTAATTATCAAGCTTGATTAATTATTATCTGATCAAATTCCATTCTCGTAAAGGCCCTGAAGCAGGCGCAGGGGACTGATCTGTGTGCATACTGCGTTTGCGAGAACATTCGCATGATGGCGTCCGAAAGGAGCAGATCTCAAAGACAGGAATGGGTACGTTTGTCAGAACACTATTCATAATTTTTACACCATTATCGATATCTAGTCACACAACTAATAAACATGCATATTGATCTCCTTCTTAACAGTTCAAAGAGGTGCGGGGCAAGCCCCTAGAAACAGAGCGCGTACAAGCACTTCAAGAGGAAATAGCGGGATTTTTGCTCGACCAGGTCATAGATCCGAAGGGAGAATACCATTACCCGCTACCGCCCCCATTAACCACTTCCAATTGTCATCGTGCTCCGAGGGCACCAATTAGGCTAATGCTACTGGCTCCGAAAGCAACATGTAGGAGAAATTGTATATAGCTATACATGTGTGTATGTGTGAATTGGTGGTTTGTGAGACATTTGATGATATATATATGATTGGTTCTACTAAAAATTCTATTTATATATATATATATATATATATATATATATATATATATATATATATATATATATATATATATATATATATGCATAATGTGTACAATGTGTAGTATCGTAAAATACCAGCAAACGAAAAAGAATTAAATGGGAAACACAAAATTAAATGAAAAAGAAATCATAAAACCAAAAAAAAAACCTTGTAGTACCAACCGGTACTAAAGGGATCCCGGCCCCCGGAGCTGGCTCGTGCCACGTGGTTGCCCTTTAGCACCGGTTCGTGCTTAACCGGTACTAAAGGGGGGGGGGCTTTAGTGCCCACACTTTAGTGCCGGTTATGGAACCCGCACTAAAGGACCTTACGAACCGGTGCTATTGCCCGGTTCTGCAATAGTGTTGAGCTTCAACATTCTTTTCTCTTCGGCATACTCTTTCCTTGCCATGACAATGGCATCAAATCCTTCCTTGATATCATTGTCTCCGGCCTTGGTTCCCTTCGCTTTCTTGTTTCCATTGGGCCTATAAGATTTTGTCGCGGAGTGAGGAGTGGGGCTCGTCTCCTCAATGGCGACATCTTCTTCATCCTCAACCAACACACTCTTCTTCTTCGACGATTCAAAAGTCTCTCTAGTTTTCCACTTCTCCACATCCTTGAGCTCTTCGTAGGATGATGAAAAGTGAAAGCTTTTCCTTTCCTTTTTTTCTTCTCGCCTTTCATGTTCCTCTCCCGAAACAATCCTTGCGCAATCATTTTCTACAAAAAAACATATCATCATCAACATAGTGAACAAAGAGGAAATATTTGACAAAGCATGGACGAGAGGAAATATTTACCAAATCACTATCACCGCAACCACTTGGGTTCATGCGAGCAACATTTGACAAGCAACCGGCCCACTTTGAGCATTCGGCGTTGATGGTGGACCAACGTTGGCGTAGCGAGTCGCTTGAATGGAAGATACCACTTGTGTTGCGCTCATCGAAATATGCATTGATGCATTTCCAATAGGTGCTCACCATTTGGTCGTTTCCAACGCTTGCATCTTGAGAGATTTTCTTCCAAGCGGTGCATATCAACACATCCTCCGCGGTGCTATAATTGCCACTTCTTCCCTTGACAATGAAGCCCTCATCATCCACATCAAGATTGCCATCATCATATTGGGTTTCATATTCTTGTGACTCATATATGTAATCATCATTTGCAACATTTGTTGCGTGCATGAAAGCTTCATCATCAACACTACAATTGCACGGACAAACAATCAAGGACACAAAAAAAATTGAAACAACAAATGAGAGCACAACCGCAAAATTTATACCTTTGCGACATTCCGTCGAACATGTTGGAGGCGGTGGCCGTCGGCGTGGCCACATCTTCCTCCACGGTCGGAGGTGGCGGCGGGGGAGGTGGAGGAATGAATGTGTGGCTGCTGGAGGAGGCCACCGGCCGCACCGTCTGCGACTCGTCATCCCGACCTTCACCGGCCGCGTAGAACTGTCGTCCGGGTTGCGGCTGCGGTTGGCCGGCCGTTTTACGCTGCCTCCTCGTCCCTTCGCCGGCTTCACCGCCTGCACGGTGGCCACCGGCCGGTGGGCGGGGGGCGGCGGCATGGCCGCAGATGCGGGCGGGATGGCAGCGGCGGCGGCCACGTGGCTCAGCCCACCGGCTGCGGCGGCGGCGGCGGAGAAGGTGGCGGTGTCGTCGGCATTGGCCATGGTGGCGCCGGACGGCGGGGGGCGGCGGCGGCCGGGAGGGTCGCGGGCGGGCGGGAACGGAAATGAAGTGGCGGTTTGGCGTTCGCGGGCGGCGGCTAGTTTTGGACCAGATGCATCTCGTGATTTATATTTGCATCGCGAGGTGTTGCATTTTACATCATGAGAAGGCCGCGGTCCAATTTTTTTTCATATGAACCGTCTGTTGGAGCAGCGTTTTTTGTCCCAGACGGTTCAAAAGTTAGGTATTTTTACATTTGGATCGTCTACTGGAGATGCTCTAAGGAGAGGTACGAGGTGCATGCACTCTGTCCAACCTCAGAAATGGATAATATTCACAGAAGCTACAACATGCTTATGTTACGTGACAAGTATGCAGGACACGTGAGAAGCTGGAATTATGAGGGCTCTGTGCGCGTACATGCTATGTCCAGAAACGTACTAGTGCTAATCAAAATCAGGAGAGGACTTGTGCACATGCAAACACAAGTATGGAGTTCTATATGTGCACGTCTTTCTTACAAAATTAAAGACCTGCGCGCCTAATTTGCCGTGCCTAATGGCCGGTTGTTAATTAATTTTACCAGTCGTCAATCCGTGCATTCACACGGGCTAGTTATTTACAACTATGGTTCAACTATTTCATAACTCTTAAGAATTTTGTATATTATCAAGACGATAAATTCTTGAATCAATGATTCTTATACCAATTACTGAAAAACAGTGAGATCTATATCAATTAATTATTGGTTATTTTCAAAAATTGTCAAATGATTTTGCCGATGGAAAATTTTGAGCAGTTCATGCCGACATACACTTGAGAGTAACATAAAGTTCTTAATTATGTTCTCTATGTTAAAAAAATACACTTAATGCTAAAACCGAACTACTCAATTATCCAGGAGAAGTCTATATATGCAGCAACAGTGCACCGCAAGTGTTCCTTCGGTATCTTCGACCTCGATTCTATCAAAAGTAGCACTCCATTGAGAGATTGGTCACTGTTAAACATAATTGGAATTTAGGCGCACACGAAGTTATCAAATCATTATCATATCAAATCTATCCAGATATAGCTCTCCAATAGTCCCACACACCATTCCGATGATGCTAATCACGAGAATAAAAGAGAATTGTGGTGAATAAGGGACCACTTTGTTTTATGTATGTCTACTCCTAATGTCTCAGTTGGTAGTCTCCGTTCCGGGTTTATTTTCGTCCCACCTCTTCTGATTTTTTTTCGTCCTCACTCCCACCTCCCAGTTTCGTCGGTTTTTTTGTCGGGTTTTTATTCGTCCCCCTCATCCTATCTCCACCCATCCCGCCGCCACCTCCATCCCCTAGGTCGCTCCCCTCTATCGCCGCCTCTGACGTACGATCTCGCCGCCGCCGACGTCCGGGATCACCGCCGCCGGCAGGGCCCTCCTCGTCATGGCCTTCCTCGCCTGCCTCGCATGGGTGTACGCCGTCGTCCGGTACGCTCGCGCTCTCCCTCCCTCTTCTTCCCAGATCTATCCTCTGATCTCCCCTCGATTCGTTCACAGGCTATGGCAGGACGCGCAGACCCGGGCGATCCTCTCCGGCCTCCCTGATGTGGTTCGGTGATCAACGCGAGCCAGGAGGCGGCCATGGGGCCTTGGTCGCCTGCTCGGGACACGGGGTCGCCACGTCTGCCGCCCCCGGCGCCTCATGCTCCGCCCTAAGGAGCTCCACGTCCGCCGCCATTGAATTCTGGTACGCCTCGTCGACCATGATAACCATGGTGCCCATGTCCATGGTTGATCAACCAAGCTACTTGCCTAAGTTCTTGCTGCAGGAAGAAAAACTAGAAATTCTTGCACTGGCTGCCGCGGTCCATGCGTTCCTGTGGTAGTGACCGGAGACTCTGATGCGGAGACGTGTAATTAAGGGCGGCACAGACGAGGATGTGCAGCGGCAGACGTTTGACCGCTACCTAAACAAGCAGATGGCCCTGCGAGCCGTGGACCAACCTCCAGCTGATGTGGCGTGCCGCGGGGAGATTTATCCCAACGAGGTATGCCTGTGCACAATCACCATCTGAAACATATGGATGCAAATGCTTGGTGCTGCGTGCATGCATATATACTTACTTCTAAACATAATTACAGTAGCATAGCTAGGAAAAGCCCGCCACTGATTGTTGTGATGGAGATGCCTCACCCAGGTGTCTGGTTTCTTTTGAATCCAGATCACCTGATCTGCTTCTGGCGACCTGCGATTGGTTACCTCTTGGAATGGAAGCAGAGGTAGGTCTCAGTCATCGCTGTTGTGCCATGTTGCGATGGGATGCAAGAAACAAGGAGCCCAAAAATTAAATAAAACAAATCGACGCCAAAAAGCGATGGGGGGTGAGTAAGGTATTCCTATTTCTTTCCGTCTGCGGATACATTGACGTTTTGTATTCACATTTTGTTTTATTATTATTGTTATATACATTACGGTCTTGTTTCCTGCGGTCATCATGCCCTAGCCGAGCGAGGGTTGTAGTCATCACCGCCAAGCCGAGCGACCGCCGCCACGCTGTGCGCCAGTCAGGTCCCGTGCATTGATTGTGGCTGGTTCCGCCGCTCATCCTCAAACTCTTTCATCACCGTGCGCCGTGGCTGGTTCCGCCGGCGGAGGCCGTGGTGGTCCATGATGCGGTTTGTGTATTTCTTAAATCTCAGTTTCCTTTCCCCCCACAAATTAACGCTATTGTTTTATATGTGCAGATCAATGAATTCATTAAACGTGGTAGAGCTTCCAAGGTACATGTTTATATAATTGATCATCGAAAGAATACAATGATGGGTAAAGCTAAAGCTCAACAGCGACTTATAGACAATTTGGAGGACGAGTTTGCAAAGGTAACTTCTAGCCATTCCAGAACAGTTATAGATTAAGGACATGATGACCCTCACTATTGTGAAGATAAATCTGTGTATATATTATCTCATATGAGATGTTCTTTGTCCAGTGCTTGGTTTGGTACATTGAAATCAAAGTGTTGTTACTTGCCAAGCCATTGGTTTATATAAGATGTTATTACTTGCAAAGGGTACTTGTTAATTTAATTCATCATTTATACACATTAACTTTGCAGTCACGTCTTCACATCATATTTGACCTGCATAATTGGTTGTGTGCTTATATCTACTATTCAAACCATATTATCTTAGAACTTCCTTTAATTTACAGTTAACTTAGTTTACTGCCTACCTGTATATTTTATGGCACATATTTATTCTTTATTTAATGAGTGATTCCTAAAAAAATCTGCACATCTTGAAGGCAACTGATGATCTCTCGCTGTCCTTTGTGGCATCATGCGTGCACCTAAAATTTGCATATTATCAAATTTCCAGAGAAAGAGGGTGAGCTCTTTTTGTGGCCATCATCTGCATAGCACCACACCTAGAGCTAAAATCAAGTAACCTTCATGGCTTTTGTTGACAAGAAAGATAGTGAACTTAATTTTAATAGCTTGAAGTTAATTGCACATGTTTCATACTGCATTGCACATTGGCCGACACACTCGACCACGACAAGCAGCAGCTCAGGAAGCACTTGGGCACAAGGGTAGTAGCCAAGCGGCGGTAGCATTGCAGGGCCCCGATGTGGAAACTGGGACAATGACGGCCAACTGCTCACGTGTGATCCGGACGGGCACTTCCAAATCACCATCGACGGCGATCCCAATGTAAGTGGTGCCCCCTCCCTCCATCGTCCCACACACATGAGCCCCACATGCTCAAGGTGGCGGCGTCAGCAGGTCACTCGTACGCCGATGAGGGCAGCCATCTGATTCCGTGAGAAGCCACCCCGTGACTCCCTTCCCTATGTGACTCCCTTCCCTCTGTGACTCCCTCCATACACTCGGGCCATTGCTAGGATGGAAAGTTTGGAAATACATCAGTGCCATCTATCGTGTTCTAGCCTCACATGGATGCAAAGTGCTTGACAAAAGGCTGCACCTACAATCTTCTTGAATTTTTCACTGTATAGAAAAAGTGAATACTATACCTTTGGGTGACATGCATATACTATGAACTCTCCCAGTTCTTTAAATTCTCATGTTGTGTTAGTGCATTATAATTTGTTTGGTACATACACTGCAATGAACTGACAGCTAGAAGCTTTCCTTTTTCTTTAGCACTGCTTTTGAACTACAATTGATGCTTTCATTACAGTTAATTTTATTTTTCATATGAAGTATGCCTTTTGTTCAGTCCTACAGGGTTCAAAAATTGATTTACAGTTGTGCTAATTGATGGTTTCTAGACCCAAAGGAGCATTGGCAACCTTAGGTAGTTGGGCACCAATGTGGAGTCCCTGCAGAAGCTGCTCACTCCGAAGGTCGTCTTCTCCAAGGCCTCACTAGACTTCAAACATGACCGCTCCATCAAGGTATCTACCCACGTTTCCAATTACCAAACGTATCCTTTCACTTGGGCCGAAGGACAATAGCTTCGTCTTAATCATTTGAATCCATTAATAGATATTCTTTGTTTGAGTTGAATCTATGAAGATTCCCATGGAGCAATGGGGTATTCTCATGCTGCAATTATATGCCTCGGGGTGGTCAAACTAAGGTTATCTTTCCTGTGGCTTTTTTTATTAGATACTCCCTCCATCCCATAATATAAGAACATTTTTCGAACGTTCTTATATTATGGGACGGAGGGAGTACATGCAAAAGTGTGTCACTTTCTTGGATCATATTTGGTTCTTAAAATTTCAGATGTCTCATACAACCATCATTTATCTTATTAGCAGTCCCTGTACACGTTTCTTAGATCATATTTGTACCTCAGTTGGCCGTATCAGCTACCATGCTCTGTACGGACTTTTCGTCGTCTCCTATTCCAGATACGTGCCTGGAAGCTCGACCTCGTACATCTGCCTTCATTTTCTGAATCTATGCCATCTTTCTAGGTGAAATATTCTTTGTCGAAGGCCTCTCCCCAAACAATAAAACTGTGAGTTCTAGGTAGGAGCTAGAAATCTTGTCCACCTCCACATTTGGTTATTTTCTTTATTTGAAACATGGTATAAAGTTGCTTGGGTAGTAAACATGATTTATTGTACAAATTGTCATGAAATGAGCTTACTTCTAGACGAGGAAACTAATTGTGGTGTCCCCTGTTTTTGTAGAGCAACATGAACCAAGAGTAATATTTGATAGTGCGTGCCGGAATGCGAAGGATCATGGGGAGAATCATGTATCTGTGCGGTGTCATCACTCACCAACAACTAATTGTGCCTCCCTCGTCGGAGCGGAAGCTGCCACCCCCGCCGCCGAGGACATCTTATTATGTGATGAGCATTATATTCCTCACCACACAATAGTTTCCAACATGTGATGTTAATTTTCATCCACATGCTTTGTCACAAAAAGAATATGATGTGAGGTTAGTCTTGTATAACTCTTTTTATTTATTTCCAATTTATTAACCATATAATCTCTTGTCTTGGCATTTTCAAGAAGATGATTTATTTGACCAGTGCCACTCAATAGATGTGCATCATCCTTGGGAATTATATTTATATTTCGTAAATTGCAGCAAACCGAGAAAAATGAAGGATCAATATGACTAGCCATAAGGACTTGCTTAGAAATTACTGTTCTTTCCTGACATCAATAGCAATATGCTAGATCCAATGCTTTATAAATCTATTATATGTCAACTTGTCGGTTTGTTTCTCTTTCTTGTGACTTCCTTTTTTTCATTCATGTTATTACTCGCGCACTTGAGAGCTAAGTCTGATTTTGTTGAGTTTTTTAATAGAAGTCTCGATGGTATGCATGAATAAGAATATCTCTACTCCTAATGTCTCAGTTGGTAGTCTTCGTTCTGGGTTTTTTTTCGTCCGGTTTTTTTTCGCTGGTTTTTTTTGTCACATCCCCGCTGCCACTCCTTCGTCCACCGGTTTACCAAAGAAAAAATAAATAGCCCAGCCACCCCGCAGTCCCGCACGACCTTCCCTCCTCGATCCCACCTCGACATCCATTTCGCCGCCACCTCCTGCTCCGCCCCGCCGTGCGCCGCCCGCTGCCCCCGTGCCCGCGCCGCCATCCCCAGTATCCACTCCGATGTCCGAATCCCGCCGCCGCACCCGTATCGCTCACCGTGGCCGATGATCACGTCGACCGGGACCGCGACCCTCCCCAAACTTTGCATCATCCTCCGCGATCCAGATTCAGATCCCACCCGCCGCCCGCCCCGCCCCATGGGCGGCTGCCACGCCAAGCCGCACACCCACGACCAAGATGGCGCCTCCCCGCCGCCACCCGCGCCAGCCATGCCGCCTCCACCCTCCTCCATGGTGCCGCCACGCCGGTCTCCAAGAAGCACTGGACGTTGTCCACCTTCTTCCCCTTCTCCACGCCCAGCCCCAGCACGGCGCACCACCTCTTCTCCTCCTCCTCCGCGACCTCCCCCAGGGCCTCCTCCAAGTCCCCCGCCCCGGCGGGCCCCAAGTCACCGGCGCCCGCCACCCCGGCCAGGCGCCTCCTGCGCCCGCCCTTCCCTCCACCCTTGCCCGCCAAGCACATCCGCCAGGCGCTCGCGAGGAGGCACGGCCCGCCGAGCCCGGCGATCCCCGAGGAGGACGGCGACGGCGGGAGGGGCCTCGACAAGGGCTTCGGCTTGAACAAGGGCTTCACCGCCAAGTACGACCTCATGGACGAGGTCGGGAGGGGCCACTTCGGCTACACCTGCCCCGCCAGGATCAGGAAGGGGCGCGCAAGGGGGACGCCATCGCCATCAAGGTCATCCCTAAGGCCAAGATGATGACCTGCCCGCAACCTCTGCAAACCCTTGAGTTTGGATCCCTTTGCTTGTTTTTCTGAAAATTCATGCCGCGGGAGTTTATAGGCGATCTTAGATTTGTGAAAAAGATCAACTATATCTGTGGGTTTTATGTTGTACTACAAATGTCCTTCATGTTTATTTAGTAGAGTAAATCTACTAAAATGTTTATTGACTAGAGAAAGGTAAAGCATGTTTTTCTGAAAGCAACCGCTGACTAATCTAATCAAAACTGTGGAGAACTGGATGCACGCCAGATGATTTCTTCAGAACGTGGCTTTGTTATAGAGGTTCTGACACCAAATGCTGCCTTCCCCTGACATCATGGCTTCATGTACTAACATGCTATTGATCCACATTGTGCATTGTGAAAAGAATATCTGATTTTATCACATGCAGCATACCTTTATATATAAGAATAATATGGATTACGAGATCTTCTGCGTTCAGCATTGTTGCATGGTACGTACTAGGTAACATATTAAATTATGTGCTGTGAAATATTAAATGTACCCACTTGAATGATGAGATCTGAGTAAGTCCTGTCATTTTTTGTTATGGAGTTTACACTTGATATTCCGTGATCTGGTGTAAGCTCTCCATAGTTGCAATCTCTGTTATTTGAGGATTAATATCAATGCCTCACTTGAGGATTAATATCATCATTTTGTCGTAGCTAGGCATGAACTTAGTTCCTCAGTGCTCGTATGTACATTTTTTTTGTATCATCTGAAGTTGCTCTAATCTCTTGTCAGATGACAACATCCATTGCAATAGAGGATGTCCGGAGGGAGGTGAAAATTTTGAAGGCTTTAGCAGGGCACAAGAACCTGGTTCAGTTTTATGATGCATATGAGGACAACGAAAATGTCTACATAGTCATGGAGTAAGTTCCAGTACCTTGATACTCACAATGTGTTTTGACTTTAATTTTACATGCTATGAGGATGCTCTCCTTAAGATGTCAAGTAGAGTAGAGTAGCTTTTTGCCCTCGTTATCAATACTCTCAACTACAAGCATAGAAAACAAACTCACTGAATAATCAGTTCCATTTTATTAAGCCAACTTCAATAGTTTTCCAGTCCCTTTTTATTAAGATTCTTTGATCTACTTATTGTTGGTGCGGCAATGATTACCTCTCAGAAGCATATAATGCGTTATATTGTGTGCTTAAAAACGTATTTAACAACCATATGTTATTTCATACATATGTCTGGACGTGGACGGTTAGTTACCTTTTTCAGTTCTTAGGTTAGTTCTTGTTCTTACGAGGGTTCTTGTTCTTACGTTAGTTACTGTCAGTTTAAATAATCTGAGCAGTTATCACTTGATAATGCATGATGAAAATGAACATACATTAATGTCATTTGGGGCAGCCACACTGTTTTAAATATGCTTGCAGTGCAACTGGATACTCTTTTATTTTCCCGCCCAATTGCCCAAACTTGACAACAAATATTTCACCAATAAAAAGGATTTCCAGATATGGCCAAATCCAGATGATGTCATTACTACAGGTCGTTGAATGTTGCCTTATATTAGACATCTTTTTTTTTTGGCATCTATGTTTAGCTTCTATACCTTCTGCTGATGGTGATTCCTGTACGCTCTATTCTGGATTTCAAATGCCATGCACGCTATGTTTAGTTTTTTTAATATTTAATTAAATATCCCGTTGTTTAGGTTGTGTGAGGGCGGGGAGCTTCTGGATAGAATACTTTCCAGGTAAGCTACAAGTCATCATTTTGTTTAAAATGGTTGAAAGATGTTCAACGTTGGCTCTATATTTTCAAGGGCATGTGCTTCTCTGAAGATGCTTCGGCTGCATTTTTATTTACCCATCATTCAGTGGAAAATCACTGATTCCTCACGGATGCAGATGATGAGTACTCACATTTTTGGTCTTACAGATTTTGTCAGACTATGATGGGTTACGACAATTTTGGTCTTACTGATTTCGTCCGGGAGATAATCAGATAAGACAGACACTTGACCCCCAACTAACCACATCTAGCTTAGCTTCACTAGCCGCCATTAACTAATCACTCACTCAACTCGTAGCTTGGTGTCGTTCTGAATGATTCCATATCCGTTACGTAGATTCAACTGGATGCTCTTGCTTGATCCCTAAATTATGCCCTACACCTATCAAATTATTAGCAACTATGTACTCGATTCATGGAATCTGTCGAGAAATGTATGCACCTTTTCCTTGCATATTTAATTATTTATACTAGGGGCATCATTTTAAAGTTAGTATTCATTTCGTGATACACTACACATTACCATTCATTCTGTGCTAGCAAAATATTTGTTTATATAGCTTGCTATCATCTAATTTAAGATTGAATTTCCTGAATCTAAATTCTCAAATATGCGGGCAACATGGACCTCAAGATAGGTAAGCAAGAGAAGGACCAGTTCCTAATCATTATGTTTGTTCTTCTTGGACTGTCGTTGTTACTTGCAGTTTGCCTCTGCTGCCATGTGGTAATGTGCAACCATCAAGGGCTTGTCATGTTGATCCTCAAGAAGTAGTAGGTTGACGACAGACAAGGCGTCCAGGAAGCCAGAGCACGGGAGAGCGATGCCGCTCAAAGGGTGAGGTTGCCAAATGGTGCGGTGACACTAGCTCGATGGCCAAGCAGACTATATTCTGGACTATTTACAAATCATGGACTAAAATTGCCATGAATTATTCGACTTCTTTCTGGACACACATATTTCTTTTATACTCAAGTCTGATATTTCTTGTATTTATTCTATAGTTAAGTACAGTAGTTTCAGATTCTTTTACAAGTGCTTCATGATTTTACCCTGTGTGCAGAAATCTTCTAAGTTGCCGCTGAAGGAAGAAGACATGGGGTCGGAAAAATGTTAAGATTGACTTGATGTGTGGTAAGGAAAATCCAGTCGAAAAGTTTTTGTTTCTTGAACATTCACTACTCAGTTATTCTTTTAGGTACGCATAATCATCCAAGTTATAATCAATTCCTTTTATGCATGCATAATGACCATTCCTCGGCATCAAGTTCTTCTGGTTAGTAATTAATACTCCCTTCCATTATGGATTTGCATGATGGTTGTTCATTTTTTGGGATAGCTTACCAGGCTTATGCCTTGAAAACTGAGCTACCTCCATGATTATGCTTCTGGTCTCAGTAGAATTGTTGTTTCGCCAAAATTCAGATGCGAACAGGAGTTCCTGATACTAGATGAACATACCAGCCTACTTGCCTACAACCAAGGTAGAATTATCAGCGGGGACACCACAGTTAGAGCCGGCAACTGAAGAAAGCCTGCAGATAGCTACCATCAATGTCTTTCTTTTAGCCAAGATCTTGCACGTGATCGGCGTTTTCGAAGCCTTATCAGCAGTTGAGAATATAAGGCGAGAAGACGCAGGTGCACGATACATTGGATACCACAAAGTAGACACGTTTCTACAAACGGACATGGCAGAATATCTATACCACAGTTGAAGCAAAGCACCCTATATCCATGAAAATAAATAGTATACGGATTCCGACGTCAAGGAAGAAAATTAGACAATAACATTTGATGAATATTCAAGTTCTTGGTTGAAAGTAGGAGTGCTTATGAGGGGTGCTGCTATAAGGGGATGGCGGTAATCAGAAGAAATTTGCAATTTGGTGAAATAACTACCTCATAGAAGAGTTAATTGGTTTCGATGTAGGAAAAATCTGCAGGCTGGTTAAGCTTTGATGTATAAATAGTAGCACTTCGCTGTGTGTAAAAAAAGTTCTTGCTAAGGTTATTCAATGGGCTAAGTTTTCTAAACAGTGTTGACTTGATATTACATACTAAAATCTCGAGAATACTTGATGGACCAAGGCAAGTAGTGTTTGTAATGACTTGGTTTATAATAGGCATTGCCATCAAATATTTTAAACTTGCAGATATTCCCGTTCATATCATGACATCCACAATAACCGAACTATCCTGCTTACAATGCTTCACACAAATAGATAAAAAAAATATAAGTCTTCTTATCAGAAATAGACACCACCATATGTGTGGAGTGTGTTGTAGTGCTCCACAAATATTTTTCCAGGACTCCTGAAAACTTTTAAGGATAGAGCGAATTGTGCACAACAATTTCCATGAAATTCCTTCTATTGTGGTGGCAAGTATAATACTTAGTCCTGAAAAATATTATTTTGTGTATAATCGAACACTTAAATAACTGATTGAGGGGATTTGAGAGGATGGAGAAGATGGGGGCACAATAGGGAAATGGATGGAGAGAGAGAAAGAAGAGAGTGGAGATGAGAGACAGGGTGAGAAAGAGGGTCTTTACATAAAAAAAGGTCGACAATGATGGGTAAGCATGATTAGTACGAGGGTAAAGTATATATCATACAACCATTGTCATATACAAGGAGCCCGTAGCAACGCACGGGCATTATACTAGTATAGATAAATGTTCTAGTTGTCATTCTATTAATTAGTTCACCTCAAATGAAATCGAAAAGGAATAAGAGCTGCCATATAACTGATTGTTGCACCAATCTAGCCTAATATCATACGAACATATGCACCACGAAAGCTCTACTACAATCCAGTCCATTTATTACATTGTAATGAGATAAAATTGCTTAAACATCACTCGAGATGCCCCAAAGATGAGATGTGTGAGAGCAGAAGCAAAACCATGCACTGAAAGCTCATGACGCTTGCATCTTGACACACAGGGAATGAATGGGACATGGGCAAAGCAGGGACGGATTCAAGGGGGGACGAGGGGGAGGGGGGGGGGGGGGGG
>LR738712.1:798622821-798635693 GCA_902687465.1 Secale cereale | reverse complement strand
CCCCCCCATGGGCTGCCCGTGTACTCTTTCCAAGTAATTGCATGCAAAAGACCCAAATTCCAAGGAATAAATAAAAGGAAAGCAGCCCACATCGGAAGCAATATGGCTGTACGCACAGTTTAGATCTCCTCTAATCACCCCTTAAAAAAGATCTCATTTAATCGCTTCGTTTCCAATCTGCTTTTGCGTTCTACCGCCAACCGCCTGCTAGATCGTCTATCGAATCTCTATGTCGAGAAAGGAAGGGATACGCAAGCGCCTCCTGTTGATCTACGGTGCATTTTGGTCGGCCGGCCGCACGGATGAGCTCGACTAAATGATAAAAACGGTTAGTTTATTTTTATCATCAGATTCGTTCGTGTCTTTCGAATAGTAGAAGTGTAGTCGTAGAACTACAGACACATTAACAATTAGCTAGAAAATTTCGATTTTTGATACTGTCTCACAAATCAAATTTTGAATCAATGGGTATGTAATATTTGATTATCTAGGGCATGTTTGGATAAGAGCCCCAACGTGCCCTACCAAATATTTGGCGTTGATGAGTTTGGTACCCACTGTTTGGTTGTGATCGAATTATTTGAGTCTCCACGGCTCTCATCCCGTTTACAATACCAATTTTTTTAACGAGGCGTTGGTGGTGCTTTCCTCCACCAAAATTTTGGCATTCCGTTGGTTAGCTGGGTGAACACAACACATATGAAATCGACCTTAGGTCTTCAAATATGTACTATAATATGTATCTATCTATATCTATCATATGATTTTTACACTTCTAGTTCTTGCCCCCCTATCTCTATTTTCTGGCTCCGTCCCTGGGGCAAAGCAAGCTCAAACCTGCAGAAAAGAAGCATGCACTGAGTTATCGGGCAATAAGATTGACACATGGGTGGAAACGACTCAGCCATCAGGTGCCATAATATAGGCGATGGTTAATAATTATAGATTGCAGCTATATAGTACCAAGCTAGCAGTGTTCAGTGCTAGACGTGGGTGCAGATTTTGGTTGCACAATGTCAAGGCGGCAGACTAAGGCAAATGCAAGCCTTCATGTGAGGCGGACATGAAAATTGACACCACCCACAACGTCTCGGGCATGAGATGCAATTGAAACTGTACCTCCAGATAGAACATAGATCGGCGCACAGCCCTGGGAAAATCACAAATAAATCATCAAAAAAGAGAATAAAAATTTCAAGATCCGATCCAATCATGAAGACAGGGTTATCTTGGACGATGATCATCTGCCGGCAGTGGCTCGGCAAACCAGCGGTAGCCGGCAACGCAGTCGGCGGCAGCATCAGACCACGAGGCTAGTACTAGCAGTGACGCGATCAAGCACGACAGTCTGTGGAGCCAAAGCGTGGCGGCGTGCTTGACCAGCACTGGCGTCTACTCCTTTATATCTCCCGTTGCAACGCACGAGCATTTTTTGCTAGTCATCAAAAAAGAGAATAAAAATTTCAAGATCCGATCGAATCATCAAGACATGGTTATCTTTACCCTGATTCATTATCTTACCCTGAACCTGATATTTACCTGAACGCAAGAAATATCCACCATAGATGAATAATACTGTTATGCGTGCTGTCTTCGTAGAACCTGATATTTACATGTTGCAGATCGATGCCCCTTTTTGAATCCTGCTCCTACGTGGCAGTAACATGGAACAGCTCTCACGGAGCAGGCTAGCACCTTCCCTTGATGTCAGCCATTGTTGAAATTTGGGGCGAGTCATGACAAACCTAGTGGCCTAGCCTCAATCAACATCACATGAAGATGATGCAAAAAAGATCATATTAATTAATAGGACTCTGACCGACGACATGTAAAAAGAAAATAACTGTGAGGACAGTAATTCGTATGCAATACGATCTATTATATATTGGCACAGAAATTGACCAATGAATCTGGTTAAACTTAATTTACGAACAAATAAATGGTTAACTCGGGAGCTCGAGGAATGGATGTCTGTAATTAGTGTAGATAGATAGATAGATCCCCCGAAAAAAGATAGATAGGTACATTGTTAACTTATTCTGTCAAGATAATCAATGACCGTTCAGTATACGTTCTGTTACCAGTTCTTCAAGGCATTCAAGATATTGTCTCTGATTATATGATGAAGATAGGTATTAGTGTTGGGCAGAATTATTGCATACGTATCAATAATTTTTGTGACCGTTTCTACTATTGAGCATATTAAATATGAGGGGAAATACGCATTTCTTGCAGCATGTAGTGCATATATAATATGTGTGAGAGGAGCAATCCAAACTTTGGTTAGTATCACCTCTCCCACTTCCTCATGAGATCCTGGTCCAAAGTAAAATATATATGGTACTGATATACATTCTGCATATATAATCTCTGTGAGAGGAGCAATCCGAACTTTGGTTAGTGTACCTCACCTCTCCCACTTCCTCAAGAGATCCTGGTCCAAACTAAAATATAGGGTACTAATATACTTTCTGCTCCTAAGCATAATTTAGCACACATATTCAGTGAGAGGGGTAAGTTATTTAGCACATCATGATAATTAATGTGGGAGTTTGTGGTTATTGGGAAAAGGAAGTTACACATGAAAAATTCACTTGCTATACCGGAAGTGTTATTCTGTGCTCGAGCACATATACACTTGTTATCGTACCCCTCTGTTCCCCTCGAGATCTCCAACGCACGCTGTATAAGCCAGGTATATCTCAGGTATTCCTGTTAGTAAACAGGGCCGATGGCCCACGTTTGACTGCAAGGCGTCCAAACGCCGTCGGCCTCCACCGCACCGTCTCAGAATTAAATAGACGAATGGGCCTTATCGTTTGGATTCTGGACTAACGTCAGCGGGTACCTCATTTATTGCATTGCACAGTTACTAGCATTAAATATTATGCACCATTGAACAAGCAAACACTATACACATGCCCGTATGTGATAATCAGTAAGCAAAATTGAACCACAATGGATGGGTTGCAGGTGATTAGCAGTACGCTTGCACCAAGACCCTATAAAATCTCCCAGACGAGACGAAATCTGCTCCAGTGCTAGATATTCAAAAAACTAAAAAATTCTTAATAAATATGATCCCAAATATGTTCAGGAAGACCACCGTTCAATGAAAATGCAGAAATATTACTGCTATGTCAAACTCGTTCATGGTATCCTGGTGAACAACAATATCTGAACTAATATCAGCACTGCCCCTGTAAATGATAACCATAATCCAAGGAATGCATCACAACATGCATCTGTCAAGCCATAATGGTACCTATTAAGATGGATACACTATAAGTTCAAACCAACATCTTGAACAATCATAGGCACACTACTTCGACAACAGATTTTTGTTCCGATGTACTAACAGAAGCACACACTCACACCCCACTGAACTCATTGACAGAAATCCTAACTAACATTCACATCATCATATGTTGTTTAGACCCAGATCATCAACTTTGTGGCAGTTTTTTCGCCTATGTCCTTCCACACCACAGAACCGTCCTGATCTCGTAAGTCCTAAAACTGGTTTTGGAACATCGCCATGATCCTGCATTTATCAACATTTATCAACCAAAACTTTGTGGCAGTTTTTTCGCCTATGTGCATCTGCATTTACCAACCATAACTTGCAGAGCACAATATGCATTTACCCTGCGATTGTCTACTCCAGCCAAGCGGAAGGAGATTTGTCATCGAACTACCTGCGCTCACCCTCTCAGAAAAAAAACTTCTAAATAAGGAAAAGCAATGGCAACAATCCGACAACTCACAAAACCCAACCCAATATAGCTCCCATCTATTGCTTGAGCCGAGAATTTCAAAATCATTAACTGACTGATGAATTACATACATTACAAAATGAAAGCGTCACCGTGTTATTAGCAAATTACACCAGTTATCAACGTCACATACTACTAGAAAGCAGGGGCGGGCCCAGGATTTGAAGAGTGTGTATTCAAAATTTGAAAGGATGATGGTTTTTTTAAACCTCAAGTTTCAGAGTGCTATTTTTTATAAGTAATGTTTGTTGTTACAAATTCATAATTCAAACATATTCTCGAATTGCAAATTCGCATCGCAAATTGCAAGCAATATTAATGTATTGGACTACTTAATAACTTCTAAAATCTCAGTTTCTGTTGTGTAAACAGCACATAAATTCACTGCTAAGTGCAAACAAATCTGAAGTTTCAATATGCTGAAACAGAAAGCCAATTAGACAATAACTTACTGTTTGTATTTTGTGGGGGATGTGGAGCTGCCTAGCAAGCGGAATGCGGCCGAGGCCTGATCCGGAGTGCTGAGGTAGAAATTTGGACTTATAAACGCCCATGCCGGATGGGAGATGTCTGCACCGCGCCGCCGCCCGCCGGCCCGCGGCCACGCCCACACCTGCCCTGCCGTTTTGCGCCTGTGCCATGGCTGGAAGCGCCGCTGCGCATGGTCGCGTGTGGAAGGATGGGGTGCGATCAGAATTGGGGATTTCGGGAGGCGGCGCGACGGTTTGTTTGATCAATCGAGTTCAGCGCAATAACGCAGGCTGCAATTATTTTTGAATGGGCTGCGAGCGTGCAAGAAGTTACTGCCGTGGGCTACTGGGCCACGTGGGGTGGGAAGGGAGGGAACCAGCCAGCGCACCCAGAACGTGGGCTGAAGGCTTGTTAGCCTCACATATTGTCTCAGTTTACTTCTTTTTTCATACTTGTACGTAATATACACTATATATATGAAATCTTTTGACAAAAATAATGGGTATTCAACTGAATACCCATGAATTGAAGTGGGCCCGCCCCTGCTAGAAAGATGTGCCATTTCCGTTTCTTTCTGAATAATATTGAAGATAGCTTTTAGAAGAAGAAAATGTAAACTGTAACATGGCATGGATATGAAGCTTCAATTCAGTGTCAAATGATATGAAGCCTGATGGCTTCTCCTGGCCTAAATTGTACGGACACAAAGTCTCTCTGTTGTTAATGTGCATACTAAGCTTTTTTGCGGGTAATGTGCATACTCGTAAAGCTTCAATTATCTGAATCCATCCAGGGAACATCACGGTGCACTCTGAAGTTGAACTACTAAGTAAGCAAGGCATAGTAATGCTAAGAAAGTAGTCATACTAAGCTGCTAATGTGCGTACTCCTAAGGGTGTGTTTGGATTGTCGTTTCCTTTCAAATATACCTCTGTAAAAAATACAGAGCTCAGACGGTCGTTTTGTTTCCTGCTGGAAACTGTTCAGAGACCAGTAAAATACAACTGTAAATTAAACACACCCGTATTGAAATACACCGATCCCAAGCGCGGCCTAAGGGTTCAATTAACTGGATCCAGTGTTCATCATGTTGCGGTCCGAACTACTAATTAGGCAAGCCATGCTAATAATTGAAGAAACTTGTTATACTAATTTGTTGACGTGCACACTCCTTATGCCTCACTTGAACTGAATACTCTGAGCATCGGACCTACTAATTTAGCAAGCCATGCTAATGATACAAGAAAATTGTCATAGGAAATTGCCAATAGTACGTCACAGACTTGTAAGATTGTACAGGTTTCGTCCAAGACTAGTATTGCCTAGTTTAAAATTAAGCTTTTGCAAGCATTCTTGCTGGATTTAACAAGTATCCCATTGACCTCTTATTCCAGCCAGGGGCATGGGATTCATCTTTCAGTTGAGAGCTCCGAGGTTGGACGCGAATTGCTCCACCACCGCCTCCTGACTCCTACAACATTACCACAAGACCACTGCCTCGTGAACTATCACAATTTTTAGCCATATAATACGAACATGTACTAACGTACATCTAGTAGGGCAGCAATTATTTTTTCATGGCAGCTATACTAATTCCACATACTGAATCGATGAGCAATTAGTTGGCTAAAGTCTGAGTCATGTAAGGGTGTGTCCTCATCTTGTATTTTTTTCCAGCAACATTTTCCACCCTCTCTCAAATCCATCTTCAGTCAGCATATGGTTCACCACCTGACATTAAGTGCCTGAATTAAGTAAGAATGATTCTACCCTAATTGTCCTAATTCCACGATTTATCCAGTCATGCCAAATTTCTGTAAATCCCTACAGAGCTCACTATAATTTCAGCACTAACCACTTGTTCCATCTGGGCGCCTGTGGATTCATCTTCCCCGTTGATAGCTCTGACGTCGGAGGCGCACTACTAGGAAAAGGCCTCTTAATGGCGCACCTAATTTGGTCATTAATGGCGCATTAGTGGTGCGCCATTACTAGCACGCCATTAGTATTTGATACTAATGGTGCACCTCTGGTGCGCCATTAGTATCTGGTATACTAATGGCGCATCGCAGATGCGCCATTAGTGTGCACAGTAGTGCGCCATTAGTATGCCTCCGAGGGGCCATGTGTACCCAGGTGCTTTGGCATACTAATGGCGCACTCAGGTAGGATGCGCCATTAGTAATGTCCGCATAGTAATGGCGCACTGGCTGATAATGTGCCATTAGTATGCTTTGGCACACTAATGGCGCACTGTGCTCTGATGCGCCATTAGTATGAATATTAGGTTTTTTTTAATATTATTTTTCTGTTTTTTTTGCACAGATTACAAAATGTATAATTGCACAGAATATAGACAGCACACATCAACAACACATTCATCAAATACAATAGAAGATTAGTCTCTGAATAGAATTCATCATATTAGTCTTCGAATACAATTCATCATATTAGTCTCCGAATTGAAAAGACCGAACAAAGATAGAACAATATATTACAAGTCTCGAGACCGCGAGTAGCGAGTTTGTCTTCACATTACAAGTCGATATCGATCATCTAAACTACCATCACATAGAAGAGAGCTGCGGTCGTCACGATGAGCATCATCACGATGAAACTCGTTTTCATCCGGTTCCTCCAACGCTCCCTCCCCTCTCCCGCTAGATAGCGGGCGTATCTAGATTCGGCCTCGGCCCTAGTGGTGTACCCTTTGTAACTGTTACCGCTGAATCGGTGAACCTGTCTCCGACACTCCTCCCAGTCGTCGTAGACTCCGGGAACCTTACCCTTGTACACGACATACGACGGCATCGCTATATATGCACTAGCCAAACGAAACGTTAGTACCAATTCACAGACAATTCATAAGCAATATATAAGTATGCAACAGAACGATCGAAAGAGAAAAGCAAGACATTAATAGCATCGATTACATCTAAGTTGAACGACTCTTGAAACCAAAGAGACATACTACAAGTTCATTAAAGTTTAATTACAACATGAGCCAATCGATGTTTCAGAACTAGACACAGCATCACTGCTTTCGACTCGACTCAATGCACCGGAGCGTGGATGAAGCCGCCGTCTATCGTGGGAGTCATGAAATCACGGGCGTTGTCAGCCTGCATTTGTAGCATTGTGTCGATGTCACTGTTCGACGGTTGATTTCTGAGGTAGAACTGCCCCGAGGTACGAAGGACATCTTGATGGATGATTTCCGCAAACTCCGACTGGATGCGAAAGAAATCTTGTCTGATGTCCGCGTCCTGGATTGCCGACACGCGCGCGGCCCAATCTTTGAGCTTACTCGGTAGCAGAAGTTGATGATGGTCCCGTACGATCGCCCGCATGTGATGGATGGCGTAGTAGGCACCCTTCTGACCGCCAGGCGGCTGCTTGACGCAGCAGAACGTCGTGTTGTGGGAGAACACGTGCTTGCCGTACTTACGAGTTGTCCTGGTGAAGGTGCCTCCAGATTTGGCGTAGCCGGCGAGAACATCATCAAGAACCTTCTTGACATTTGTGTAGTCTACAGCCGACTGACGGTCCGGGTCGAAATACGTGGCCATGGAATATTTGGGGCTTAGTAGGATGATCGTGCATTGTGTGTCACTGCAGAAAACACGGAATGTTAAAAGAAGAACGATCGAAATCTAAGAATTCATATGTTACTGGGCGGTTGAGGCGGAGAACTTACTCGGGAAAGTAAGGCACGAGGAAGTTATCCTTATCTTGGTTTGCCAGAATGACGCCTTCGAGGTAAGAACTCGCGACTTGCCGGTCCCCAGCGCTGCCCAAGATCTTGGCACGCATGTAGAAGGGGTCGACTATCACGATGTCCGGGGTCTTGTCGCGAATGATCCGCATCTCCATACTCAGCGAAAATAGCCGAACGAAGGTGTAGTGCAGCGGATGAAGGTTCAACATAGCGTGGATGTCATCAAACCTCAGGACGATCGTACCCCCGATGGAGTTATCCACAAAGCCCTTGCCCTCCGGCACCTTGGCCGCGAAAACCGGGTATGCCACATCCTTCTCTCTGAGACGCCGCTTCTCCAAAGAAAGAACACTGTCATGCAGACTCCGCATAGCACCGGTTGCAGCATCGAGCATATTTGTCGGTAGCATCGGCCTACCCGCCACATGCACCCTCCTCATTACATCCTCAGGTGAAGGTGGCCCGTCCTGAGCACGGATCGTACTCGGTGCCGGCTGGCTCGCACCCTTGTTAGTTTTTCTTTTGCGTGCCTTCTTCTTGATCTCCTGAATTGGGACCGAGTTCTGCTCAGAGACCGCCTTCTTTAGTGTGTTGGGGCTGATCATATTTCGCACCTCGCCTATCTGAGGCTCGGTGAAGTCGGCAGCTGGAGGCATCTCCTGAGAGCTGAACGGCAGACGACGCCTGTTGCAACTTGGCTTCTCCGCGGTACCGGCTTGATCGCGCACGTCTTTTGTTGGGTTGGGTTCTTGAGAAGGAGCCCCCATGAAGTCGTCACCGTACCCATGATCGGCAAAGTACTGATCGACGTTGGCAAATGTATCGTCATCGTCGTCGTTCTGATCCTGTGCCATATGCATGTTTGGATCCAGTGGCATAGGGATGTCCGACACCGTTGCGGCGGACTTGCCATGGGGACGACTTGGCGCCGGCACGACTGGCGGTGTTGTCTTTGGTGTGGTTTCCCCCGCCCCCAAACGAATCTGGCTCTTCGGCCAAAGCAGGGGCTAGCCCAGGCAGGCGCTGAGGGTCATGACGTCATCATCGTCGGCCCCGACGGGTCGAATCGGAGGTAACACCTCGTCGCAGCCTGGCAGCACCCGAACCAGTTGAACCCTAAACAAGTTGGGTGGCATCTGGGTACCGTGGAACAAGGGCTGGCCCGGTTGAACGATTTTGCCCTTGGCGACATCGACTAACTCGTTGTTCAAGAAGTGCAGGAGAGTGCACGGAACGTCGGCGGCGCCCTGCGAAAACATGTAGGGCGTCAGGGATGCCCAGTCAAAGGCAAGGAGATGAAGTCCTCGGCCGAGAGAGGCTTAATTAGTTACCGTGATGATGGCGTCGAGCTCGGCTAATGTCGAGGCACCGCCAACGGCGGGCGTGCAGTTGACGGAGGGGCCGCTTGCTGCAGAGGTGCCGGCCGGCGTACACACGGGTGCATTAAGCTCCCGTGCCGGCGTCGGAGACACCAATGCCGCCTCCGCCGGAGACACCAATGGCCCCGCCATCGCGTTCTGCGAGTTGCTGGCCGTGAAGCTGGGAATCGGGGGCGGCCCCTGTTGGCCGCCAGCAATCCACGCCTGCAACCCCTCGATCAAGCTAGGCACAATGGCGGTGATCGTCGCTCCGATCTGTTGTTGCACTTGCTCTTGGACAATCTCCGGAATCCGCGCCACCTGTGCCTTGAGTACTTGAACCTCGCGCGCCTGGCTTTCCGAGCTGGTCTTTTTCTCCTTTCGCCCACCAGCGTTATAGTATGACGACCATTTTGTCGACAAGCCTTTGCCGGCTACACGACCAGCTGACGTCGGCTTCTCGAGCTTATCCTTGTTCTTCATTACATTCAACGCCCTATTTAGAGTCGTGTCCCAAGGGCCGCTCTTAGTCGACCCCGCGCTACTGCTTTCAGTCGCCTACGGAAGGAATGTGAATCATTTAGAAATTTGGCTTCATTAATTAGAATGCAACCATATGGAGCTAATTACGCGGGGGTGTATTCCTTACCAGAACAGCCTCAAGCGCCCTGGGCTTCGGATCCGTGGTCAGCTCTCCTTTGTTTTCGGGTCCTTCTTGTACCGGGCCCTGATAAAGTTCCTGGTCTGCTTGTCACCGTATTTATCGAAGAGGGGAGGTAGGCCTTGCTCGGCACGGTCCGCCTCCTCCTTGTCCCATATAGGCTCCGCCACTCTGTAACCGCCGGGACCGAGTGTGTGTTCCCCTAAGTTGAGCTGCCGCATTTCTTTCCCCCACTGACTTGATTCGGAGTGTGCGGCGCTCGAGCAATTGATCTTGAAGTCGTTGTAGTCATCTTCGGTGATCGAAGGATGTTTCTCCTTGATCGTCTCATAACTCTCACCTTTCTCGATCATTCTCTTCACATTGGTTTTCCATGTAGACAGGGCCTTGCTCATCTTCGTGAGGGCAGCATTGTTCACTTTATTCCCTTTGAGGCTTGTGTTATCAAATTGAGCGGGGAACTTGTATCGTTCGTGCAGCTTCGTGAAGAGGAGGTTGCGGTAATTCCCGTTGTCAGGATGCCTCGGGTTCTCGCTGTTGATCGAGACGGTGCTCCGGAGAATGCACCCGAGCTGAATCGAGTACCCCTTGACTATTCGTTCGGGCGCCATTGGATTCCCGTCAGAGTCCACTTCAGTAACTTCCTCCTTGAGGGTGCGGAGCACGGTCGGGCGCCGGTCCTTCCGTTGCCTCTTCGGTTGGCTGCCATCTGTGCGTGCGCCGCCATCATCAGTGGTGGCATTCTCGGCAGCACCATCAGTGGTGGCATCAGTGGGGTCATCCTCCGCGGTACCATCAGTGGTCTCAGGATCGGTGTGGAAGGCGGCGTCCTCATACAAGTGAGGTTGTTCCTCCATCTCCTGGGACAGCTCCCAGAATGCCTTCCCGCCCGAACCGCCGGCCTCATCGTTGTTGGCCATGTTTCTCTCTAAATAGGAACAAAGTTTGGTCAAAAAGTTGGTTATTGTCAAGGAACAAAATCATGGTCTCATCATTTAGGGTTTGTCGACACCGAGGCATCCTAAAAGCTAAGCTTTTATAATTGAGGATTTTTCGACGCCGAGGCACCCTAAAAGCCTAAGCTTTCATCATTTCGGTTTTTATCGACACCGAGGCACCCTAAAAGCCAAGGTTTCATAATTTATGGTTTGTCGACACCGAGGCATCCTAAAAGCTAAGCTAGGAAGGAGAATTGTAAGTTGGGCCTAATCACTTGGCTCTATTGCCGCCTATGATTTAATGCAGCTAGAATAAAGGGGCACTTGATCCTACCTAATTAACCACTAAGATACCCCGGCCCATGCATTAGTCACAAGTACCCTATATTTCCTATTTTTAGCAAAGTCATGCTAAAATTCACGGAAAATTTCAGCATGACCTTTGCTGAAAATAGGACATATGGAGTACCCGAATTTGCCGGAACGGAAGTTAATCAACATTCCAGCAAACTCAAGGGCCTCTCGGGGTACCTGCAAAACTATCACAATGTGATCACAAGTCTTTCTCAATGTGATCATCATCTTTACAAGTCTTTCTCAATGTGATCACAAGTAATTCAGAGGCATCACAAGTAATTCAGAGCATCACAAGGCATTAGTAGTTCAGTACATGAACACGTTTTACCAAGCACATCAATATGTACTGTATTTCATTGTGGAGTGATATACAATATGTTACAGCAAAGAAACTGCTTAATCCACATGCCTCAGCTTATCAACAGTCATTACTTGTCAAATACAGAAGAAGGAACAATTTATTTGTGACATAGTTACAAATGATGACAGAATAAAGCAACACCCTGTACTAGCCTAAAAACATATAATTAGAGCAACTTCATATTGTCTAAAATCCCCCTTTTCTTTTCTTTTTCTTTTTCACCTGAGGGCATGTAAATCATGTACACCTTTTTATCTATTAAAAAAAACTGTAGACGCTTCCTTCAGTAAAAAAAAGAAACTATGGTAGTAGTGCCAGACCCATATTTTTAGGACTAATATTTAATCCATTGCTACAACTTGAGGTATATGTGTCAAGAACCCTCATGGCATGCTAAGTGTCAAAAGGTCAGCCAACAAGGCAATGGCCTGAATGTCCTTATCATGGTATTAACCTAAACCAGAAAAAAAATACCTCACTTATACGAGGGTTATATTTAACTTAACCTAGACAAGCTAGCTGTGGCACCATCCTAGGCTCATTAGGCCATGGTCCAACCCAGATATAAGATTCACCAATAGCATTGCACTAAACTACTGAAACTACTAAACTACTGAAACTACTCCAAGTCCTACACTAAACTACTAAACTACTGAAACTACTCCAAGTCCTACACTAAACTACTAAACTAAGCTAAGTACTACTGCTTGCAAGTCCTACACTAAACTGAAAATGTTTCAGTTAATTATGCTACTCCAGTACTAAGACAAATTATGCTACTCCAGTACTAACACAAGGAGTACAAGCATTTCACTCAAGGAAAATTGCACTCACAGAGCACTACTGACATTCCTCACTTGCCTGTTGCTACTACTTCAAGCACTAGTCACATTTTTTAGTTAAGCAGAACACTAACAGAGTACAACAAGCATCACAGCCAACAAGCACTGCAGATAGGGGAATCCATGGGTAGGAGGAGGATGCCATGGGTAGGAGGAGGATACCTTGGCGTGGTGTTGGCGACGGTGAGGGGCCCGTGGTCGGCGAGGATCTAGAGGAGGCGGCCCGCCGGAGATGGCCACGCACCTGGGGGAGGCCGGGGCGTCGGGGCGCGGGCGTCGAGGCCGGGGCGTCGGGGGCGCGGGCGGCGGCGGCGTAGCTCCAGGCGTCGAGGCCGGGGCGTCGGGGGCGAGGGCGTCGGCGGTGAGGGAGAGAGAGGCGTCGGGGAGAGG
>LR738712.1:798592496-798622316 GCA_902687465.1 Secale cereale | reverse complement strand
CCGGGGGGTGCTCGGCGGCGGCGGTTGAGTAGGGGAATCGAGGGTGCGGGGGGTCGGCGGCGGCGGCCGGTGGACCGGGGGGTGCTCGGCGGCGAGGGGGACCGGATCTGGCGAGGTGGATAGCGATCGAGATGTAGGGGGGGTCGAGATCGAGTGTCCATGAAATTTAAAAATATTCATGATAGTTCAAAAAGTGCCCATGAAATACAATCGAGAAATGAAGGGTACGATTTAAATACAATCGATCTTAGCTAGCTATCTGTTCACAATCTTCTTGCCCTTCTTTTTCGCAAATGGAGTTCTTCTGTGGAACGGATGTCCTTTAGGTAGGGTGGTCCTGCTTCTTCTTGTGGTGTAAGCTGCTACTTCATCATCGTGGTCATGTTCGATCCTCGGGTCGCCGTACTTGTCGAAGTCTTGCTCATTGGCTACTCCATCCATTCTGATGATCTTCCTTTTGCCTCTCCTCACGACAACACGACTGGGCTTTGACAGATCGGTAATGAAGAAACATTGGTCAACTTGGGAAGCCAGTACCCATGGCTCATTTTTCGCGGTGACGTTTGCGCCCGCGATCTTGGATTTGGCTTCGGGTATAACCATGGTGGTGAAATACCGGTCTTATTTTAGGACGCTCTTGGCCCATCTGACACGGAACATCGGGACCTTCTCTCCAGCGTAGCTCAGCTCCCAGATCTCCTCGATCCTTCCGTAGTATCTGTCCTTGTCATTATCGGTGTAGGATTCCATCGTTACCCCGGAGTTCTGATAACCATCGCTCTTCATGTCCTTGGCCTCAGTGTAGAATGTGTAGCCGTTGATATTGTACGCCTCATAGGTCATCAGGTTGTGCTCGGCGCCCTGTGACAAGGCGAATATGAGTTGTTCTTCCGCGGAAGAATCATCATGTAAAGGGTACGACAGAAGCTTCTGCTTGAACCAACGCGTGAAACATGAGTTGTGCTCTTTGATTATATCTCCGTCCGTCCTCTGTTGGCCTCGGTCATTGTATGTCTTCTCAATAAAGGTTTTGTGCTGAACCACCCAAGGATCGACCACGTCTATGTGTTGTAGCGCGACTAGGTTTTCTCTTTCAAAGTCGGCGAGTCGACCCTCGAAGTCGACATGCATTTCGCGGCGACCCTCACGGTGACCCGATCCAGCGAGCCTGCCGAGGTGCCTGTTGACGGGCAGACCAACGGGGTTCTCGATGCCTAGATAATTCGTGCAGTACGAGATGCACTCTTCGGTCAGAAAGCCCCTGGCTATGATTCCCTCTGGACGTGACATGTTGCGAACGTATCCTTTGATGACACCATTCATCCTTTCGAACGGCATCATGCTATGCAGGAACGTCGGCCCGAGTTGGATGATATCGTCCACGATATGGACCAGCAGATGCACCATAACGTCGAAGAATGCGGGCGGGAAGTACATCTCAAGCTCGCATAGTATCACCACGATCTCTTCCTGTAGCCTTCTGAGTTGCCTCACGCCAACAGACTTCCGAGAGATGACGTCGAAAAATTTGCATATGCCAAATAGGGTTTCACGGACGTGCGCGTCCATGATACCACGGATTGCAACTGGAAGTATCTGCGTCATCAGCACGTGACAGTCATGAGACTTCATCCCGCTGAACTTCAGCTTCGCCCGGTCTAGGTATCTGCTTATCTTCCCCGCGTAACCGTAAGGAAGTTGTACTCCTACGAGGCAGGTGAAAAACTGCTCGATCTCCTCCTGACTTAGAGTGAAGCACGCGGGAGGGTAGTCATTTCCGGTCTTCTTGGCCTTTTTGCCTTTGCGACGACTTTCCGTGTCCTGCTTCGCCTCATCATCATCATCATCATGATCATCATATATAGCGTGAAGCTCCTGCCTGATGCCCATTGATTTCAAGTCTGCCCTTGCTTTCGGCCCATCTTTGGTCCTCTCTGGCATGTTGAGCAGGGTACCAAGCAGACTCTCGCGCACGTTCTTCGTGATATGCATTATATCAAGGCTGTAAGGCACACGGTGGATCTTCCAGTACGGCAAGTCCCAGAAAACAGACCTCGTTTTCCATACCTTCAACAGCGGCTCTGGCGCCTTTCGCTTCTTTCCCGGCTCTGGCGCCTTTTGCTTCTTTCCCGGCAGTGGGCAATCTTTCCAATTTTTCAACAGCTCGTCTATTTCCTCGCCGCTCCTCGTACGCGGGCGTCCTCGGGGTTCGGTTTCACCATCGAACAGATCCTTGCGTTTTCTCCACAGGTCATCGTCGCGAAGCCACCTTCGATGTCCCATGAACACGGTTTTCGAAGACCCGGGATCTCTATCTAGCTCGCGATACGTTGTGTCATCCATGCACCTGACGCATCCAGAAAATCCGTGGACCACCTGCCCCGCGACATATCCGTAACCGAGATAGTCGTGCACCGTCGTGAGCAGCGCGACTCTCATAGGGAAATATTCTTTCTTTGCGGCGTCCCACGTATTGGCTGGCGTTTTCCACAGCGTGTCTAGCTCCTCTTTCAGCAGCCCCAGATACAGATTGATGTCGTTCCCTGGTTGTTTCGATCCTTCAATTAGCATACTCATGTGAATGTACTTCCTCTTCATGCACAACCAGGGGGGAAGGTTGTACATCCACACAAACACAGGCCAGGTGCTATGTGTGCTTCTCTGGCTGCCAAACGGGTTGACTCCATCGGTGCTCGCGCCCAGCACGATGTTCCTTGGATCGTTCCCAAATTCTAGGTCTTCGAAGTTCAACGCTTGCCACTGGCTCGCATCCTTAGGGTGACTCAGCATCTTGTCTTTTTTATCTATCTCCGGATCATTTGCGTCATCTTCTCGCTTCTTCTCCTCCCTATCCGCGTGCCAACGCAGGAGCTTTGCTACCTTAGGGTCCGCGAAATACCACTGCAGACGAGGAGTGATCGGAAAGTACCACACCACTTTTCGAGGAGCTTTCTTCCTCTTCTTGTATCGAGTGACGCCGCACACCGGACATATGGTAGACTCCGCATGCTCGTCCCGATAAATGATGCAATTGTTCATGCACACATGGTATTTCACGTGCGGTAAATCCAGAGGACACACGATTTTCTTCGCCTCCTCCAAACTGGTGTGGCACTTGTTCCCCTTGGGAAGACGTTCGTGCCAGAATGACATGTTCTCGTCGAAGCATGCGTCGGTCATTTTGTGTTTTACCTTCATCTCCAGAGCCATGAGCGTTACTTTCAGGCGGGTATCCTCGGGCCTGCATCCTTCATACAATGGAGTAACCGCGTCTAACTCAAGTTGATCCATCTTGGCTTTCTCTCGGGCGGCAGCTCTTGCGTTATCGGTCTGCTTGAGAAGCAGCTCTTGAATATGAGGGTCCTGCACCCAGCCCATCGATGGTTCAGCGTCGTCTGCTCCGCCGGCATCATCATCTTCATGATCATGCCCGTCGTCTGCTCCGGCATCTTCCTCATCATCATGTCCTGCATCTTCTACATGATGACTGTGTACAGCATCACCGTCGTGATCATCTCCTGGGGATTCTTCGTCTTCTCGCCCGCCCGAGCCGCGGTGGTTGTCTTGCCGCCCTTCCTCATTTCTTGCCCGGCCCCCATGGACGACTTCGTAGTCATCTTCATCACCTTGCCACCGATAGCCATCCATGAAACCACGCAAGAGCAGGTGGTCCCGCACCTGCCCGGAATCCGGGTCCGCAATAAGGCTCTTCAGCTTGCATCTTCGACACGGACATCTTATCTCCGTCTCGTTCTTTTGAAGCATCTCGGCCTTCGCGGACCTCAAAAACCTATTCACGATGCCTTCGGTCATCGTGCGCACCATGGTCGCCCTGCGGGGTAGAGCAAAACGATATTTTAGAACCAAGAAAAAATTTGCCATGACTTTCCCTAAAAATAGGACAAAAATGAATGCTTAATGCCAAAATTCTCACCGAAACGGAAATGAATCAACATTCCGGGAAAATATTGGCAACTATCGCATTTCAAATACCGGTACACCTCCAAACACAAACACATATGCAACACGACAAACCTATGCAACACCACAAACATACATAGATCTAGCTAGGCCATAAAAAGTGCATGTGCACATTGTTGTATGGAGAACAACATAAATATAGCTTCCCCCTTACTTACCTATCAAAACAAGGTAATTTAACCACTTAATTTGAATGAATATATGGTGGAAATGAGGTGAAAAAGAGGAGGGACCCGAGAGGAGAGGAGGTAGAGAGAATGAAGAAGTGGGGGGAAAGTGAGTGTGGTAGAGAGGCTGTCCAAAATATCTTGTTGCTGCCCGTTTACTAATGGCGCACCAACTATAAATGCGCCATTAGTAAGGTTACTAATGGCGCATTTATAGTGGGTGCGCCATTACAAGTTTTGGAGAAAAAAACATACTAATGGCGCACTGTCGCATAGTGCGCCATTACTAGTTTAAACTAGTAATGGCGCACTCTGGGACAGTGCGCCATTAGTAGTTTTGTAAAAATAAAATAAAAAAATCATAAAAAAAGAGCATTAATGGCGCACTTTACTGCTGGTGCGCCATTACTAGTTGTAGTAATGGCGTACTATGCATGGATGCGCCATTAGTATGTTTGGACAGGCGCACTAGTTAAAAAAAAAACTTCTTGATACTAATGGCGCACTCCGGACAAGGTGCGCCATTAGTAGTTCGAACTCTAATGGCGTACTGTTGCTGGTGCACCATTACTATATACTAATGGCGCACTGCTTGTCCGGTGCGTCATTAGTATCAATTCCATCTATAGCCCTTTTCCTAGTAGTGCCGAGCTCCCCCTCTTGTGCACCGCCGGTTACTTGGCCGTCATAATCTGCGCATCGGTCGTACCCACGGCCCGTTCATGTTCCCTCACCTCCTGTGCGCCGCAGGCACAAGGCCGGCACCAAGATCTCCCCTACTTCCTGTAGCAGAGTGGATCTGATTGAAAGCCAAATCAAATCTCCTCATAGTCACCAAAACTAGGCGCCTATGATTTGAGACGAAAACGCCAGACAAGCAAGGATCTGCGTGCCTTTCCATTGGCTGCATCAGGAACTCCACGGTGGCTCGCCGGCGGCGCTCCTTCTCTCTATGCCGCGGTTTCCAGCTCCCGCACGCACGGAACGGAAAGTGAACCTCCTGTTCCACGGATCAGATGGATTCGCCAATTCCGCTCCGCGGCTCACCTCGCCGACGGCGGACGGATGTCCACCTGCGCGTTAAATCTGACTTCACCTGTTGGCCGACCACCCACCGCTGCCGCAGACGTATTTCTCTACAGTCGCATTTTCCAGCAGCCCACCACCGCGCGTATAAAGAACTGGCCCAGATATAGATGCTCTATCGAACGTCCTGGATATCGATAGCATTTGAGCTCGAGCTCAGTTACTCCACGTCCCTTGCTATACAGTACTCCCTCCGTTCCTCTTTATAGTGCGTATAAGTTTTCTGCTAAAATTCCAGATTGTAGCGTGTGTTTACCCGACCAAGCCAATTTGAACGAAACTGACCTCCGTTGAAATCGCTGGAGTGATTATCCCCTGCAACAGCATGCACGTGATGAGTGGGTCACAAGCGGTGGAGCAGGGCTATCTTAGTCCAAAGGACAACGGCCAGCACATTCATTGGTATAAGAGCCACAATCTATGCGCACTAGATAAAGGAACAGAGGGAGTATATATTATAGACTGCTAGCTAGCAGGAGCACTGAATTGAAAAATCAAAGAACGATGGACATACATGCTCACGGTTTCTCTGAACTGCAGAAATTCTATACACCATGTGGTATGCATTGTCCTTGATTAATCACAACAAATTCTTCAGTTCAAGTGCAGAATTTGCATAAGACTGACAGCTGTCAAAGCCTTATTCATGATATAGCAAGAAACGGAGTATAACTTATGTAAACTAAAGGCATGAGCCTTTGTTTTAAAAGAGGTACATCCTCTATTCCTCCAAAACGTAAAAAGGCATATAAGTTTGTAAGTAAAAAATACATCCTCTATTTTTTCAAAACATGACTGCTGTTGACGTACGAAAGACATAGGCAATTTTCAAATCCTGTACATACGGAAAATCAACTAATTAACTACTTTGGCAAACATAGAACAACATGGATAATCAAATGTAAATTGAGCTGTTAATATGGCAGTGAACTGGCTGGCCGGAGTTTCAGTATTGTTGACGTACAACATGTAATCTGTTCAACTGTCGTAGGTGATGCAGAATAGCTCACCTGGTTCTTCTCTGCTCCCTATATGGTATAACGGAATCAGTAGCAGTGCCCAATGCTCATAGATACAAAACTGATTTATTTAATAGAAGATGGTCCAGATCAAGACAATTTACTGTGCTTTCATTAAGAATCCAATTGTCTACAGAACATATCAGGGAATTTTGTGGTATATATAGAGTTACCTACCGGAGTGTGCTGTAGTAATGGCCGAGCCGGCAACCTCGGACAGGCGTGCAGTGGATGGATTTCCTACTCGTCTTCTATCATCTTCTTCAAACTGTTTTGGATTGATTTCCTACTCCGTGGCAACAACCATACTGAGATGTTTTATTGACCAGGGCTAGAGAAAGGTGATGGATTGGATCGTGGAAACTGGAGATTCCTAGGTTTGACTCTTGAAGGTACTTGGGGAGATGCTAGACTGAACCGTACCCTACCTTTTGTTAGTAATTAATGGAGATATAGGTTGAGCCCAGCAGTACGTATGGCGTGCAGAGACTGATGCAGATGACGGCGCTAGGATCGTTGCATCGCCGGTGGTTTCATTGGAACGAACGAATGGAAGAAGCGAGGTAAGGGAGGTCCGTGTGAACAGGAGATCGAGGGAGGAATCTTTTGGCATCTAGTATTCCAGAAGTTTTTTCTTCAAAATAAGGAAAACATTTACCTTCAACCGGCTGATGTCTTGCAGCGATCCACCACCTTCTTAGCCAAACACGTGTTCTGTGGGCCTGCCCTTACGTCCCTCATCTTTCTTTCTTTTATGGCGTGCACACTGCACCGATTCGTTCCCAGGACAAACTAAAGACGGTAGCACACTACTACTACTCCATTTTTTTCTGCAACCGGGGTCTTGTTTCAAAAGATTTCTGCAACATGTCTTTTGTTTCAGAAAAGAAAAGAAATGTTTCAGTTGTGAAGGGATTTTTTTTCTGCAACAAGGGTATTGTTTCAGAAACATAGCCCTAGTTGCAGCCCCGGAGGAGCGCCCGGCGTTAGAGAGTGAGTGGTCAAACATCGCAACATGACCCATGTTTCAGAAACATAGCTCCGATGCAGGAAAACGCGTCCCCACACGCGCAGCAATTTCTGCGGTGGTGACGACTGCCGCCGCGCTGGGCGTAGTTATGACAGGACAGCGTATAGGGGGATTCAGTTTGTGAAACAGAGTGTCTATTGCAGGAAGTAGGGAGGGGTTACGCGTGCGAGACGTTTAGATCATATGGCTGTCTGGGAGCTAATCCAACGGCGCTCCATGCGGCGGATGTTTCATCCGCCATAAGAACGTGTGGATATTTGTTTTGAGTGGTAACTAATGTGTAGATGGGATAAGGGAAAAGATCACCTTCTGCCGGCTGATCGTGCGCGCCCGTCCGTCTGCTCCGTGGCCGCCTGATCTATGTTTTATCAAACGATCGAGAGCACTCTCGCATCCGCTGGAGGCATGTCCGTTTTCTGCAACTCACCTCTTGTTTCAGGACACCCATCCTACAATTGGATAACAGAAGGGGGGTTTCATCCCGCAGCAGCGTCAGTTCGTATGGGTGGGAGTGTGAGCGGCTGGATTTGGGAGGACGGCGGACGCGTCGGTGCAAAGCGTTGGGTGACCGGGGCTTATCCAACGCGGTGGTGTCGACGACTGGCTCGGGATCAGCGGTGGCCGGTGACTACTCAAGCAAGTACAGATCAAAGATCCCTTCCCCCATTTTTTCTGGCTGATGTGACGATGGTGGTGCTCCCTGCTATTTCTCTCGTTTCTGCAACAAAGCGTTTGTTCCGGGAAGTAACGAGTGGGCATGCGGTCTTGTTTATGCAATGGAGTGTTTGTTGCGGGAAGTAATGAGTGGGCATGCAGTCTGCAATAGAGCGTTCGTTGCGGGAAGTAACGAGTAGGCATGCGGTCTTGTTTCTGTAACCGAGCATTTATTGCGGGAAGTAACGAGTGGGCATGCGGTCTACAATAGAGCGTTTGTTGCGGAAAGTAATGAGTAGGCATGTGGTTTTATTTCTGCAATAAAGCGTTTGTTGCGGGAAGTAACAGTGGTTATGTAGTCTTGTTTCTGCAACAGAGCGTTTGTTGCGGAAAATAACAAGTGGGCATGCGGGGCACGGACACCATCGGACGGCTATCAGCTCGCATCCAACAGCCATCGAGGCGGCGGATAATATATAAACATCGACCGGCGGACGCGTAGCAGCGCCCATGGGATAAACGATCCCTTTTGGCTTTTATCTAGAAGGTATTTTTTCCATGGATGGAATCGTGGGACTATATAGAGTCCAACCGTGGAAAAAATATGCGAGTTATGTGCAATAAAAAATAAAAAATAGAAGGGAGTCTAGAATTAGTATAGGTATAGATAGATAGAATAGATAGACAGACAGACAGACAGACAGATAAGAGTAGGACTCCGAAGTACTAGTATTACTCCGATGCGGCTTTTAACAAGGCATCATACTATTTCTTATAATAAATCCGAGGCATACTATTGATCATCTGAGGACTAAGCAATCGACTAAGCAATCACACGAGCACGATATCGAGATTCGTTAATGAGGTTCATCGATATGACTACATCCCCAGGACCTGACTATGGGTGCTCTTCCCATGACACCGCTATAATACCGCACCTGGTGGCCCTGAAAGCCGGTACATGCCGCTGGCTTCCCCTGCCACTACTAGGAAAAGGGCTATAGATGGGATGGGCACTAATGGCGCACCAGACATGCGGTGTGTCTTTACTATATATTAATGGCGCACCATGTGTCGGCACGTCATTAGTGTCCAAATACTAATGGCACACCAGATATTCGGTGCGCCTTTAGTAACAACTTTTTTTTATAGACATACTAATGGCGCACGGTGGCGCAGTGCGCCATTACTAATTAAACTAGTAATGACGCACCTTCAACTCAGTGCGCCAATACTTTTTTTTTTGCAAAACTACTAATGGCGCACCAGCTATAAATACGCCATTAGTAACACTGGTTACTAATGGCGCATTGATGACTGGTGCGCCATTAGTAAAGTGGGACCAGCTAGATATTTTGGACAGCCACACCTACACACTCACTTTTCCCACTTCATTCTCTCCACCTCCTCCTCCAAGCTTGTGTCGGCTGCCTCCTTCTCCTCACCTCATTTGCACCATAGATTCATCAAAATTAAGTAGTTAAATTACCTTTTTTTTGATAGGTAAGTAAGGCGAGAAAGCTATCTTTATGTTATAGATCATTTTTTCTCCCTCGAGCTCCAACAACCGTGCACATGCACTTTTTATGGCCTAGCTAGATCTGTGTATGTTTGTATTGTTGCATATGTTTGTGGTGTTGCATATATGTTTGTGTTTGCAGGTACCGGTATTTGAAATGCGATAGTTGCCAATATTTTGCCGAAATGTTGATTCATTTCCGTTTCGGCGAGAATTTTGGCACTATGCATTCTTTTTTGTCCTATTTTTAGGGAAAGTCGTGCCAAATTTTTTCTTGGTTCTAAAATATCGTTTTGCTCTACCCCGCAGGCGACCATGGTCCGCACGATGACCGTAGGCATCGTGGATAGGTTTTTGAGCTACGCGAAGGCCGAGATGCTTCAAAAGAACGAGACGGAGATAAGATGTCCGTATCGAAGATGCAAGCTGAAGAGCCTTATTGCGGACCCGGATTCCGGGCAGGTGCGGGACCACCTGTTATTGAGTGGTTTCATGGATGGCTATCGGTGGCAAGGTGATGAAGATGACTATGAAGTCGTCCATGGCCGGGCAAGAAATGAGGAAGGGCAGCAAGACAACCACCGCGGCGAGGGCGGGCGAGAAGACGAAGAATCTCCAGGACATGATCACGACGGTGATGTTGTACATAATCATCATGTAGAAGATGCCGGACATGATGATGATGAAGATCAAGACGAAGGGCATGATCATGATCTAGATGAAGATGCCGGAGAAGACGACGATGGAGGCTGGGTGCAGGACCCTCATATTCAAGAGCTCCTTCTCAAGCAGACGGATAACGCAAGAGCCGCCGCCCGAGAGAAAGCCAAGCTATATCAACTGGAGATAGACGCGGTTACTCCATTGTATGAAGGATCCAGGCCCGAGGATACCCGCCTGAAAGTAACGCTCATGGCTCTGGAGATGAAGGTAAAACACGAAATGACCGACGCATGCTTCGACCAGAACATGTCATTCTGGCACGAACGTCTTCCCAAGGGGAACAAGTGCCCGACCAGTTTCGAGGAGGCGAAGAAAATCGTGTGTCCTCTGGATTTACCGCACGTGAAATACCATGTGTGCATGAACAATTGCATCATTTATCGGGACGAGCACGCGGAGTCTACCATATGTCTGGTGTGCGGCGTCACTCGATACAAGAAGCGGAAGAAAGCTCCTCGAAAAGTGGTGTGGTACTTTCCGATCACTCCTCGTCTGCAGCGGTATTTCGCGGACCCTAAGGTAGCAAAGCTCCTGCGTTGGCACGCGGATAGGGAGGAGAAGAAGCGAGAAGATGACGGAAATGATCCGAAGATAAATAAAAAAGACAAGATGTTGAGTCACCCTAAGGATGCGAGCCAGTGGCAAGCGTTGAACTTCGAAGACCTAGAATTTGGTAACGATCCAAGGAACATCGTGCTGGGCGCGAGCACCGATGGAGTCAATCCGTTTGGCAGCCAGAGAAGCACACATAGCACCTGGCCTGTGTTTGTGTGGTTGTACAACCTTTCCCCTGGTTGTGCATGAAGAGGAAGTACATTCACATGAGTATGCTAATTGAAGGGCCGAAACAACCAGGGAACGACATCAATTTGTATCTGGGGCTGCTGAAAGAGGAGCTAGACACGCTGTGGAAAACGCCAGCCAATACGTGGGACGCCGCAGAGAAAGAATATTTCCCTATGAGAGCCGCACCACTCACGACGGTGCACGACTATCTCGGTTACGGATATGACGCGGGGCAGGTGGTCCACGGATTTTCTGGATGCGTCAGGTGCATGGATGACACAACGTATCGCCAGCTAGATAGAGATCCCGGGTCTTCGAAAACCGTGTTCATGGGACATCGAAGGTGGCTTCGTGAAGATGACCCGTGGAGGAAACGCAAGGATCTGTTCAATGGTGAAACCGAACCCCGAAGTAGCCCGCGTACAAGGAGCGACGAGGAAATAGACTATTGAAAAATTGGAAAGATTGCCCACTGCCGGGAAAGAAGCAACAGGCGCCAGAGCCAGGAAAGAAGCGAAAGGCGCCAAAGGAGCTGCTGAAGGTATGGAAAACGAGGTCTGTTTTCTGGGACTTGCCATACTGGGAGATCCACCGTGTGCCTCACAGCCTTGATGCCATGCATATCATGAAGAACGTGTGCGAGAGTCTGCTTGGTACCCTGCTCAACATGCCAGAGAGGACCAAAGATGGGCCGAAAGCAAGGGCAGACTTGAAATCAATGGGCATCAGGCAGGAGCTTCACGCTAATGATGATGATTATGATGATGATGATGAGGCGAAGCAGGACACGGAAAGTCATCGCAAAGGCAAAAAGGCCAAGAAGACCGGAAATGACTACCCTCCCGCGTGCTTCACTCTAAGTCAGGAGGAGATCGAGCAGTTTTTCACCTGCCTCGTAGGAGTAAAATTTCCTTACGATTACGCGGGGGAGATAAGCAGATACCTAGACCCAGCGAAGCAGAAGTTCAGCGGGATGAAGTCTCACGACTGTCACATGCTGATCACGCAGATACTTCCAGTTGCAATCCGTGGGATCATGGACGCGCACGTCTGTGAGACACTATTTGGCCTATGCAACTTTTTCGACATCATCTCTCGGAAGTCGGTTGGCGTGAGGCAACTCAGAAGGCTACAGGAAGAGATCGTGGTGATACTATGCGAGCTTGAGATGTACTTCCCGCCCGCATTCTTCGACGTTATGGTGCATCTGCTGGTCCATATCGTGGAGGATAGCATCCAACTCGGGCCGATGTTCCTGTTGGGGAACGTAGCAGAATTCAAAAAATGTCCTACGCTTCACCAAGGTCAATCTAAGGAGTCATCTAGCAACGAGCATAAAGGAGTGCATCTACATACCCTTTGTAAATCGCGAGCGGAAGTGTTCAAGAGAACATGGATGATGGAGTCGTACTCGTCGTGATCCCTATCACCGATGATCCCAGCGTCGAACGGACGGCACCTCTACGTTCAACACACGTACGGTGCAGTGACGTCTCCTCCTTCCTGATCCAGCAAGGGGGGAGGAGACGTTGATGGAGATCCAGCAGCACGACGGCGTGGTGGTGGATGCAACGGAAAAACTGCAGGGCTTCGCTAAGAACCTGCGGGAGGAGGGAGATGTGTAACGGGGGGAGAGGCGCCAGGGGCAAGGGTGCGGCTGCCCTCTCTCCCCCCACTATATATAGGGGCCAGGGGGCGCCGGCCCTAGGAGATGGGATCTCCTAGGGGGACGGCGGCCAGGGGGGTGGCTTGCCCCCCAAGCCAAGGGGGGCGCCCCCCACCCCTAGGGTTCCCAACCCTAGGCGCAAGGGGAAGGCCCAAGGGGGTGCACCAGCCCACTATGGGCTGGTTCCCCTCCCCTCACGGCCCATGGGGCCCTCCGGGATGGGTGGCCCCACCCGGTGGACCCCCGGGACCCTTCCGGTGGTCCCGGTACACTACCGGTGACCCCCGGAACTCTCCTGATGGCCGAAACTGGACTTCCTATATATAATTCTTTACCTCCGGACCATTTCGGAACTCCTTGTGACGTCCGGGATCTCATACGGGACTCCAAACAACATTCGGGTTACCGTGTGCATATATCTCTACAACCCTAGCGTCACCGAACCTTAAGTCTGTAGACCCTACGGGTTCGGGAGACACGTAGACATGACCGAGACGACTCTCTGGTCAATAACCAACAGCGAGATCTGGATACCCATGTTGGTTCCTACGTGTTCCTCGATGATCTCATCGGATGAACCACGATGTCAAGGATTCACTTAATCCCGTATCCAATTCCCTTTGTCCATCGGTATAGTACTTGCCCAAGATTCGATCGTCGGTATACCGATACCTTGTTCAATCTCGTCATGGCAAGTCTCTTTACTCGTTCCGTAATACATCATCCCGTGACTAACTCCTTAGTCACATTGAGCTCATTATGATGATGTCTTACCGAGTGGGCCTAGAGACACCTCTCCGTCATGCAGAGTGACAAATCCCAGTCTCGGTTCGTGCCAACTCAACAGACACTTTCGGAGATACCCGTTGTGTACCTTTATAGCCACCCAGTTACGTTGTGACGTTTGGCACACCCAAAGTATTCCTATGGTATCTGGGAGTTGCACAACCTCATGGTGTAAGGAAAAGATACTTAACATTGGAAAAGCTTTAGCATTACGAACTACACGATCTTGTGCTAGGCTTAGGATTGGGTCTTGTCCATCACATCATTCTCCTAATGATGTGATCCCGTTATCAATGACATCCAATGTCCATGGCCAGAAAACCGTGACCATCTGTTGATCAACGAGCCAGTAACTAGAGGCTTACCAGGGACACGTTGTGGTCTGTGTATTCACACATGTATCACTGTTTCCGTATAATACAATTCAAGCATGAATAACAGACAATTATCATGAACAAGGAAATATAATAATAACCATTTTATTATTGCCTCTAGGGCATATTTCCAACAGTCTCCCACTTGCACTAGAGTCAATAATCTAGTTACATGTGATGAATCAAACACCCATAGAGTTCTGGTGTTGATCATGTTTTGCCCGTGGAAGAGGTTTAGTCAACGGATCTACGACATTCAGATCCGTATGCACTTTACAAATATCTATGTCTCCATCTTGAACATAATTCCGGATGGAGTTGAAACGGCGCTTGATGTGCTTGGTCTTCTTGTGAAACCTGGGCTCCTTGGCAATTGCAATAGCTCCAGTGTTGTCACAGAAGAGAGTCATCGGGCTTCACGCGCTTGGAATGACTCCTAGGTCGGTGATGAACTCCTTCATCCAGACTCCTTCCTGCGCTGCTTCGCAAGCAGCTATGTACTCCGCTTCACATGTAGAATGCGCCACGACGCTCTGCTTGCAACTGCACCAGCTGACTGCCCCACCATTCAAAATATACGCGTATCCAGTTTGTGACTTGAAGTCATCCAGATCTGTGTCGAAGCTAGCATCGACGTAACCCTTTACGACGAGCTCTTCGTCACCTCCATAAACGAGAAACATATCCTTAGTCCTTTTCAGGTACTTCAGGATGTTCTTGACCGCTGTCCAGTGTTCCATACCGGGATCACTTTGGTACATCCCTACCAAACTAATGGCAAGGTTCACATCAGGTCTGGTACACAGCATGGCATACATAATAGAACCTATGGCTGAGGCATAGGGGATGACACTCATCTTTTCTCTATATTCTGCCGTGGTCGGGGATTGAGCCGTGCTCAATCTCATACCTTGCAATACAGGCAAGAACCCTTTCTTGGACTGATCCATATTGAACTTCTTCAATATCTTATCAAGGTATGTGCTTTGTGAAAGACCAATGAGGCGTCTTGATCTATCTCTATAGATCTTCATGCCTAATATGTAAGCAGCTTCTCCAAGGTCCTTCATTGAAAAACTCTTATTCAAGTAGGCCTTTATGCTTTCCAAGAATTCTATATCATTTCCCATCAGCAATATGTCATCCACATATAATATGAGAAATGCTACAGAGCTCCCACTCACCTTTTTGTAAATACAGGCTTCTCCCCAAGTCTGTATAAAACCAAACGCTTTGATCATATCATTAAGGCGAATATTCCAACTCCGAGATGCTTGCACCAACCCATAGATCGAGCGCTGGAGCTTGCATACCTTGTTAGCATTCTCAGGGTCGACAAAACCTTCCGGCTGCATCATATACAACTCTTCCTTGAGGAAGCCATTAAGGAATGCTGTTTTGACGTCCATTTGCCATATCTCATAATCATAGAATGCGGCAATTGCTAACATGATTCGGATGGACTTCAGCATCGCTACGGGAGAGAAAGTCTCGTCGTAGTCAATCCCTTGAACTTGTCGATAACTTTTAGCGACAAGCCGAGCCTTATAGATGGTCACATTACCATCTGCGTCAATCTTCTTCTTAAATATCCATTTATTTTCTATGGCGTGCCGATCATCGGGCAAGTCCACCAAAGTCCATACTTTGTTTTCATACATGGATGCTATCTCGAATTTCATGGCTTCAAGCCATTTGTTGGAATCCGGGCCCGCCATCGCTTCTTCATAGTTCGAAGGTTCACCGTTGTCTAACAACATGATTTCCATGACAGGGTTGCCGTACCACTGTGGTGCGGAACGTGTCCTTGTGGACCTTCGAAGTTCTGTAGTAACTTGATCTGAATCTTCATTATCATCATCATTAACTTCCTCCCCCGTCGGTGCAGGCACCTCAGGAACAATTTCCTGCGCTGCGCTACTTTGCGGTTCAGGAGGGGTGACTGTCACCTCATCAAGTTCTACTTTCCTCCCACTCACTTCTTTCGAGAGAAACTCTTTCTCCAGAAAGGATCCATTCTTGGCAACGAAGACCTTGCCTTCGGATATGAGGTAGAAGGTGTACCCAATCGTTTCCATTGGGTATCCTATGAAGACGCATTTTTTCGATTTGGGTTCGAGCTTTTCAGTTTGAAGTTTCTTGACATAAACATCGCAACCCCAAACTTTCAGAAACGACAGCTTAGGTTTCTTGCCAAACCAAAGTTCATATGGTGTGGTCTCAACGGATTTCGACGGAGCCCTATTTAAAGTGAATGCGGCAGTCTCTAAAGCATATCCCCAAAAGGATAGCGGTAAGTCGGTAAGAGACATCATAGATCGCACCATGTCCAACAGAGTACGATTATGATGTTCGGACACACCATTACGCTGAGGTGTTCCGGGCGGTGTCAATTGTGAAACAATTCCATAGTTTCTTAGGTGCGTGCCAAATTCGTGACTTAAATATTCACCCCCACGATCTGATCGTAAGAATTTTATTTTTCTGTCACGTTGATTCTCAACCTCATTCTGAAATTCCTTGAACTTTTCAAACGTCTCAGACTTGTGTTTCATTAAGTAGACATACCCATATCTACTCAAGTCATCTGTGAGGGTGAGAACATAACGACAACCTCCGCGAGCTTCAACACTCATTGTACCGCACACATCGGTATGTATGATTTCCAATAAGTTGGTTGCTCGCTCCATTGTTTCGGAGAACAGAGTCTTGGTCATCTTGCCCAAGAGGCATGGTTCGCACGTGTGAGATGATTCATAATCAAGAGACTCTAGAAGTCCATCTGCATGGAGCTTCTTCATACGTTTGACACCAATATGACCAAGGCGGCAATGCCACAAGTATGTGGGACTATCATTATCAACTTTACATCTTTTGGTATTCACACTATGAATATGTGTAACATCACGTTCAAGATTCATCAAGAATAAACCATTGACCAGCGGGGCATGACCATAAAACATATCTCTCATATAAATAGAACAACCATTATTCTCGGATTTAAATGAGTAGCCATCTCGCATCAAACGAGATCCAGATACAATGTTCATGCTCAAAGCTGGTACTAAATAACAATTATTAAGGTTTAAAACTAATCCCGAGGGTAGATGTAGAGGCAGCGTGCCGACGGCGATCACATCGACCTTGGAACCATTCCCGACGCGCATCATCACCTCGTCCTTCGCCAGTCTCCGCTTATTCCGCAGCTCCTGCTTTCAGTTACAAATGTGAGCAACTGCACCGGTATCAAATACCCAGGAGCTACTACGAGCACTGGTAAGGTACACATCAATAACATGTATATCATATATACCTTTGACGTTGTCGGCCTTCTTATCTGCTAAGTATTTGGGGCAGTTCCGCTTCCAGTGACCCGTTCCCTTGCAATAAAAGCACTCAGTCTCTGGCTTGGGTCCATTCTTTGGCTTCTTCCCGGCAACTGGCTTACCGGGCGCTGCAACTCCTTTGCCGTCCTTCTTGAAGTTATTCTTACCCTTGCCTTTCTTGAACTTAGTGGTTTTATTCACCATCAACACTTGATGTTCTTTCTTGATCTCCACCTCCGCTGATTTCAGCATTGAATACACTTCGGGAATGGACTTCTCCATCCCTTGCATATTGAAGTTCAAGACGAAGCTCTTGTAGCTAGGTGGGAGCGACTGAAGGATTCTGTCAACGACCGCTTCGTATGGGAGATTCATTCCCAACTGAGACAAGCGATTGTGCAACCCAGACAATTTGAGTATGTGCTCGCTGACAGAACTATTCTCCTCCATCTTACAACTGTAGAATGCGTTGGAGATATCATATCTCTCAACTTGGGCATGAGCTTGGAAAACCATTTTCAGCTCTTGGAACATCTCATATGCTCCGTGGTGCTCAAAACACTTTTGGAGCCCCGATTCTAAGCTGCAGAGCATGCCGCACTGAACCAGGGAGTAATCATCACAACGCGACTGCCAAGCGTTCATAACATCTTGGTTTGCCGGGGCGGGAGCGTCACCTAGCGGTGCTTGTAGGACATAAGTTTTCTTGGCATCTATGAGGATGATCCTCAGGTTACGGACCCAATTCGTATAGTTGCTACCATCGTATTTCAGATTGGATTTCTCTAGGAACGCGTTGAAGTTGAGGGTGACATGAGCGTGGGCCACTTGATCTACAAGACATATTGTAAAGAATTTAGACTAAGTTCATGTAATGCCCCGGATGTAATACTTTCCCTTTTGGGCATATAATATATCTCCGGCTTCATCTATTCCATTCCGGGTTCTTTGTCTTTCGGGTGTTCGTCGTTTTGTTGTGTGCGTGTGTGGCATTCATTCATATCATGTAGACATGTGCATCGCATTGCATTTGTGTTGTTGTTTGCATCCGGTTCCACGCGTTCCTTCCCGTTTTCCGTTTCGCGTTCCGGAGCTCCCTCACGTGTCCGTGACGTCCCGTAGGCCTACTTTGTTGTTTGGGCGTGTAACGTTGCCGGTGTGGCGCGAGACTTGTCGTGTGTTGTTGTTTTGTTGTGTGTAACCCGCCTCTCAAATCTCGTCGCGTTTGGACTCCGTTTGCTATTCTCAACAGTTATTCGTGTGGTCCAAAGTGCCTTCACTTTGTGGCCCAGAAACACCCCTACAGCAGCCCACTACCCTCTCCTAGGCCCATCTTAACTCCCCTTGCGATCGGATCCGTCGGATCGCGATCGGAGGGCTCCAAACACCCCCAGATCCCCCAAACCCTAGCAATCTGCTATATAGTAGACCCCTAGGTCCATTTTAGGCATCTCTAGCTTCTTCCTCCTCCTTCCCCCTAATTTTTTGGATCTGGCCAGCCCCCCCTTCTCCACTTGGCAGCTCCCCTCCCGCAAATCTCGTGGATCAAGGGAGATCCTTCGACCGAAGCAGCCAGCCGCAGCGACCAGATCGCGTCGATCTCGGCCAGGTCAACGCACATCGGGCCTCCCGCAGTCTCTAGCGCCGATCGCTACTCCCCTCCGCTGCTCGAGCCAGCCGCACCGGGCCGTCCCGTCGCCAGGGACCACTTCCCCTTCGCGCCCGCACCGGCCCACTCCGTCGCCCTCCAGAGCCGCCTCGCTCCCGCGCCAGGCAGGCCCCAGCCAGCCGCCTTCCCTGGGCCGCGCCTCGCCAGCGCCTCCGATCGGGCCCCTCGCCAGGCTCCGCCGCTCCGCCAGGCCGCGGGCCGCGCCAGGCGGGCCGGCCTCCCGCATCGCCGCCGCTCCTTCCCGAGCCGCCGTTCGGCCCCGCCGCGCTGGGCCTCCCGACCGCCCTGGGCCCAGTCGCCTCCCGGCCTCCGCAGCTCGCCCAGCCAGGCCGGCCCATCCGTCGCCAGCCAGCCGCCGCGGACCGAAGCAGCCGCCTGGGCCGCCGCCTCTGCCAGATCTCCCCGCGGGCCGAGGCCATCTCCTTCTCTGCAGATCTGAGGTTGCCTCTTTTAGTCCTCTAAGTCCTTGTGAATTGATTTCTGATGCATTTTTTCCAACTGCTCTAACTTTTTGTGTGATTGTCCGTTTCGCGCAAATAGCATGTCCAGACGTTCGTGGTGATTGGCACTACGTTTTATCTTTTTGTGTCATGCATGTTAGATATCATCTAGGTGCTTGTTTTTCTGTTGCAATAGTGCATCGTGATAAAACTGCTGTTATGTGATGTTTGTATGCCATCTTTGCATAGTGATAACTTTTAGCTCGTTTTTCCGAATGATGCAAATGACATGTCCACGTGTTCGTCTTGCCATGCTCTACATGTTGCTTGTATTAGGTTGCATGATAGATTTAATCTTGCCATGTATATCTTCGTTGCAAAGTGCTATGTGGCTGTGATGTTGTTTCACTTGTTATGAAATGCCATCTTGTTGAGCTCATTGCTATCGTTGTGTTTATCTCCATGATGCATGCTTGTATGTTTCGGAATCACCATCATGTGTACTTTGATGTGGTGCTTACCACTTGCCATGTTTAGTTTCGAGGTGACTTAAACTTGCTCGTTTAGATGCCATGATGAAACTGCTGTTTTAACACTTAGTGGGTTTTCACTAAGTCTGAAATCTATAACGTTCCGATGCCATGTTTGCTTGCTGCTCTAGGACAAACCATAATAGTTTTGGGGTGGATCTTGATTGTTCCTTGTAGTATATATTGTTGGATTTCCATTCATGTTCTCACATGCTTATTTAAGTGGCTGTAGCATGTTTATCTTTTGCTCCAAAATTTCAATAAAATTCTGCTGCCAGAATTTTATTGTCAAGTTCAATATGTCCAAGCTTATTGCTATTGATCCGTGGCTCCTTTGGGGGTGCACCTTTGGACTTATTTGCTGTAGGATATGTCTAGTTTATGTTCATGTCCTTTGCCTTGATGTTTGAGTGATGTAGCTTAATTATTTTGTGCTCCGAAGTTGCTATGTTGCTGTAATTTTCAGCTTTCGCTCATTTCTTGTTTCGGGCATAACTTTTAGCCCGTAGCTCCGATTGCAGCGAATCTTATATGAAACTTGATTGATTTTCTGTGTAGATTCATAATCTCCTATTGTTATCATGTTTTGAGGTGATTTGCTTGAGTGCTATTTTCCGTGCTCCGTGTGCTCTCTTAGTGCATCCATCATGCATCCCTCATTTTTGTGTGTGCATTGCATCTTGTTGATTCGTGCCTTGTTTGATTGTATTGTTTAGAGCCGGAAGCTGAGACCGAGTACGAGTACGAGCACGAGGTTACCAACGAGGTTGAGCACGAGGACCCTTCTTACGATCCGAACGACTACACTTCAGGCAAGATGACCGAACCCCGATAACATTACTATTTTTGCCTATTGCTAGTAGTTCCGCTCTATTGTTTTGCCTCGATGCCCATGTTCTTTCTGTCAGCCTCCTACTTGTAACCATTACCATGTTTAACCACCCTACCTATGCAAACCCACTTGGCTAAGTACGCTTCGCTCAGCCCTTCTTATAGCATTGCTAGTTGCAGGTGAAGATCGAAGATGCTTGCTTCATGTTGAAGTTTTGTTGGGTTATATCACACTATATAAATGCTTAAAATGAAATCATCTATATATTGGCAAGGGTGGAAGGCTAAGCCTTTTGCTTGGTGATTTGTTCCACTCATGCCGTTAGGAACCGTATAAACCGGTGTTATGTTCCTTGATTATGCGTTCCTAACACGGTTGGGGTGTATGGGACCCCCTCGATAAACCGCTAAGTGCTAAGTCTTTTCCAGCAAGTCCCAACTTTGGTACTATTTGCCTAATAACAAACTAAACTTGCATAGGGATTAATTAACCCTCTTTCATAATCAACAACCCCGGGCCAGTGCTCCACATGAGTGTTGGTCCGAACTGGGGGTTCTGCAGGGCCGCCTTGGGGCAACCTGAGGTATCTGGTATACACCTGTAGAATCGCCCATCCGGTTGTGTGCTGAGACTTAGATACGCGCGGCTACTATCAGGGTGTCGACACGCCGGAAGGATTTGCTGGATTAGCCTTACCTTAGTTCGGAGTATCTTGAGCACGGGATTCCGAGGATACTCGGGTCTTCCCACTTTGGAGTTGCGACTCCGCGGATCGTGGGCTTGTAATGGGTCAAGTTGGAACACCCCTGCAGGGTTATGAACTTTCGAAAGCCGTGCCCGCGGTTATGTGGCAGATGGGAGCTTGTTAATATCCGGTTGTAGATAACTTGACACATTGTTCTAATACACTACCAGCGTGTGTACCGTGACTGTCAATTTCCGAATAGGAATTCGGGAGTTGAACATGGTGGGGTTATGTTTGTTGAGCTTTAGCTAGGATCACTTCGTGATCATCTCTCGACCGAGGCTTTCTCTTCTCGCACTCTCTCACGTAAGCTAGTTGCTAGTTGCTGCTGCAGACACTTATTCTTTTCTTCAGCCTTATCCTCTCCCAAGGCTTAAATAGTCTTGTTACCCGGGAACGGGATTGCTGAGTCCTCTGTGGCTCACAGTTACTTCACCACACCAGATGCAGGTCCAGTTGTGAGCTATCCAGGTGATGGCACCGAGCTTGACTGGGAGTACGACGAGGAGCGTAGTCGATATTATGTTCGTTATCCTGATGATCAGTAGTGGAGACTTCTACTAGGATTCGATCCGACCTGTGGATTTAACTTATGTTTGGTATCTTGTCATTTGAATTTTACCCTTAGAGGGCTGTGATGTTTTAATGTATGATGTTTGAGACATGTATTGTATTTGTGTGACGTGGCGAGTGTAAGCCAACTATGTTTATGTTTTCCATCCCCCTTTTACATGAGTTGTGCAAAGATACCAGACTTGCGATCATTCCAGCATGGGGTTATGTCTCTAAGTCGTGCCTCGACACGTAGGAGATATAGCTCCATCCTGGGCATTACAAGTTGGTATCAGAGCCTTCTCCGACCTAGGAGCCCCCACTGTGTGATCGAATCGTTGACGGTCGAGTCTAGGCACACACTAAAAATATTTTGAGTCCTATATTATATCGGAGAGTAGGATTTCTTTGCTTCTCATCCCCTTTCTCTCTGGTGAGGACTCCTGACGACTACTCTTGTCTCTTCTATCTTCAAAAATTGCACCAAATTTTTTTTAGGAATCTCGCGAGTATTCTGGGATTGTTTCGAAGTTCTTGTGACGAGAGTATTTTTCTCGATGCCTTCTGACATTAGGGGTTGTGGCAGTGTCCCGGGGAGTTGAGCTTCGGGGTATTGCCGTCACAAGCATATCGGGGCAGTACTAAATACTTAAGACGGCCGACATCGAAAATCTCTCCTATACGGCCAGTGGCAAGATAACCCCGACATCACCCAGTACTGGGGAGGTAGTTCGGGAGTATTGCCATAGCTTGTTATAGTGGATGCTTTTCGAAGGTCCGAGGTACACAGTTTCCGAGAAAGACTGGTTATGTGTTGAAGGATGGATACACCTGGATGTAGGTTTAGAGTTGATTGCGCGGTGCTTCCCGTGTATCCCCAACACTTGATTGCATAACTGGAATCTTTCGGAAATTCATAGGTGGGTTTTATCCAGTAGATCGTAGGCATTCTTCCAACGAATGCAGGTTAGCGAGTTCGGGGTTCTACATTGAGTGAAGTGGTATTATGACCGATGTTCCGATCGGGAGTTGCATCTTAAAGGGTCCTTGGCTATGCTGATCCGGGGATTGCAAAACCCTTTCGTAACGCGTTCATATGCTTTCAGCACAAAGATGTTAGAACGAAGCTCCTATCTTGTGTTTGTTCCCGTCTGTACCTTGTTGTTTTTCTTATTTTACCTTTTGTCCCCTATGTGGCTTCTCGTGAAGATTGATGTTATCATTTAACTGAGAATTTCATTCGTTCCTCTTGTTCGAATGATTTCATTCGTTCTATTGTTCGAATGATTATTGTGAAGACTTGTTGCAATTCATTCCATTGATTCAGCTTATACCTTCTGTCAATCAATTGTTGATTCGTGGTCATCTCTTTCAGGATGGCTCCGAAAAGGGTTCCCAACGCTAACCCAGAGGGTGAAGAGGTTCCAGAACGTCCTCCTTCCCCTCCTCCTCCGTCTGAGGCTTGGAGAGCGATTATGCAGACTACAGCTCAGAACACCCAGATGTTGATGCAGATGATGCAACAGATGCAAGCTAATCAAGCTAATCAGGGTGTTCCAGGGAATCAAGGCGACTTCTTCAACCAGCAGCACCATGCTACTCTCAACCAGTTCTTGGCCAATAATCCAAAAGCTTTCAGTTACTGTGTCGACCCTCTTGATGCTGAAGATTGGTTAACCGACATAAAGAAGCATTTTGAGTGCAGTAACGTGAAGGAAGAGGATTTTGTGAAGTTTGCAGCCTTCCAGCTCAAAGACCAAGCAGCTGACTGGTGGCAGCAGTACAAAGACTCCAGGCCAGGTCAAGTGATCTCTTGGGAGAATTTCTGCAAGGACTTTCGCTCTCACCACATTCCTACAAGTGTCATCGAGGGTATGCGTGAGCAATTCCGCAACCTGAAGCAGGGCTCTATGACAGTCTATCAGTATAATGTCAAGTTCCAAAACCTCGCCCGCTATGCTAAGCAAGACATTCCTGATGCCAAGAGCAAAATCTACCAGTTCCGTGGAGGTCTCAAAGATGAACTTCAGCTTGCTCTCACTTTGTTCGAGCCCGATGAATTCGACAAGTGCTATAACATGGCTTTGAAACAAGAAGCAGCTCAGCTTAAGATGGAGGCTTCTAAAAAGAGAATTCGAGATGCCGTTCATTCTTCCTCATCGTCTCAGATGGTCTCGAAGCAACAGAAATTTTGGCTTCCTCCTCCTCCAGTGATTCGAGCTCCCTACAACAACTCCAACAACTCCAACAGCAACAAGAACTCTAGTGGACGTGGTTTCTCCCACCCACCCAACCCGAACAACAAGTCGAAGAAGCAGTTTCAGTCTCAAGGCTCCAAGTCAAGTGGCTCTCATTTCCGTCCTCTCTCAGAAGTGGTGTGCAACAAGTGTGGCCAGAAGGGTCATTATGCCAACAGATGTCCGAATCCGAAGCGTCTTCCTCCTCCTCCACTTGTGAGTTCAGCTATTGTCAAGCATGTTCCAAAGGCTGCAAGGGTCAATCTGATGAATGCAGCACAAGCGGAGAATTCTTCTGATGTCATTTTGGGTAACCTTCCAGTGAACTCTATCCCTGCTAAAGTTTTGTTTGATTCGGGTGCTTCACATTCTTTCATGTCATACCCATTTGCATCCAAGCATAGTGTGACCACAGCAGCTTTACCAAGACCGTTAGCAGTTTCTTCTCCGGGAAAGCAGATGCATTCCAGTATATATGCTCCGAATGTTTCTATTCGCATGGGTGATTATCGCTTTCTGGCTAATCCGGTGGTTCTTGGTAATTCTGACATCGACCTCATCCTCGGGATGGATTGGCTTTCTCAGCACGATGCTCACATTGATTGTGCACAGAAAGAAGTCAAGATGACTCATCCTGATGAAGATGTGATTATCTTTGCCTCAAGGGATAACACTATCAGGCTTTTCTCTCTCAATGATAAGGGCGAAATTAATGCCATATCTCAAATTCCGGTGGTTAACGAATATCAAGACGTCTTTCCTGAAGAACTTCCAGGCATGCCTCCACACCGTCAGGTGGAATTCGTTATTGAACTCGAGCCAGGTACTGAGCCAGCATGCCGGCGTCCGTACAAGCTCTCTCCTAAAGAGTTGAAGGAACTGAAGAAGCAGTTGGATGAACAGGAGCGTATGGGTCTCATCAGGCCTAGTACGTCTCCTTGGGGTTGTGGTGTCTTATTTGTCAAGAAGAAAGATGGCACGGAGCGTCTCTGTGTTGATTACCGGCCATTGAACAAGAAGACAATAAAGAACAAGTATCCGCTCCCCAACATCAATGAACTCTTTGAGCAGCTCAAAGGAGCTAAAGTGTTCTCTAAGCTTGACCTCCGAATGGGCTATCATCAAATTCACATTCGCGAGGAAGACATTCCCAAGACGGCCTTCAGAACGAGCTACGGTTCATACGAGTATACTGTCATGTCTTTTGGTCTCGCCAATGCTCCTCCTACCTTTTCGAGGATGATGCACTACATCGTCAACCCCTATACTGGCGAGTTTGTGCTTGTGTATCTGGATGATATTCTGGTGTTTTCCAAGAATGAAGAAGATCACGAAAAACACTTACGTCTGGTTCTTGATCGACTCCGAGAGCATAAGTTCTATGCCAAGTTCTCAAAGTGTGAGTTTTGGCTCGATAAGGTTTTGTACCTGGGCCATATCATCTCAGCTGACGGTATTGCAGTTAATCCCGAGAAAGTTGAAGCAATTGTCAACTGGGAAGCTCCTCAGAACGTCAAGCAACTCCGCAGTTTTCTGGGTCTTGCCAGCTATTGCAGAAGTTTCGTTGAGAACTTCTCCAAGATTGCCAAGCCTCTTTCCAACTTGCTTCAGAAGAATGTCAAATACTTTTGGTCTCCAGAGTGTGAAGTGGCATTCAAAACTCTCAAAGAAAAGCTTGTCTCTGCTCCAGTTCTGACTCCTCCAGATGAGTCCAAGCCCTATGAAGTATTCTGTGATGCTTCTCTTCAAGGTCTTGGTGGTGTGCTTATGCAAGATAAGAGAATTGTGGCATATACTTCTCGTCAGCTCAAGCCAAGTGAGAAGAACTATCCCACACATGATCTCGAGCTAGCAGTTGTGGTACATGCTTTGATTACGTGGAGACATCTGTTGTTGGGCAGAAAGGTCGACATCTTCACTGATCACAAGAGCTTGAAGTACATCTTCACACAGCCGCATCTGAACCTCCGTCAGACTCGTTGGGTTGAAATGATCCAAGAGTATGATCCCAGCATCGAATACACCCCTGGCAAGGCGAATGTGATTGCAGATGCTTTGAGCAGAAAGGCATATTGCAACAGCCTTATTATCAAGCCGTACCAGCCTGAGCTTTGTGAAGCTTTCAGGAAACTCAACCTCCAAGTTGTTCCGCAGGGTTTTCTTGCAAATCTTCAAATTTCTCCTACCTTGGAAGATCAAGTCCGTGAGGCCCAACTCAGTGATACCATGGTGAAGAAGGTGAAACATGCTATTGCTAAGGGCATTCCGAAATACAAGTGCTTTCGTGTTGATGAGAGAGATACCTTGTTCTTCGAGGACAGACTCGTTGTTCCCAAAGGTGATCTCAGGAAGCTGATAATGGAAGAAAAAAAAGATTCTCTCCTTTCCATTCATCCTGGCAGCTCCAAGATGTACCAAGACCTCAAGCAGTCTTACTGGTGGACACGCATGAAAAGGGAAATTGCCCAATTCGTGAATGAATGTGATGTATGCAGAAGAGTGAAAGCAGAACATCAACGTCCAGCCGGTCTTCTCCAACCTCTTCCTATTCCCGAGTGGAAGTTCGACCACATTGAAATGGACTTCGTCACTGGTTTTCCTAAGTCTAAGCGAGGAAATGATTCTATCTTCGTGGTGATTGACAAGCTTACCAAAGTCGCTCACTTCCTGCCAGTCAAAGAATCAATCAATGCAGCTCAATTGGCAGAGCTGTACACTTCCAGAATTGTGTCCTTACATGGCATTCCTCAAGTTATATCCTCAGACCGTGGAAGTTTGTTCACTTCAAGGTTCTGGGACTCCTTTCAGTCCGCCATGGGCACTAAGATCAGGTTCAGCACTGCTTTTCACCATCAGACTAGTGGTCAAGTCGAGCGAGTGAATCAGATTCTAGAAGACATGCTCAGAGCCTGTGTCATATCTTTTGGCATGAAATGGGAAGACTGCCTTCCATTTGCCGAGTTCTCTTACAACAACAGCTTTCAAGCAAGTGCCGGCAAAGCTCCGTTTGAAATCCTCTATGGCAGAAAGTGTCGTACCCCTCTCAACTGGTCTGAAACAGGTGAACGTCAACTTCTTGGCAATGACTTGATCTCAGAAGCCGAAGAAATGTGCAAAGTCATACGTGAGAATCTCAAGGCCGCTCAGTCGCATCAGAAGAGCTACTATGACGGCAAGCATCGTGATTTGGCCTTCAACATTGGTGATCATGTCTATCTCCGTGTGTCTCCGATGAAAGGCACCCAAAGATTCGGTATCAAAGGAAAGCTTGCTCCTAGATACGTCGGGTCTTTCAAGATTCTTGGCAAAAGAGGCGACCTAGCCTATCAACTTGAGCTCCCTCCCAACTTCGCCAATGTTCATGATGTGTTCCATGTGTCTCAACTTCGCAAATGCTTCAAGGCACCTGAGCGCATGATTCCGTTTGAAGAGTTTGATCTTCAACAAGACCTGTCTTACCGAGAGCATCCCGTTGCTATTCTCGAAGAAACCGAGCGCAAGACCCGCAACAATTCCATCAAATTCTTGAAAGTCAAGTGGTCACATCAGACCGACCGAGAAGCTACGTGGGAACGAGAAGATCATCTTCGTTCCGAGTACCCTTCCTTTTTCCAGTCCTAGATCTCGGGATGAGATCTTTTTGTAGTAGAGGAGAGTTTGTAATGCCCCGGATGTAATACTTTCCCTTTTGGGCATATAATATATCTCCGGCTTCATCTATTCCATTCCGGGTTCTTTGTCTTTCGGGTGTTCGTCGTTTTGTTGTGTGCATGTGTGGCATTCATTCATATCATGTAGACATGTGCATCGCATTGCATTTGTGTTGTCGTTTGCATCCGGTTCCACGCGTTCCTTCCTGTTTTCCGTTTCGCGTTCCGGAGGTCCCTCACGTGTCCGTGACGTCCCGTAGGCCTACTTTGTTGTTTGGGCGTGTAACGTTGCCGGTGTGGCGCGAGACTTGTCGTGTGTTGTTGTTTTGTTGTGTGTAACCCGCCTCTCAAATCTCGTCGCGTTTGGACTCCGTTTGCTATTCTCAACAGTTATTCGTGTGGTCCAAAGTGCCTTCACTTTGTGGCCCAGAAACACCCCTACAGCAGCCCACTACCCTCTCCTAGGCCCATCTTAACTCCCCTTGCGATCGGATCCGTCGGATCGCGATCGGAGGGCTCCAAACACCCCCAGATCCCCCAAACCCTAGCAATCTGCTATATAGTAGACCCCTAGGTCCATTTTAGGCATCTCTAGCTTCTTCCTCCTCCTTCCCCCTAATTTTTTGGATCTGGCCAGCCCCCCCTTCTCCACTTGGCAGCTCCCCTCCCGCAAATCTCGTGGATCAAGGGAGATCCTTCGATCGAAGCAGCCAGCCGCAGCGACCAGATCGCGTCGATCTCGGCTAGGTCAACGCACATCGGGCCTCCCGCAGTCTCCAGCGCCGATCGCTACTCCCCTCCGCTGCTCGAGCCAGCCGCACCGGGCCGTCCCATCGCCAGGGACCACTTCCCCTTCGCGCCCGCACCGGCCCACTCCGTCGCCCTCCAGAGCCGCCTCGCTCCCGCGCCAGGCAGGCCCCAGCCAGCCGCCTTCCCTGGGCCGCGCCTCGCCAGCGCCTCCGATCGGGCCCCTCGCCAGGCTCCGCCGCTCCGCCAGGCCGCGGGCCGCGCCAGGCGGGCCGGCCTCCCGCATCGCCGCCGCTCCTTCCCGAGCCGCCGTTCAGCCCCGCCGCGCTGGGCCTCCCGACCGCCCTGGGCCCAGTCGCCTCCCGGCCTCCGTAGCTCGCCCAGCCAGGCCGGCCCATCCGTCGCCAGCCAGCCGCCGCGGACCGAAGCAGCCGCCTGGGCCGCCGCCTCTGCCAGATCTCCCCGCGGGCCGAGCCCATCTCCTTCTCTGCAGATCTGAGGTTGCCTCTTTTAGTCCTCTAAGTCCCTGTGAATTGATTTCTGATGCATTTTTTCCAACTGCTCTAACTTTTTGTGTGATTGTCCGTTTCGCGCAAATAGCATGTCCAGACGTTCGTGGTGATTAGCACTACGTTTTATCTTTTTGTGTCATGCATGTTAGAGATCATCTAGGTGCTTGTTTTTCTGTTGCAATAGTGCATCGTGATAAAACTGCTGTTATGTGATGTTTTTATGCCATCTTTGCATAGTGATAACTTTTAGCTCGTTTTTCCGAATGATGCAAATGACATGTCCACGTGTTCGTCTTGCCATGCTCTACATGTTGCTTGTATTAGGTTGCATGATATATTTAATCTTGCCATGTATATCTTTGTTGCAAAGTGCTATGTGGCTGTGATGTTGTTTCACTTGTTATGAAATGCCATCTTGTTGAGCTCATTGCTATCGTTGTGTTTATCTCCATGATGCATGCTTGTATGTTTCGGAATCACCATCATGTGTACTTTGATGTGGTGCTTACCACTTGCCATGTTTAGTTTCGAGGTGACTTAAACTTGCTCGTTTAGATGCCATGATGAAACTGCTGTTTTAACACTTAGTGGGTTTTCACTAAGTCTGAAATCTGTAACGTTCCGATGCCATGTTTGCTTGCTGCTCTAGGACAAACCATGATAGTTTTGGGGTGGATCTTGATTGTTCCTTGTAGTATATATTGTTGGCTTTCCATTCATGTTCTCACATGCTTATTTAAGTGGCTGTAGCATGTTTATCTTTTGCTCCAAAATTTCAATAAAATTCTG
>LR738712.1:798554516-798587170 GCA_902687465.1 Secale cereale | reverse complement strand
CCGCGGACCGAAGCAGCCGCCTGGGCCGCCGCCTCTGCCAGATCTCCCCGCGGGCCGAGCCCATCTCCTTCTCTGCAGATCTGAGGTTGCCTCTTTTAGTCCTCTAAGTCCCTGTGAATTGATTTCTGATGCATTTTTTCCAACTGCTCTAACTTTTTGTGTGATTGTCCGTTTCGCGCAAATAGCATGTCCAGACGTTCGTGGTGATTAGCACTACGTTTTATCTTTTTGTGTCATGCATGTTAGAGATCATCTAGGTGCTTGTTTTTCTGTTGCAATAGTGCATCGTGATAAAACTGCTGTTATGTGATGTTTTTATGCCATCTTTGCATAGTGATAACTTTTAGCTCGTTTTTCCGAATGATGCAAATGACATGTCCACGTGTTCGTCTTGCCATGCTCTACATGTTGCTTGTATTAGGTTGCATGATATATTTAATCTTGCCATGTATATCTTTGTTGCAAAGTGCTATGTGGCTGTGATGTTGTTTCACTTGTTATGAAATGCCATCTTGTTGAGCTCATTGCTATCGTTGTGTTTATCTCCATGATGCATGCTTGTATGTTTCGGAATCACCATCATGTGTACTTTGATGTGGTGCTTACCACTTGCCATGTTTAGTTTCGAGGTGACTTAAACTTGCTCGTTTAGATGCCATGATGAAACTGCTGTTTTAACACTTAGTGGGTTTTCACTAAGTCTGAAATCTGTAACGTTCCGATGCCATGTTTGCTTGCTGCTCTAGGACAAACCATGATAGTTTTGGGGTGGATCTTGATTGTTCCTTGTAGTATATATTGTTGGCTTTCCATTCATGTTCTCACATGCTTATTTAAGTGGCTGTAGCATGTTTATCTTTTGCTCCAAAATTTCAATAAAATTCTGCTGCCAGAATTTTATTGTCAAGTTCAATATGTCCAAGCTTATTGCTATTGATCCGTGGCTCCTTTGGGGGTGCACCTTTGGACTTATTTGCTGTAGGATATGTCTAGTTTATGTTCATGTCCTTTGCCTTGATGTTTGAGTGATGTAGCTTAATTATTTTGTGCTCCGAAGTTGCTATGTTGCTGTAATTTTCAGCTTTCGCTCATTTCTTGTTTCGGGCATAACTTTTAGCCCGTAGCTCCGATTGCAGCGAATCTTATATGAAACTTGATTGATTTTCAGTGTAGATTCATAATCTCCTATTGTTATCATGTTTTGAGGTGATTTTCTTGAGTGCTATTTTCCGTGCTCCGTGTGCTCTCTTAGTGCATCCATCATGCATCCCTCATTTTTGTGTGCGCATTGCATCTTGTTGATTCGTGCCTTGTGTGATTGTATTGTTTAGAGCCGGAAGCTGAGACCGAGTACGAGTACGAGCACGAGGTTATCAACGAGGTTGAGCACGAGGACCCTTCTTACGATCCGAACGACTACACTTCAGGCAAGATGACCGAACCCCGATAACATTACTATTTTTGCCTATTGCTAGTAGTTCCGCTCTATAGTTTTGCCTCGATGCCCATGTTCTTTCTGTCAGCCTCCTACTTGTAACCATTACCATGTTTAACCACCCTACCTATGCAAACCGTTGCTTGGCTAAGTACGCTTCGCTCAGCCCTTCTTATAGCATTGCTAGTTGCAGGTGAAGATCGAAGATGCTTGCTTCATGTTGAAGTTTTGTTGGGTTATATCACACTATATAAATGCTTAAAATGAAATCATCTATATATTGGCAAGGGTGGAAGGCTAAGCCTTTTGCTTGGTGATTTGTTCCACTCATGCCGTTAGGAACCGTATAAACCGGTGTTATGTTCCTTGATTATGCGTTCCTAACACGGTTGGGGTGTATGGGACCCCCTCGATAAACCGCTAAGTGCTAAGTCTTTTCCAGCAAGTCCCAACTTTGGTACTATTTGCCTAATAACAAACTAAACTTGCATAGGGAGTAATTAACCCTCTTTCTTAATCAACAACCCCGGGCTAGTGCTCCACATGAGTGTTGGTCCGAACTGGGGGTTCTGCAGGGCCACCTTGGGGCAACCTGAGGTATCTGGTATACACCTGTAGAATCGCCCATCCGGTCATGTGCTGAGACTTAGATACGCGCGGCTACTATCAGGGTGTCGACACGCCGGAAGGATTTGCTGGATTAGCCTTACCTTAGTTCGGAGTATCTTGAGCACGGGATTCCGAGGATACTCGGGTCTTCCCACTTTGGAGTTGCGACTTCGCGGATCGTGGGCTTGTAATGGGTCAAGTTGGAACACCCCTGCAGGGTTATGAACTTTCGAAAGCCGTGCCCGCGGTTATGTGGCAGATGGGAGCTTGTTAATATCCGGTTGTAGATAACTTGACACATTGTTCTAATACACTACCAGCGTGTGTACCATGACTGTCAATTTCCGAATAGGAATTCGGGAGTTGAACACGATGGGGTTATGTTTGTTGAGCTTTAGCTAGGATCACTTCGTGATCATCTCTCGACCGAGGCTTTCTCTTCTCGCACTCTCTCACGTAAGCTAGTTGCTAGTTGCTGCTGCAGACACTTATTCTTTTCTTCAGCCTTATCCTCTCCCAAGGCTTAAATAGTCTTGTTACCCGGGAACGGGATTGCTGAGTCCTCTGTGGCTCATAGTTACTTCACCACACCAGATGCAGGTCCAGTTGTGAGCTATCCAGGTGATGGCACCGAGCTTGACTGGGAGTACGACGAGGAGCGTAGTCGATATTATGTTCGTTATCCTGATGATCAGTAGTGGAGACTTCTACTAGGATTCGATCCGACCTGTGGATTTAACTTATGTTTGGTATCTTGTCATTTGAATTTTACCCTTAGAGGCCTGTGATGTTTTAATGTATGATGTTTGAGACATGTATTGTATTTGTGTGACGTGGCGAGTGTAAGCCAACTATGTTTATGTTTTCCATCCCCCTTTTACATGAGTTGTGCAAAGATACCAGACTTGCGATCATTCCAGCATGGGGTTATGTCTCTAAGTCGTGCCTCGACACGTAGGAGATATAGCTCCATCCTGGGCATTACAAGTTGGTATCAGAGCCTTCTCCGACCTAGGAGCCCCCACTGTGTGATCGAATCGTTGACGGTCGAGTCTAGGCACACACTAAAAATATTTTGAGTCCTATATTATATCGGAGAGTAGGATTTCTTTGCTTCTCATCCCCTTTCTCTCTGGTGAGGACTCCTGACGACTACTCTTGTCTCTTCTATCTTCAAAAATTGCACCAAATTTTTTTTAGGAATCTCGTGAGTATTCTGGGACTGTTTCGATGTTCTTGTGACGAGAGTATTTTTCTCGATCCCTTCTGACATTAGGGGTTGTGGCAGTGTCCCGGGGAGTTGAGCTTCGGGGTATTGCCGTCACAAGCATATCGGGGCAGTACTAAATACTTAAGACGGCCGACATCGAAAATCTCTCCTATACGGCCAGTGGCAAGATAACCCCGACATCACCCAGTACTGGGAAGGTAGTTCGGGAGTATTGCCATAGCTTGTTATAGTGGATGCTTTTCGAAGGTCCGAGGTACACAGTTTCCGAGAAAGACTGGTTATGTGTTGAAGGATGGATACACCTGGATGTAGGTTTAGAGTTGATTGCGCGGTGCTTCCCGTGTATCCCCAACACCTGATTGCATAACTGGAATCTTTCGGAAATTCATAGGTGGGTTTTATCCAGTAGATCGTAGGCATTCTTCCAACGAATGCAGGTTAGCGAGTTCGGGGTTCTACATTGAGTGAAGTGGTATTATGACCGATGTTCCGATCGGGAGTTGCATCTTAAAGGGTCCTTGGCTATGCTGATCCGGGGATTGCAAAACCCTTTCGTAACGCGTTCATATGCTTTCAGCACAAAGATGTTAGAACGAAGCTCCTATCTTGTGTTTGTTCCCGTCTGTACCTTGTTGTTTTTCTTATTTTACCTTTTGTCCCCTATGTGGCTTCTCGTGAAGATTGATGTTATCATTTAACTGAGAATTTCATTCGTTCCTCTTGTTCGAATGATTTCATTCGTTCTATTGTTCGAATGATTATTGTGAAGACTTGTTGCAATTCATTCCATTGATTCAGCTTATACCTTCTGTCAATCAATTGTTGATTCGTGGTCATCTCTTTCAGGATGGCTCCGAAAAGGGTTCCCAACGCTAACCCAGAGGGTGAAGAGGTTCCAGAACGTCCTCCTTCCCCTCCTCCTCCGTCTGAGGCTTGGAGAGCGATTATGCAGACTACAGCTCAGAACACCCAGATGTTGATGCAGATGATGCAACAGATGCAAGCTAATCAAGCTAATCAGGGTGTTCCAGGGAATCAAGGCAACTTCTTCAACCAGCAGCACCATGCTACTCTCAACCAGTTCTTGGCCAATAATCCAAAAGCTTTCAGTTACTGTGTCGACCCTCTTGATGCTGAAGATTGGTTAACCGACATAAAGAAGCATTTTGAGTGCAGTAACGTGAAGGAAGAGGATTATGTGAAGTTTGCAGCCTTCCAGCTCAAAGACCAAGCAGCTGACTGGTGGCAGCAGTACAAAGACTCCAGGCCAGGTCAAGTGATCTCTTGGGAGAATTTCTGCAAGGACTTTCGCTCTCACCACATTCCTACAAGTGTCATCGAGGGTATGCGTGAGCAATTCCGCAACCTGAAGCAGGGCTCTATGACAGTCTATCAGTATAATGTCAAGTTCCAAAACCTCGCCCGCTATGCTAAGCAAGACATTCCTGATGCCAAGAGCAAAATCTACCAGTTCCGTGGAGGTCTCAAAGATGAACTTCAGCTTGCTCTCACTTTGTTCGAGCCCGATGAATTCGACAAGTGCTATAACATGGCTTTGAAACAAGAAGCAGCTCAGCTTAAGATGGAGGCTTCTAAAAAGAGAATTCGAGATGCCGTTCATTCTTCCTCATCGTCTCAGATGGTCTCGAAGCAACAGAAATTTTGGCTTCCTCCTCCTCCAGTGATTCGAGCTCCCTACAACAACTCCAACAACTCCAACAGCAACAAGAACTCTAGTGGACGTGGTTTCTCCCACCCACCCAACCCGAACAACAAGTCGAAGAAGCAGTTTCAGTCTCAAGACTCCAAGTCAAGTGGCTCTCATTTCCGTCCTCTCTCAGAAGTGGTGTGCAACAAGTGTGGCCAGAAGGGTCATTATGCCAACAGATGTCCGAATCCGAAGCGTCTTCCTCCTCCTCCACCTGTGAGTTCAGCTATTGTCAAGCATGTTCCAAAGGCTGCAAGGGTCAATCTGATGAATGCAGCACAAGCGGAGAATTCTTCTGATGTCATTTTGGGTAACCTTCCAGTGAACTCTATCCCTGCTAAAGTTTTGTTTGATTCGGGTGCTTCACATTCTTTCATGTCATACCCATTTGCATCCAAGCATAGTGTGACCACAGCAGCTTTACCAAGACAGTTGGCAGTTTCTTCTCCGGGAAAGCAGATGCATTCCAGTATATATGCTCCGAATGTTTCTATTCGCATGGGTGATTATCGCTTTCTGGCTAATCCGGTGGTTCTTGGTAATTCTGACATCGACCTCATCCTCGGGATGGATTGGCTTTCTCAGCACGATGCTCACATTGATTGTGCACAGAAAGAAGTCAAGATGACTCATCCTGATGAAGATGTGATTATCTTTGCCTCAAGGGATAACACTATCAGGCTTTTCTCTCTCAATGATAAGGGCGAAATTAATGCCATATCTCAAATTCCGGTGGTTAACGAATATCAAGACGTCTTTCCTGAAGAACTTCCAGGCATGCCTCCACACCGTCAGGTGGAATTCGTTATTGAACTTGAGCCAGGTACTGAGCCAGCATGCCGGCGTCCGTACAAGCTCTCTCCTAAAGAGTTGAAGGAACTGAAGAAGAAGTTGGATGAACAGGAGCGTATGGGTCTCATCAGGCCTAGTACGTCTCCTTGGGGTTGTGGTGTCTTATTTGTCAAGAAGAAAGATGGCACGGAGCGTCTCTGTGTTGATTACCGGCCATTGAACAAGAAGACAATAAAGAACAAGTATCCGCTCCACAACATCAATGAACTCTTTGAGCAGCTCAAAGGAGCTAAAGTGTTCTCTAAGCTTGACCTCCGAATGGGCTATCATCAAATTCACATTCGCGAGGAAGACATTCCCAAGACGGCCTTCAGAACGAGCTACGGTTCATACGAGTATACTGTCATGTCTTTTGGTCTCGCCAATGCTCCTCCTACCTTTTCGAGGATGATGCACTACATCTTCAACCCCTATACTGGCGAGTTTGTGCTTGTGTATCTGGATGATATTCTGGTGTTTTCCAAGAATGAAGAAGATCACGAAAAACACTTACGTCTGGTTCTTGATCGACTCCGAGAGCATAAGTTCTATGCCAAGTTCTCAAAGTGCGAGTTTTGGCTCGATAAGGTTTTGTACCTGGGCCATATCATCTCAGCTGACGGTATTGCGGTTAATCCCGAGAAAGTTGAAGCAATTGTCAACTGGGAAGCTCCTCAGAACGTCAAGCAACTCCGCAGTTTTCTGGATCTTGCCAGCTATTGCAGAAGTTTCGTTGAGAACTTCTCCAAGATTGCCAAGCCTCTTTCCAACTTGCTTCAGAAGAATGTCAAATACTTTTGGTCTCCAGAGTGTGAAGTGGCATTCAAAACTCTCAAAGAAAAGCTTGTCTCTGCTCTAGTTCTGACTCCTCCAGATGAGTCCAAGCCGTATGAAGTATTCTGTGATGCTTCTCTTCAAGGTCTTGGTGGTGTGCTTATGCAAGATAAGAGAATTGTGGCATATACTTCTCGTCAGCTCAAGCCAAGTGAGAAGAACTATCCCACACATGATCTCGAGCTAGCAGTTGTGGTACATGCTTTGATTACGTGGAGACATCTGTTGTTGGGCAGAAAGGTCGACATCTTCACTGGTCACAAGAGCTTGAAGTACATCTTCACACAGCTGCATCTGAACCTCCGTCAGACTCATTGGGTTGAAATGATCCAAGAGTATGATCCCAGCATCGAATACACCCCTGGCAAGGCGAATGTGATTGCAGATGCTTTGAGCAGAAAGGCATATTGCAACAGCCTTATTATCAAGCCATACCAGCCTGAGCTTTGTGAAGCTTTCAGGAAACTCAACCTCCAAGTTGTTCCGCAGGGTTTTCTTGCAAATCTTCAAATTTCTCCTACCTTGGAAGATCAAGTCCGTGAGGCCCAACTCAGTGATACCATGGTGAAGAAGGTGAAACATGCTATTGCTAAGGGCATTCCGAAATACAAGTGCTTTCGTGTTGATGAGAGAGATACCTTGTTCTTCGAGGACAGACTCGTTGTTCCCAAAGGTGATCTCAGGAAGCTCATAATGGAAGAAAAAAAAGATTCTCTCCTTTCCATTCATCCTGGCAGCTCCAAGATGTACCAAGACCTCAAGCAGTCTTACTGGTGGACACGCATGAAAAGGGAAATTGCCCAATTCGTGAATGAATGTGATGTATGCAGAAGAGTGAAAGCAGAACATCAACGTCCAGCCGGTCTTCTCCAACCTCTTCCTATTCCCGAGTGGAAGTTCGACCACATTGAAATGGACTTCGTCACTGGTTTTCCTAAGTCTAAGCGAGGAAATGATTCTATCTTCGTGGTGATTGACAAGCTTACCAAAGTCGCTCACTTCCTGCCAGTCAAAGAATCAATCAATGCAGCTCAATTGGCAGAGCTGTACACTTCCAGAATTGTGTCCTTACATGGCATTCCTCAAGTTATATCCTCAGACCGTGGAAGTTTGTTCACTTCAAGGTTCTGGGACTCCTTTCAGTCCGCCATGGGCACTAAGATCAGGTTCAGCACTGCTTTTCACCATCAGACTAGTGGTCAAGTCGAGCGAGTGAATCAGATTCTAGAAGACATGCTCAGAGCCTGTGTCATATCTTTTGGCATGAAATGGGAAGACTGCCTTCCATTTGCCGAGTTCTCTTACAACAACAGCTTTCAAGCAAGTGCCGGCAAAGCTCCGTTTGAAATCCTCTATGGCAGAAAGTGCCGTACCCCTCTCAACTGGTCTGAAACAGGCGAACGTCAACTTCTTGGCAATGACTTGATCTCAGAAGCCGAAGAAATGTGCAAAGTCATACGTGAGAATCTCAAGGCCGCTCAGTCGCGTCAGAAGAGCTACTATGACGGCAAGCATCATGATTTGGCCTTCAACATTGGTGATCATGTCTATCTCCGTGTGTCTCCGATGAAAGGCACCCAAAGATTCGGTATCAAAGGAAAGCTTGCTCCTAGATACGTCGGGTCTTTCAAGATTTTTGGCAAAAGAGGCGACCTAGCCTATCAACTTGAGCTCCCTCCCAACTTCGCCAATGTTCATGATGTGTTCCATGTGTCTCAACTTCGCAAATGCTTCAAGGCACCTGAGCGCATGATTCCGTTTGAAGAGATTGATCTTCAACAAGACATGTCTTACCGAGAGCATCCCGTTGCTATTCTCGAAGAAACCGAGCGCAAGACAGGCAACAAGTCCATCAAATTCTTGAAAGTCAAGTGGTCACATCAGACCGACCGAGAAGCTACGTGGGAACGAGAAGATCATCTTCGTTCCGAGTACCCTTCCTTTTTCCAGTCCTAGATCTCGGGATGAGATCTTTTTGTAGTAGAGGAGAGTTTGTAATGCCCCGGATGTAATAATTTCCCTTTTGGGCATATAATATATCTCCGGCTTCATCTATTCCATTCCGGGTTCTTTGTCTTTCGGGTGTTCGTCGTTTTGTTGTGTGCATGTGTGGCATTCATTCATATCATGTAGACATGTGCATCGCATTGCATTTGTGTTGTCGTTTGCATCCGGTTCCATGCGTTCCTTCCCATTTTCCGTTTCGCGTTCCGGAGCTCCCTCACGTGTCCGTGACGTCCCGTAGGCCTACTTTGTTGTTTCGGCGTGTAACGTTGCCGGTGTGGCGCGAGACTTGTCGTGTGTTGTTGTTTTGTTGTGTGTAACCCACCTCTCAAATCTCGTCGCGTTTGGACTCCGTTTGCTATTCTCAACAGTTATTCGTGTGGTCCAAAGTGCCTTCACTTTGTGGCCCAGAAACACCCCTACAGCAGCCCACTACCCTCTCCTAGGCCCATCTTAACTCCCCTCGCGATCGGATCCGTCGGATCGCGATCGAAGGGCTCCAAACACCCCCAGATCCCCCAAACCCTAGCAATCTGCTATATAGTAGACCCCTAGGTCCATTTTAGGCATCTCTAGCTTCTTCCTCCTCCTTCCCCCTAATTTTTTGGATCTGGCCAGCCCCCCCTTCTCCACTTGGCAGCTCCCCTCCCGCAAATCTCATGGATCAAGGGAGATCCTTCGATCGAAGCAGCCAGCCGCAGCGACCAGATCGCGTCGATCTCGGCTAGGTCAACGCACATCGGGCCTCCCGCAGTCTCCAGCGCCGATCGCTACTCCCCTCCGCTGCTCGAGCCAGCCGCACCGGGTCGTCCCGTCGCCAGGGACCACTTCCCCTTCGCGCCCGCACCGGCCCACTCCGTCGCCCTCCAGAGCCGCCTCGCTCCCGCGCCAGGCAGGCCCCAGCCAGCCGCCTTCCCTGGGCCGCGCCTCGCCAGCGCCTCCGATCGGGCCCCTCGCCAGGCTCCGCCGCTCCGCCAGGCCGCGGGCCGCGCCAGGCGGGCCGGCCTCCCGCATCGCCGCCGCTCCTTCCCGAGCCGCCGTTCGGCCCCGCCGCGCTGGGCCTCCCGACCGCCCTGGACCCAGTCGCCTCCCGGCCTCCGCAGCTCGCCCAGCCAGGCCGGCCCATCCGTCGCCAGCCAGCCGCCGCGGACCGAAGCAGCCGCCTGGGCCGCCGCCTCTGCCAGATCTCCCCGCGGGCCGAGCCCATCTCCTTCTCTGCAGATCTGAGGTTGCCTCTTTTAGTCCTCTAAGTCCCTGTGAATTGATTTCTGATGCATTTTTTCCAACTGCTCTAACTTTTTGTGTGATTGTCCGTTTCGCGCAAATAGCATGTCCAGACGTTCGTGGTGATTAGCACTACGTTTTATCTTTTTGTGCCATGCATGTTAGAGATCATCTAGGTACTTGTTTTTCTGTTGCAATAGTGCATCGTGATAAAACTACTGTTATGTGATGTTTTTATGCCATCATTGCATAGTGATAACTTTTAGCTCGTTTTTCCGAATGATGCAAATGACATGTCCACGTGTTCGTCTTGCCATGCTCTACATGTTGCTTGTATTAGGTTGCATGATAGATTTAATCTTTCCATGTATATCTTCGTTGCAAAGTGCTATGTGGCTGTGATGTTGTTTCACTTGTTATGAAATGACATCTTGTTGAGCTCATTGCTATCGTTGTGTTTATCTCCATGATGCATGCTTGTATGTTTCGGAATCACCATCATGTGTACTTTGATGTGGTGCTTACCACTTGCCATGTTTAGTTTCGAGGTGACTTAAACTTGCTCGTTTAGATGCCATGTTGAAACTGCTGTTTTAACACTTAGTGGGTTTTCACTAAGTCTGAAATCTGTAACGTTCCGATGCCATGTTTGCTTGCTGCTCTAGGACAAACCATGATAGTTTTGGGGTGGATCTTGATTGTTCCTTGTAGTATATATTGTTGGCTTTCCATTCATGTTATCACATGCTTATTTAAGTGGATGTAGCATGTTTATCTTTTGCTCCAAAATTTCAATAAAATTCTGCTGCCAGAATTTTATTGTCAAGTTCAATATGTCCAAGCTTATTGCTATTGATCCGTGGCTCCTTTGGGGGTGAACCTTTGGACTTATTTGCTGTAGGATATGTCTAGTTTATGTTCATGTCCTTTGCCATGATGTTTGAGTGCTGTAGCTTAATTATTTTGTGCTCCGAAGTTGCTATGTTGCTGTAATTTTCAGCTTTCGCTCATTTCTTGTTTCGGGCATAACTTTTAGCCCGTAGCTCCGATTGCAGCGAATCTTATATGAAACTTGATTGATTTTCTGTGTAGATTCATAATCTCCTATTGTTATCATGTTTTGAGGTGATTTGCTTGAGTGCTATTTTCCGTGCTCCTTGTGCTCTCTTAGTGCATCCATCATGCATCCCTCATTTTTGTGTGCGCATTGCATCTTGTTGATTCGTGCCTTGTGTGATTGTATTGTTTAGAGCCGGAAGCTGAGACCGAGTACGAGTACGAGCACGAGGTTACCAACGAGGTTGAGCACGAGGACCCTTCTTACGATCCGAACGACTACACTTCAGGCAAGATGACCGAACCCCGATAACATTACTATTTTTGCCTATTGCTAGTAGTTCCGCTCTATAGTTTTGCCTCGATGCCCATGTTCTTTCTGTCAGCCTCCTACTTGTAACCATTACCATGTTTAACCACCCTACCTATGCAAACCGTTGCTTGGCTAAGTACGCTTCGCTCAGCCCTTCTTATAGCATTGCTAGTTGCAGGTGAAGATCGAAGATGCTTGCTTCATGTTGAAGTTTTGTTGGGTTATATCACACTACATAAATGCTTAAAATGAAATCATCTATATATTGGCAAGGGTGGAAGGCTAAGCCTTTTGCTTGGTGATTTGTTCCACTCATGCCGTTAGGAACCGTATAAACCGGTGTTATGTTCCTTGATTATGCGTTCCTAACACGGTTGGGGTGTATGGGACCTTCTCGATAAACCGCTAAGTGCTAAGTCTTTTCCAGCAAGTCCCAACTTTGGTACTATTTGCCTAATAACAAACTAAACTTGCATAGGGAGTAATTAACCCTCTTTCTTAATCAACAACCCCGGGCCAGTGCTCCACATGAGTGTTGGTACGAACTGGGGGTTCTGCAGGGCCGCCTTGGGGCAACCTGAGGTATCTGGTATACACCTGTAGAATCGCCCATCCGGTCGTGTCCTGAGACTTAGATACGCGCGGCTACTATCAGGGTGTCGACACGCCGGGAGGATTTGCTGGATTAGCCTTACCTTAGTTCGGAGTATCTTGAGCACGGGATTCCGAGGATACTCGGGTCTTCCCACTTTGGAGTTGCGACTCCGCGGATCGTGGGCTTGTAATGGGTCAAGTTGGAACACCCCTGCAGGGTTATGAACTTTCGAAAGCCGTGCCCGCGGTTATGTGGCAGATGGGAGCTTGTTAATATCCGGTTGTAGATAACTTGACACATTGTTCTAATACACTACCAGCGTGTGTACCGTGACTGTCAATTTCCGAATAGGAATTCGGGAGTTGAACACGGTGGGGTTATGTTTGTTGAGCTTTAGCTAGGATCACTTCGTGATCATCTCTCGACCGAGGCTTTCTCTTCTCGCACTCTCTCACGTAAGCTAGTTGCTAGTTGCTGCTGCAGACACTTATTCTTTTCTTCAGCCTTATCCTCTCCCAAGGCTTAAATAGTCTTGTTACCCGGGAACGGGATTGCTGAGTCCTCTGTGGCTCACAGTTACTTCACCACACCAGATGCAGGTCCAGTTGTGAGCTATCCAGGTGATGGCACCGAGCTTGACTGGGAGTACGACGAGGAGCGTAGTCGATATTATGTTCGTTATCCTGATGATCAGTAGTGGAGACTTCTACTAGGATTCGATCCGACCTGTGGATTTAACTTATGTTTGGTATCTTGTCATTTGAATTTTACCCTTAGAGGGCTGTGATGTTTTAATGTATGATGTTTGAGACATGTATTGTATTTGTGTGACGTGGCGAGTGTAAGCCAACTATGTTTATGTTTTCCATCCCCCTTTTACATGAGTTGTGCAAAGATACCAGACTTGCGATCATTCCAGCATGGGGTTATGTCTCTAAGTCGTGCCTCGACACGTAGGAGATATAGCTCCATCCTGGGCATTACAGTTCATGACAATTAAGTTCATCTAATCAAATTTAATGAACTCCCACTCAGATAGACATCTCTCTAGTCATCTAAGTGAAACATGATCCGAATCGACTAAGCCGTGTCCGATCATCACGTGAGATGGACTAGTCGTCAACGGTGAACATCTTCATGTTGATCGTATCTTCTATACGACTCATGTTCGACCTTTCGGTCTTCCGTGTTCCGAGGCCATGTCTGTACATGCTAGGCTCGTCAAGTGAACCCTAAGTGTATTGCGTGTGTAAATCTGGCTTACACCCGTTGTATGCAAACGTTACAGCCTATCACACCCGATCATCACGTGGTGCTTTGGAACAACGATCCTTAGCAACGGTGCACAGTTAGGGGGAACACAATTCTTGAAATTTTTAAGTGAGAGATCATCTTATTTACTACCGTCGTTCTAATATAAGCAAAGAAGATGCATAAACATGATAAACATCACATGTAATCAAATAAAGTGACATGATATGGCCAATATCATTTTGCTCCTTTGATCTTCATCTCCGGGGCACCATGATCATCCTTGTCACCGGCATGACACCATGATCTCCATCATCATGATCTCCATCATCGTGTCTTCATGAAGTCGTCTCGCCAAATATTACTTCTACAACTATGGCTAATGTTTAGCAATAAAGTAAAGTAATTACATGGCATTATTCAGTGACACGCAGGTCATACAATAAAATAAGACAAATCCTATGGCTCCTGCCGGTTGTCATACTCATCGACATGCAAGTCGTGATTCCTATTACAAGAACATGATCAATCTCATACATCACATATATCATTCATCACATCTTATGGCCATATCACATCACATAGCACATGCTGCAAGAACAAGTTAGATGTCCTCTAATTGTTGTTGCAAGTTTTTACGTGGCTGCTATAGGTTTCTAGCAAGAACGTTTCTTACCTACGCCAAAACCACAACGTGATATGTCAATTTCTATTTACCCTTCATAAGGACCCTTTTCATCGAATCCGATCCGACTAAAGTGGGAGAGACAGACACCCGCCAGCCACCTTATGCAACTAGTGCATGTCAGTCGGTGGAACCAGTCTCACGTAAGCGTACGTGTAAGGTCGGTCCGGGCCGCTTCATCCCACGATGCTGCCGAATCAAGATTGGACTAGTAGCGACAAGAGAATTGAACAAATCTACGCTCACAACTTGTTTGTGTTCTACTCGTGCAAGATGCTACGAAAAGACCTAGCTCTGATACCACTGTTGGGGAACGTAGCAGAATTCAAAAAAATTCCTACGCTTCACCAAGATCAATCTAAGGAGTCATACAACAACGAGCATAAAGGAGTGCATCTACATACCCTTTGTAGATCGCGAGCGGAAGCGTTCAAGAGAACGTGGATGATGGAGTCGTACTCGTCGTGATCCCTATCACCGATGATCCCAGCGTCGAACGGACGGCACCTCCGCGTTCAACACACGTACAGTGCAGCGACGTCTCCTCCTTCTTGATCCAGCAAGGGGGAGGAGAGGTTAATGGAGATCCAGCAGCACGACGGCATGGTGGTGGATGCAACGGGAAAAGCTGCAGGGCTTCGCCAAGGACCTGCGGGAGGAGGGAGAGGTGTAACGTGGGGGAGAGGCGCCAGGGGCTGAGGTGCGGCTGCCCTCTCCCCCCCCCCACTATATATAGGGGCCAGGGGGCGCCGGCCCTAGGAGATGGGATCTCCTAGGGGGGCGGCGGCCAGGGGGGAGACTTGCCCCCAAGGCAAGGGTGGCGCCCCCCACCCCTAGGGTTCCCAACCCTAGACGCAGGGGCAAGGCCCAAGGGGGTGCGCCAGCCCACTATGGGCTGGTCCCCCTCCCCCTACGGCCCATGGGGCCCTTCGGGATGGGTGGCCCCACCCGGTGGACCCCCGGGACCCTTCCGGTGGTCCCAGTACACTACCGATGACCCCCAGAACTCTCCCGATGGCCGAAAATGGACTTCCTATATATAATTCTTTACCTCCGGACCATTCCGGAACTCCTCGTGACATCCGGGATCTCATCCGGTACTCCAAACAACATTCGGGTTACCGTGTGCATATATCTCTACAACCGTAGTGTCACCGAACCTTAAGTGTGTAGACCCTACGGGTTCGGGAGACACGTAGACATGACCGAGACGACTCTCCGGTCAATAACCAACAGCGGGATCTGGATACCCATGTTGGTTCCTACGTGTTCCTCAATGATCTGATCGGATGAACCACGATGTCAAGGATTCACTTAGTCCCGTACGCAATTCCCTTTGTCCATCGGTATAGTACTTGCCCAAGATTCGATCGTCGGTATACCGATACCTTGTTCAATCTCGTCATGGCAAGTCTCTTTACTCGTTCCGTAATACATCATCCCGTGACTAACTCCTTAGTCACATTGAGCTCATTATGATGATGTCTTACCGAGTGGGCCCAGAGACACCTCTCCGTCATACGGAGTGACAAATCCCAGTCTCGGTTCGTGCCAAGTCAACAGACACTTTCGGAGATACCCGTTGCGTACCTTTATAGCCACCCGTTGTGACGTTTGGCACACCCAAAGTATTCCTACGGTATCCGGGAGTTGCACAACCTCATGGTCTAAGGAAAAGATACTTGACATTGGAAAAGCTTTAGCATTACGAACTACACGATCTTGTGCTAGGCTTAGGATTGGGTCTTGTCCATCACATCATTCTCCTAATGATGTGATCCCGTTATCAATGACATCCAATGTCCATGGCTAGGAAACCATGACCATCTGTTGATCAACGAGCCAGTAACTAGAGGCTTACTAGGGACACGTTGTGGTCTGTGTATTCACACATGTATCACTGTTTCCCTATAATACAATTCAAGCATGAATAACAGACAATTATCATGAACAAGGAAATATAATAATAACCATTTTATTATTGCCTCTAGGGCATATTTCCAACAGTTCCTGCACAGCATGATGCCATTCGAAAGGATGAATGGTGTCATCAAAGGAAACGTTCGCAACATGTCACGTCCAGAGGGAAGCATAGCCAGGGGCTTTTTTACGGAAGAGTGCATCTCCTACTGCACGAATTATCTAGGCATCAAGAACTCCGTTGGTCTGCCCGTCAACAGGCACCTCGGCAGGCTCGCAGGATGGGGTCACCGCGAGGGTCGTCGCGAAATGCATGTCGACTTCGAGGGTCGACTCGCCGACTTTGAAAGAGCAAACCTAGTCGCGCTACAACACATAGACGTGGTCGATCCTTGGGTGGTAGAACACAAAACCTTTATTGAGAAGACGTACAATGACCGAGGCCAACAGAGGACGGACGGAGATATAATCAAAGAGCACAACTCATGTTTCACACGTTGGTTCAAGGAGAAGCTTCTGTCGTACCCTTTACATGAGGATTCTTCCGCAGAAGAAAATCTCATATTCGCCTTGTCACAGGGCGCCAAGCACAACCTGATGACCTATGAGGCGTACGATATCAAGGGGTACACGTTCTACACCGAGGACAAGGACATGAAGAGAGATGGTTATCAGAACTCTGGGGTAACGATGGAATCCTACACCGGTAACGACAAGGACAGATACTACGGAAGGATCGAAGAGATCTGGGAGCTGAGCTACGCTGGAGAGAAGGTCCCGATGTTCCGTGTCAGATGGGCCAAGAGCGTCCTAAAAGAAGGCCGATATTTCACCACCATGGTTATACCCGAAGCCAAATCCAAGACCGTGGGCGCAAACGTCACCGCGAAAAATGATCCATGGGTACTGGCTTCCCAAGTGGACCAATGCTTCTTCATTACCGACCCGTCAAAGCCCAGTCGTGTTGTCGTGAGGAGAGGCAAAAGGAAGATCATCGGAATGGATGGAGTCGCCAATGAGCAAGACTTCGACAAGTACGGTGACCCGAAGATGGAACATGACGACGACGATGAAGTGCCATACACCAAAAGAAGAAGCAGGACCACCCTACCTAAAGGACGTCCGTTCAAGAGAAGAACTCCATTTGCGAAAAAGAAGGGCAAGAAGATTGTGAACAGATAGCTAGCTAAGATTGATTATATTTAAATTGTAGCCTTCATTTCTCGATTATATTTCGACATAATCATAAATGTTTTTTGGGAATCGAACCCAGGACCTCCTGTTGTGTGCGCTGCGTGCTGACCAGTCGGGCTACTAGATGGGGTTTGATGTAGATGGGGTTTGGTGGAAGATAACCTGTGGGCTCGAACAAAAATAAAAAAAATACTAATGGCGCACCACGGAGGAGGTGCGCCATTAGAATAGATGTACTTATGGCGCACCAGGGGGAGGTGCGCCATTAGTATTGTGCCCCCATCCATACACTTCTCTCCTCTGGCCTCTCTCCCTCGCCCTCGCTCGCCAAATCCCGTTTCGTCCTCTCCCTCGCGCTGCCCTGACGCCGCCGCCCCGACCCACGCACGCTCCTCCATGCCGCCGCCCCCGCGCCCCCCACCACCCGCCACGCGCCGCGCCCTCCACTCTCTCCGCTCGCCGTCGTCGTCTCCAAGAGAGGAGGCCCAGGAGCTCCGTGTCTCCCCCAGGCTCGCCATCGTCGCCTCCAGGAGAGGAGGCCCACCCGCCTCACCGAAGCTCGCCGTCTCCGCCCTCCGTCGTCTCCGCTCCGGCCACCACTACCTCAGGTAACCCTCCTCCCTCTGCCTCTCTTCTCCTCTCTTCCTCCTCTCCTCCCTCCCGGCCATGCCCTCTTCTTCTCTCTTTTGCTAGGTTTAGGTCAAATCCCTCTCGAATTTAGGTCAAATTAGGTTCAAACTTGCTTGCTGGAGGTTAACTAGGTCAAATTAATTAACTACTAGGGATTAATTAGGTTAACTAGGTCAAATCCCTCTCGAATTAATTAACTAGGTTAACTAGGTGAAATTAGCAGTTAATTTAGTCTGAATCTGAACTTGTGTTGCTGCTGCATCTGATCTCAGTGCTAATTAACTAACTGCTAGCATTTTATAATCTCCCGTAGGCCACACCACATCTCAGTCAGTATACTCTCTCTTTTGCTAGGTTTAGGTCAAATCCCTCTCGAAGCGCCGAATCAACAGCTCATCTTCTCATACGCTGCTTAGTACCTAGGGCAAACTAAGGAACACAGTAATTATTATATATCACCAGTTCATTTATGGAGTTCTAGAAAGAAAATGGTACTGATTGTGTGTGCAACTCTGCATTACATGATTTAAAACGTGCTTACCATGCTTGTGTAACAATAGATACATAATCATGCGTGGAAGTGTAACAAGCTCCATTGAACCTCAGTTTTGGCATCTGCTTAGCAGATCTGTAAAGGTGACTGAATTCCTTCTATGCATGCAAGTGTGGACAGTCGTTCGTATGCATGTTCTAGATTGACCCTAGAGCAGCTTTTTGCTGGGTTTTGTCTCCGACCATCGTGTCGTGATGATTTTGCCGGTACCCCGAGAGGCCCTTGAGTTTGCTGGAATGTCGATTAACTTCCGTTCCGGCAAATTCGGGTACTCCATATGTCCTATTCTCAGCAAAGGTCATGCTAAAATTTTCCGTGAATTTTAGAATGACTTTGCTAAAATAGGACATATGGGGTACTTGTGACTAATACATGGGCCGGGGTATCTTAGTACTTAATTAAGTAGGATCAACTGCCCCTTTATTCTTGCTGCATTAAACCATAGGCGGCAATAGAGCCAAGTGATTAGGCCCAACTTAGAATTCTCCTTCCCAGCTTAGCTTTTAGGATGCCTCGGTGTCGAAAAACCATAAATTATAAAACCTTGGCTTTTAGGGTGCCTCGGTGTCGATAAAAACCGAAATGATGAAAGCTTAGGCTTTTAGGGTGCCTCGGCGTCGAAAAACCCTAAATGATAAAAGCTCAGCTTTTAGGATGCCTCGGTGTCGACAAACCCTAAATGATGAGACCATGATCTTGTTCCTTGACAATAACCAACTTTTTGACCAAACTTTTTTCTTATTTAGAGAGAAACATGGCCCACAACGATGAGGCCAGCGGTTCGGGCGGCAAGGCATTCTGGGAGCTGTCCCAGGAGATGGAGGAACAACCTCACTTCTATGAGGACACCGCGAAAGACACCGATCCTGACACCACTGATGGTGCCGCCGAGGATGACCCCACTGATGGTGCCGTCGGGGATGACACCACTAATGGTGCCGCCGAGGATGCCACCACTGATGATGGCGGTGCATGCACAGATGGCAGCCAACCGAAGAGGCAACGGAAGGACCGGCGCCCGACCATGCTCCGCACCGTCAAGGAGGAATTTACTGAAGTGGACTCCGACGGGAATCCAACGGCACCCAAACAAATAGTCAAGGGGTACTCGGTTCAGCTCGGGTGGATTCTCCGGAGCACCGTCTCGATCAACACCGAGAACCTGAGGCATCCTGACCGAGGGAATTTGCGCAACCTCCTCTTCACGAAGCTGCACGAACGATACAAGTTCCCCGCTGAATTTGAAAACACAAGCCTCAAAGGGAATAAAGTGAACAATGCCGCCCTCACGAGGATGTGCACGGCCCTGTCTACTTGGAAAAGCACGGTGAAGAGAATGATTGACAAAGGTTTTAGTTATGAGAAGATCAAGGAGAAAAATCCTTCGATCACCGAAGATGACTACAAGGAGTTCAAGATCAAGTGTGAGAGCACCGCAACCTCCGAATCAAGTCAGTGGGGGGAAGAAATGCGGCAGTTGAACTTAGGGGAACACACACTCGGTCCCGGCGGTTACAGAGTGGCGGAGCCTATATGGGACAAAGGAGGACGCGGAGCGTGCCGAGCAAGGCCTACCGCCCCTCTTCGATAAATACGGTGACAAGCAGACCAGGAACTTTGTTAGGGCCCGGTACAAGGAGGACCCGGTAACAAAGGAGCTCACCACGGATCCAAAGACAAGGGCCCTTGAGCTTGTTCTGGTAAGGAATACACCCCCGCGTAATTAGCTCCATATGCTTGCGTTCTAATTAATGAAGCCAAATTTCTAAATGGTTCACATTCCTTCTGCAGGCGACTGAAAGCAGTAGCGCGGGGCCGACTCAGAGCACCCCTTGGGACACCACTCTAAATAGGGCGTTGAATGTAATGAAAAGAAAGGATAAGCTCAGTAAGCCGTCGTCAGCTGGTCGTGTGGCCGGCAAAGGCTTGTCGACAAAATGGTCGTCATGCTATAACGCTGGTGGGCGAAAGGAGAAAAAGACCAGCTCGGAAAGCCAGGCGCGCGAGGTTCAAGAACTCAAGGCACAAGTGGCGCGGATTCCGGAGATTGTCCAAGAGCAAGTGCAACAATAACTGGGATTGACGCTCACCGGCATTATGCCTACCTTGATTCAGGGGCTGACAACGTGGATTGCGGGCGGCCAACAGGGGCCGCCCCCGATTCCCAGCTTCACGTCCAGCAACTCGGAGAATGCGCAGGCGGGGCCATTGGTGTCTCCGGCGGAGGCGGCATTGGTGTCTCCGACACCGGCACGAGCATTGGACCTTAATGCACCCGGGTGTACGCCGGCTGGCACCTCTGCAGCAAGCGGCCCCTCCGTCAATTGCACGCCCGCCGTTGGCGGTGCCTCAACATTAGCCGAGCTCGACGCCATCATCACGGTAACTAATTAAGCCTCTCGGCCAAGGACTTCATCTCCTTGCCTTTGACTGGGCATCCCTGACGCCCTACATGTTTTCGCAGGGCACCGCCGATGTTCTGTGCACTCTCCTGCACTTTGTGAACGGCGAGTTGGTCGATGTCGCCAAGGGCAGAATCGTTCAACTGGGCAACCCCATGTTCCACGGTAATCCGATGCCACCCACCGTGTATAGGGTCCAACTGGTCCGGGTGCTGCCAGGCTGCGACGAGTTGTTACCACCGATTCGACCCGCCGGGGCCGACGAAGATGATGTGATGACCCTCAGTGCCTGCCTAAGCTGGCCCCTGCTTTGGCCGAAGAGCCAGATTTGTTTGGGGGCGGGGGACACCACCCCATAGACAACACCGCCAGTCTTGCCGGCGCCAAGCCATGGCAACACCGCTGCAACGCTGCCGGACATCCCTATGGCACAGGATCTGAACATGCATATGGCACAGGATCCGGACGACGACGATGATACATTTGCCAACGTCGATAAGTACTTTGCCGATCATGGGTACGATGGCGAATTCATGGGGCCTCCTTCTCAAGAACCCAACCCTACAAAAGACGTGTGCGATCTAGCTGGTACCGCGGAGAAACCAAGTTGCAACAGGCGTCGTCTGGCGTTCAGTTCTCAGGAGACGCCTCCAGCTGCCAACTTCACCGAGCCTCAGATAGCCGAGGTGCGAAATATTATCAGCCCCAACACACTCAAGAAGGCGGTCTGTGAGCAGACTTCGGTCCCATTACAGGAGAAGAAGAAGGCACGGAAAAGAAAGAGTAACAAGGGTGCGAGCCAGCCGGCACCAAGTACGATCCGTGCTCAGGACGGGCCACCTTCACCTAAGGATATAATGAGGAGGGTGCATGTGGCGGGTAGGCCGATGCTATCGACTAATATGATCAATGCTGCAACCGGTGCTATGCGGAGTCTGCATGACAATGTTCTTTCTTTGGAGAAGCGGCGTCTCAGAGAGAAGGATGTGGCATACCCGGTTTTCGCGGCCAAGGTGCCAGAGGGCAAGGGCTTTGTGGATAACTCCATCAGGGGTACGATCGTCCTACGGTTTGATGACATCTTCGCTATGTTTAACCTTCATCCGCTGCACTACACCTTTGTTCGGCTATTTTCGCTGAGTATGGAGATGCGGATCATTAGAGACAAGACCACGGACATCGTGATAGTCGACCGTTCTACATGCGCGCCAAGATCTTGGGCAGCGCTGGGGACCGGCAAGTCGCGAGTTCTTACCTCGAAGGCGTCATTCTGGCAAACCGAGATAAGGATAACTTCCTCGTGCCTTACTTTCCCGAGAAAGTCGTCCCCTCAAACGCCCCGTAACATATGATTTCTTAGATTTCGATCGTTTTTCTTTTAACATTCCGTGTTTTGTGCAGTGACACGCATTGCACACTCATCCTCCTAAGCCCGAAATATTCCATGGCCACGTATTTCGACTCGGACCGTCAGTCGAAGGTAGACTACACAAATGTCAAGAAAGTTCTTGATGATGTTCTCCCCGGCTACGCCAAATCTGGAGGCACCTTCACCAGGACAGTTCGTAAATACGGCAAGCACGTGTTCGTCCACAATACGACGTTCTGTTGCGTCAAGCAGCCACCTGGCGGTTAGAAGGGTGCCTACTACGCCATCCATCACATGCGGGCGATCGTACGGGACCATCATCACCTTCTGCTACCAGATAAACTAAAAGATTGGGCCGCAAGCGTGTCGGTAATCCAGGACGCGGACATCAGACAAGAATTCTTTCGCATCCAGTCGGAGTTTGCGGAAATCATCCATCAAGATGTCCTTCGTACCTCGGGGCTGTTCTACCTCAGAAATCAACTGTCCAACAGTGACATAGACACAATGCTACAAATGCAGGCTGACAACGCCCGCGATTTCATGACTCCCACGATAGACGGCGGCTTCATCCACGCTCCGGTCCCTTGAGTCGAGTCGAAAGTAGTGATGCTATGTCTAGTTCTGAAACATCGATTGGCTCATGTTGTAATTAAACTTTAATGAACTTGTATGTCTCTTTGGTTTCGACAGTCGTTCAACTTAGATGTAATCGATGCTATTAATGTCTTGCCTTTCTCTTCCGATCCTTTTGTTGCATACTTATATATTGCTTATGTATTGTCTGTGAATTGGTACTAATGTTTCGTTTGGCTAGTGCATAGCGATGTCGTCGTATGTCGTGTACAAGGGTAAGGTTCCCGAAGTCTACGACGACTGGGAGGAGTGTCGGAGATAGGTTCACCGTTCCAGCGGTAACAGTTACAAAGGGTACACCACTAGGGCGGAGGCGGAATCTAGATACGCGCGCTATCTAGCGGGAGAGGGGAGGGAGCGTTGGAGGAACCGGATGAAGACGAGTTTCATCGCGATGATGCTCATCGTGATGACCGCAGCTCTCTTCTATGTGATGGTAGTTTAGATGATCGATATCGACTTGTAATGTGAAGACAAACTCGCTACTCGCGGTCTCCAGACTTGTAATATAATGTTCTATCTTTGTTCGGTCTTTTGAATTCGGAGACTAATATGATTAATTGTATTCGGAGACTAATATGATGAATTGTATTCGGAGACTAACCTTCTATTGTATTTGATGAATCTGGTGTTGTCTAAATTCTGTCCAATAATATATTTTGTATCCAGCGAAAATATCAGAAAAGAAAAAAAATCCCTAATATTCATACTCGTGGCGCACCACTCAAGATACTAATGACGCACTGTCCAGATGATACTAATGGCGCATCACCCATCAGTGCGCCATTAGTATGCCAAAGCACATGGGTAGATATGCCCCCTGGGAGGCATACTAATGGCGCACGGGTGTACATACTAATGGCGCACTGCCTGGTGCGCCATTAGTGCACCAGATACTAATGGCGCACCAGGGGTGCGCCATTAGTAAAAAAATCTAATGGCGTGCTGTTAGTGGCGCATCACTAGTGCGCCATTAGTAGGCAAAAGTGGTGCGCTACTAGCATGCCTTTTCCTAGTAGTGTGCGTTCATGTGCTATTATGTTGACATAGGTTACATCGTGTGTCTATCCTCCCTATATAAGAGAGGCCTAGGATACAAGTGTCCTTCTGGGACACGCTCCATATCCTATCTAAACACAGTAAAACTCAGAGTCCAACTGTAACCTATCTTGTACACAATATTCGACACAACTCTAACAAACTCCACCTTAGCGAATATCCTCCACCACCTTGAGTTCGTCGATGCGTCAAACTTCCATGTACATTGGACTTGAGTTTATCCCATGAGCATTGCTGCTACTCCAGGACTCCATATGACTCGACCTGCAACTTGTAGTCCCTTCTTTTCTTGACCACAGTCAACATTCGAGAAAAATTAAGTTCCTCGTTACTCTAGTTTGTGCTCACAACTTCCAGAGTATTCGTCCAACACCATCACACACCGATCACTGATCTGTGTGAAAGTGAACTCAACATTACTGCTCCTTTTTTACCGCCTGACTGAAACTTGAAGGAATTTCACCGTTGCTTTTTGTCATCCCTGAGTCAAATTCGCAGTTGTCCACTCAACCCCCACTTCAGAGTACCATCGATCATCACCGACCGGTGACGAGTTTCACGCTTCCATCAGACCACTGGGCTCTAGTCCGAACTGCATGTCACTCTCTTTTCACGTTGAATAGGTTTCAACTCTCTGTCGACTTACGCCGTAGCCCCTCAATCAACACTGAGTGAAGTCTTCCAGACTCCAGCACCACCTTCAACATGACTCCATGGTAAATGATCAGTCTACCCATGCGCCTCATCGACTTCAATCTCTGTGTATACACCACCTTGAACCAATCCCGCGTCATAGTGTTGTCGAAGCCACACAAGCACTCGGGCCTGCACCACGTGTTTCCACGCCCAGAAGTTGATCACCATAAGCATCACGCTCCTATGTTTCTGTCGCCGATCCCACCAGCGTATTCGGTACCAACCGACTGACGTCGATCCGTTAGACTGACAAGTCTCACCCAGTCGAACTTCCCCGACTGCAACCATCTACAACTCCTCATAGTCATTTGCATCTTTATGGCTTGACATCCCGCAACGCCTTCAAGCATCCCTGTTGTGCCAACAAATTTTCAGTCTTGTCTGCCATAACCCAAAGCTTCCAGTTTCATTGAACTTCTCCACCTTAAACCTGATACCTGATGGCGCCATGGTTCTTTGTATGACTGACCTTGCGAAAAGATAACCGAGCTTTGCATGCGATGCCCCAAGTACACGAATAGGCGCCGCGTACAGGCATACTAATAGCAAACCAACCAAAAAAATCACTTTTGGCTACCACGTACGTGAAGCGCTCCTTTCGCCCCACTTCCGTATGCTAAGCTATTTGCTTTCCTGCCAAAGCCTCTACTCTCGATGGATGCATATCTCTTGATGGACCTTTTTCTTCTGCCAATTTTGATCTGTTCTGTGTCTCTGATACCACTTGTTAGAGTAAATTCGAGGCATATCGTTGATCATCCGAGGACCAAGCAATCACACGAGCACGACACCGAGATTTGTTAACGAGGTTCACCGATATGGCCACATCCCTGGGGCCTGACTATGGGCGCTCCTCCCCATGACACCGCTACAATACCGCACCCGGCCGTCGGCACATGCCGACGGCTTCCCCTGCGCTCCTATGCTATTATGTTGGCATAGGTTACATCATGTGTCTACCCTCGCCATATAAGAGAGACCTAGGATACAAATGTCCTACTAGGACACGACTCCATATCCTATCTAAACATAGTACAACTCAGAGTCCAACTGTAACCTACCTTGTACACAATATTCGACACAACTCTAACACTATTAATACCTTCTGTATCGATAGGGTCAGGGGAGGAAGTTTAGACTATTTTGGTTCTCGAACGGAGGGATAGAAAGTCGTGGTATCTCCTCGTAGCATGTCTTTCTGTCAAGGAGTTCTAGTAAATTTCCTGTGATCTTTGGTGAGAGATTAAAGATGTTGTTCCTAACTTGTTGTTTATTCTTGGAGGTTCGTCCACTTGCTTCTTCATCAAGGTGTGTATGTTGTTTTCGTGGTGATTGCATTAGTTGATTACGAGCACCACGGCATTGCTAGTGTTTTTTAGATCAGCACATAAATCCTACCATGAAATATTGGAAAATTATTCTCGGACTCAATTCTCTAACGGGCATAGCAGTAAGTGGTATTCAGAGCAACATTGATCGCGCGCGATACAATTTTTTGTCTTCTATTTGATGCAGTTGTTGGAAAGATGGTGCTCGTAGCATGAGAAATCTGATCATGACATGGGGGGCGAACTTCTGGTAGATTATTTGCTTATCCATTTTATGTCAATCAGGGGAACCAACACGAAACTTCAAACAAAGGTTCTTGAGTTGTCTAGCAATATTGCAGGCGTTGAGACGGGTTTTAAGAGCGTTTGACAGACAGTGACCGACAACATACTGATAGTGTACAAGTGGTGAGCAAACACCTTAATCGGGTCACGACAACAGTTCAACGACTTCTGGAGGGAGTCGTGGCACCCGACAGTCCCACCCACCACGACTGTTGTGATCACCACATACCACTAGTAGAAAATGGACCTTTAGTCCAGCTTCCAAAGGGCCTTTAGTCCCGGTTCAGGAACCGGGACAAAACAAACGGGACTAATGCCCAAAACCTTTAGTCCCAGTTGGCTTATGAACCGGGACTAAAGGAGCTCCACGTGGCCGCCGTCTGGAGCTCCACCAACCGGGACTAAAGGAATTATTTTTTATTTTTTTAATAGAAAATTTGAAAAAAAAAATCGATTTTTATTTTTTAATTATTTGACAATTTAATCTCTAATGTGGAGCATCCATTCCAAATCGTCTAATTTCCCGGCTGGTCACCCATCCTCTCACTACTCCAGCCTAAGCACGCTTAATTTTCGAGTTCTATTTTCCCTAGTTTCCAAGTCTGCGCCTGTTGTTTTCCTGACAATAGTAAACTGTCAATCCTATTAATCCTTAGGAGTTGAACTTGAGCATGAAGTCACACGTTTCACTGTTTGAGTTTGAAACTATTATTGTAAAAAAAACAATAATTATTTAGTAACACTAATATTTCTTGAATAAGTAGTTTGACCATAGTTTGACCAAAAATTAAAAAAACATAAATTTGAGGACAACTTTTTTCCTTTCATAATTTGAGGATTCTAAAAATTTGCAAAATGGCTTACGACGGTCGAAATAGGAACCGGCTTTTGGTGCTCAACATTTTGATATATTATATGTTTTCTTTTGACATTGTATGCAAAAGTTATAGCCGTTTTACTGTTTCATAACATTTTTTGCAAAATATGTCGAAATTTATGTTTTATATGTTTCCTAACTAGTAGATGTAGTAACATAACTACATCTCGAAGATTTTAATTTATGAAGTTTTTATAATTTTTTTTAAAACAGTAATGGCGAGACGAGGGGGGTAGAGTTTGAAAATTGCAGAACCCTTTTAGTCCGGGATGGTGTCAATCCAATCCTACCGTCGACTATATTTGCTAGAATTGTCCCAGCCAGAGTCACAACTAAGGTTAACCAAGCCAGAGTCACATTCTATTAAAGTGGCAAAAAGAATTACTTTTTAATATAGCAAAACTAATTCTATCGACTATTATTAAAGAATAAACAACTATTAATACATAATAGTAGAAAAAATAATATTAATTAATTTAAAAAAATTATGTACTATTGTCTAAGAGAAGCATACTACAACATGTTAAAATCTACAGAAAGAACTAACTAAAAATAATTGAAAACAACAATTAAAGAACTAAAACAACTATATAAGCAAAACAATATTGTTTTAATGAAAATCGTAATTTAAATTATTCTAAAAATAACCAAACTAATCTTACTGTGACAACAATCTAACTTGTGAGTAGGAGCAAGAAGAATTAAATTTAAAACTATTTTTAAACTCAAATTATTCACAATCTATGATTTGAAGCAAATTTGAATAAATTCATATTTAAATCATTCAAATTTGAAAACTAATGGCACAAATAGAAACTAGACAAAATTTTGAATCTAATGCTAAAAGAATCACTCAAAACCATCAAATATCCTAAAAGATATAAACAATTTAGAACAGAAACTAAAAACAAAAAACAAATGAAAAAACAAAAAACAAATTTCAGAACCCCTTTAGTCCCGGCTGGTGGCTCTAAGCGGGACTAAAGCTTATACCTTTAGTGTGGGTTGGAGCCACCAACCAGGACTAAAGCCTCAACCCCTTTAGTCCCGGCTCCAACCAGGACTAAAGCCTCAACCCCTTTAGTCCCGGCTGGTGGCTCCAACTGGGACTAAAGGTTACACCTTTAGTCCTGGTTGGAGCCACCTGTCTCAAACCAGGACTAAATGTCCCATTTGAACCGAGACTAATGCCTGCCCGACGCCCAAGACGACGAGCCCAGTCCGTAATGCAAACGGGACTAATGTGTAGATTGAGCTTGTACCAAATGCCCTGTTTTCTACTAGTGTACACCGATGATGATGGTGTTTTTTCTGAGTACTTCATGCTCGTGGAGGCTTACCTCACAGACCACATAACGGGGATGAGGCTCACTATTATACTGGGTGGTGACATGATTATGGCGGCAATCATGCTTAGGAGGATGATGGTTTGGGCTGAACTGAGATAACCATATCTAAATTTTTGGGACGTTGTTGTGACCCGAAGAAATATTTGGAGTGGAGGATGCGTGTAAATCAAAATTTTGATGCTCACAACTTCGAAGAGAAGGAGGATCGTGTTGCATCAATGGAATTAAAAGAATATGCTCCTGTATGGTGGAATAATAAAACCCCACCCAGGAGCGACTAGCGTCATAGGGTGACATGAGCCGAATCATGAGGGAACGTTTTGTGCCTACTTACTACACTCGCGAGCTTCATAGTATAAATATTGTTGTATAGTGCAAGGTACGATATCAGTCGATGAGTACTACAAAGAGATGCAAGTTTTGATGACCCATACAGTTGTACATGAGTGTGTGGACGAACCACCGGTTCATTTCTTTGACAGGGTGAAAGAAAAGATTCACAACTATGTTGGTTTAATGCGGTATAATAATATTCATGAGTTACTTCATCAAGCGAAGCATGCTCAATGTTGAATATTTGGGAAGCAAGCTTTAGAGACTCGTCCAACTACAACAGTGGGTCAATCACAACAAAAAAAGTTACAACAGTGGGAGACATCACTAGTAGAAAACAGGGCTTTGGTCCAGGCCTGGCGAGCCCATTAGTACCGGTTCAGTCACGAAGACCCGTGGGGGCATAGGTCATGGTTCGTGAGCCTAGGGGGGCGGCCAGGCCATGTGGGGCATTGTTCCCGGTTCATCTGTCCCCTTTGGTCCCGGTTCCAGACAAGAACCGGGACCAATGGGCCTCGCTCCTGGCCGACAACCATTGGTCCCGGTTCGTGGCTGGAACCAGGACCAAAGTGGGGCTTTTAGTCCCGGTTTCAGCCACGAACCGGGACCAATGAGGTGCCTATATATATCCCCTCACCCACGAGCAGACCACTCCACTCCTCTGTTTTTTCTGGCCGGCGAGGGGATAGCTTTGTCGTGGTCTAGCTCACCTCCTATGCACATGAGGTGTTCGATGAAATGCCCGAGCCACACTACTTAAGCTTTCTCCTCTCGAAGCTCCTTGTCCAGGCTCCATTTTCCTCAAGATTTGTCTAGGTTTGCCGGTCCCTCCTGTCCCGTCCCTATCCTCTCGTTATTCGCCCACGCCGATCTCGTCGCCGGCACCACCGTGGTGAGCCTCTTGTTCTTATCTTCTTTCTAAAAGAAATGTTTTTCTTACTTCTATGATTTAGAAAGATATTTGTATAATTTTCTAACTTTTATTATTGTTTGTTATTATATAGTACGATGGTTTTGGTATCCGCCCACGTCAGCCCTCGTCCTGTCTATGATTCGTATGTGGTATATTATCTTTCATAACTATTTGTTTTAGTGTTTATGACAATTATGCCGACCAACGTGACATAAATGTTTTTATCTAGGAGGTATTTGAACCGGAAATTCCAACCGGCCCTCTTGTGGAGAGGTCAAATTTAGTTGAAAAGGAAAACAGGGACTTGAAGAAAAAAGTGGAAAAACTAAGGAGGAGAAAATGGAATTGGAGTTGCATGTTGCAGAAGTCGTCGATGATCACAAGATCAAGATGGACCCTCTTGTGGAGAGGTTAAATTTAGATGAAAAGGAAAACATTTACTTGAAGAAAAAATTGAAAAAAACTAAGGAGGAGAAGATGGAATTGGAGTTGCATGTTGCGGAAGTCGTCGATGATCACAAGATCAAGATGGATGCAATGCGCTTGAAGATTAGAAAGATTAGAAAATATGCGATCCATACTAAGGCTCGGTATCATTATGCCATTGGATCAATTGTTACATTAGTTGCCATTATGATCGCAATGGTTGTTGCATTGAAATGTTTTACATAATTTTAATGTATGGTTTAATTAGATGCTCTGAAGAGCTATATGTTGTTCAATGAGAACTATGTATGTACTTTGGTGTTGACACGGTATGCAACGACAAATCTTTTTTCGTAATTAAGCATGACTTATGCTTCTTCAACGTGTAATTTTTGTCTTTTACAGTTCGACTAGCTTATCCCATGCCATGCAAGACGCTATGTCTTGGAGCATCTGGATTTCAAAGATCATGAAAGTATGGAGACAAAGAGAATCCATCTCAGGACCCATCATGATTATGATTTTCTTGTAAAGCTATACAATTCGGAGAGCGTAACCCATTTTGGTTGCTCGAACTAGAAAGCACTGTGCAAGGCATATGATTTTCAGGAAGGTATGTATGTCAACTTTGACCTTGGTGATGATGACGATGGCATTTGGGTCCTTGTTGATACGCTTCCGGTTCTACCTCTATGTGAGTTTCTCAAACATATTTATTAAGTAATTTATATTGTTTATTTCAAAATAATTGATAGCTTATTTCCATTAACAACTTATTTTTATCCTTTAAAAAATGTACGGAAGATGGTAGACATAACCCACTACACTGATGGTGGAAAATTAACTTGTCAGAAAAAAGATCATCTTGTCTCATTTTTTTACTTATTTTGAGAATTACAATATCTATTCTAAAACTCCTGCACATTATGGTAAATACGTACCACTAGTGCACGTGATGAACTACGGTAACATCCATGGAGATGTCATGGTAAGATTGTGTGCCTGATCATCTTTTGCATAAATTCTTCTAAAACTAAACTACATTGCTAACTACGAAATTATTACTATGTTTTTCAACATAAAAGCCCTTCGGATTGTGTGCCTCATCTGATGTTTCGGAAAGGTCACCTTGATGTTATGGGCTTATTACCGTCAGGTCGTCATCCTACGCATCACTGTCCATACCGAATTTCTAAAAGAGATGAAGGCATGACAATCAAAGATTGAAAAAAAATGTATGGTCAATCGTAGGGATCTACTTGGCAGCAACATTGTGCGAAGGCCAAGAATTCCAGACAGGATAATCTCCATTCTCCATAATGGAGAGTCAGGGCCTATCTTGTTTTATGCTATTTTACCTTAGAGAGGGTAGTTAGGTCCTAGCTACTCATGAACATGTGCTAAGAAGTTGTTAGATGACTATGATGATGATGAGTAGGACTTGTTATTATGACAACGAGTAGAAGTTGTGAGATGACGATGATGTTGAGTACGACTTGTTATTATGACAACGATGATGATGAGTTATTATTAATTATAATGATGTATGATGCTAAGTTGTTATATGAGCATGATGACGTATTATATATATCAATGGGTGAAATGGACATGGACTACTTTGAAGTGGAGGCAACATGTGGTGCACATACTACTAATCCAAACAATATCAAGTTTGGATTAGTAGTACTCATATTGCCTCCACTTGAATCTAATACATATTCATGTCACCACTGTTATATATAATAACTAATCATGGTCATAAAATCATAGATGAAAGTACTACATTAGCTAGCTAACACAATACGAAACCCCTAAATTAACCCTCCAAAACCCTAACACCCCTTTAAAAAAACAGCACCTTTTGGTCCCGGTTGGTGTTACCAACCGGGACCAAAGGCCCGACCTAAGGCCCTCCTGTCTGGGCTCGCCGGAGTGGTCACGTGGAGCCCCACCTGTCCCGGTTCGTAAGATAACCGGGACTAAAGGTCATGGGCGTTAGTCCCCACCCTTTAGTCCCGGTTCCAGAACCAGGACAAATGGGCCTCTGGAACCGGGACAAGTGGGCCTTTTTCTACTAGTGCATGATTCTTCTCCCACTAATGGTGAGTTTGGTTCTACACCGGCTACTTGTTATAAGTTCGGAAGTATTGAACAAACCAAATTGACTGCTGCAGCAAAGCAGGTTTCTGAAGTTTCATCTATACTGTACATATGTATTTGGTTTTATATAAATATAATACATGAGAATTATAAATATTTTTTAATTCACAAATACTTATCAGTGGCACTGACAGGAAAAGAGACGTCGTACATTACCATCGTACATTATTAGGTAGCGATGTTCATAAGATTGGACGCTGGTAGTACCTAAGAGCAACTCTAGCAGACCCCGCATCCGGCCGGCCCGCATAACGCATTTGCAGTTCGCGGAAAAACTGCTTTGCGGGCCGGCACGGACGACCGCAGATGCAGACCCCTCATAACGGACCCTTTAAAAAGGATATTCGTGGAATATGCTCTTTTATGGGTCAGATTTGCGGGGTCTAGTCTGGCGCAGCTACTCCCGGCCCGGCTGCGGGAGAGGCTCCCCGACCACTCCATCGCTTGGCGCAGCCACCGGCGGCCAGAAAAGCCAAATCCGGCGGCCCGCTGTGAAGTGCCGCAGATTCGCAAATCCGGCGGCCCGCCGACGCAGGGGGGAGAGGGAAGGCCTCGGGCGTGTGGCGGTCTTTCGGCGTGATCCTGCCGGTTGCTTTCGCCGGAATCTTGGGCGGCGGCCCGGCGGCGTCGCGAGGGGGGGAGGGGAGGTGGTTGGTGGTGAAAGCGCGGGCTGAAATGTCCCCCCACCATCGCTTTCGTTTATATGCAGAGCACCACAGCGTCGAGGGGGAACCCCCCCCCCCCCCCC
>LR738712.1:798537486-798552360 GCA_902687465.1 Secale cereale | reverse complement strand
TGTAGCAGGCGCTGCACAGAAGGGTGCAGCGCCGTCGTGGCGGGCGCTGCACAAAAGGGTTACGGGAGTGAAATAGTTTCGCGAACGGTTCATTTTGTGAATTTGTTGCCACAACAGGTCAAAATAGTCAAATTTGCCAGCACGGTTGGCAAAGTGCCACATCGAGACAACCATGTCCTTCTGATCCCTGCCAATCAACGACTGATTAAAAATTCACAGATCTCAAAAACATGGGATGTTTAATAAACTAGATTTCTCTTCAAGATATATGTCAACCGGAAGTTTTACTACTAGTATAGTGTAAACCTCAATGTATATTATGCAATCGTAACCTCTGTAACAAAATATAAGATGTTTTTTTGCATTTTATGTGCCAGCAAAAAATGTCTATAAAAGGTTATACAGGGAGAAGCAAAGAAATCTTCTAGGGAGGAAATATGCATTTTTTCCAGAAAAATAAATTCCGCTCTATTGATCAAGTATTATGGTAGTACAAAGAGCACCAGAAATAATATAAATCGTAGAAAAGGGACGTACATACTACTCCGAAATTGCAAAATACACCACATGTCAGATGTGGTAAGCTATCTAAAAAAACAACATATAGAAGCAAAAAATAGTACTCCCTCCGTTTCATAATGTAGTGCCTATAGATTTTTGCAAAAGTCAAACATTACAAACTTTGACCATATTTATTGAGAAAAGTAGGTACATCTAGAATACCAAATGCACATCATTGAATACATAATGAGTTATATTTTCAGAATGTACATGTTTGGTATTGTAGATGTAGACAGTTTTCTCTATGCACTTGGTCAAAGTTGGCAAAGTTTGACTTTCATAAAAATCTATAGGCACTATATTGTGGAATGGGGGGAGTATAAAAGAGATCAAGTGGATTACATCTTTTTTACAAACGTCCTTTCAAATAGAGGTGCACTTTGCAAAATTTCACTTAATCCTCTCCCAGATTTTAGATGGAGATTCGAGCCATCTCCTCACTTCTTGTAAAGTCACGGTCATATATATGATGGGTTAACTGAGATCCGAAAAACAGGCAGGAAGAGCTGCGGGTTAACTGAGATCCGAAAAACAGGCACGACCCCCGCGTCGCTCTCCCTGGCGACTCTGGGGCAAATCCCTCACGCCGCCGGTCATCCTTCACGCCCTCCCCTCGTCTTGCCGCTGCCAGAGGCGCCGGCCAGCGAAGCTCGGCAGGCTCCGGTGACGGCGGCGGCTGGGCGTTCCGTCGGTTGGTGGCTTGGTGCTATGTGGTGGACGGCGTGCCTCTGGTGTGTGTCCAGCTTGGCTCTCAGGTTCCTGGCTTGCTGGATATGCAGCGGCAGGGCTGAGTGTAGCTTGCCCGCCAGGCAAGGCGACAACGCTCGATGAAGACTACGGCCTTGGGCGGATGCTATGGCGTGTCCTCCACCCAGATTTGGCTCTCCCTAGGCTGGCGACCCAACAATGGTTTCGATCACGGGTGTGGAGTACGTTGCCAGGTTGACCAGCCCGATCTGGTCCTCTATCGACCGGAGGCTTACCGGCGGAGGTTCAACTGCGGCTACTAGCTTTGGCCATGTCCGAAGAAACCGGATCGACAAGTGCTCACGCCCTTCCACACAAAGCCATCCATTGACCGTCGACGGGATCCCTGTCCGCAGCGTCCCCTGGTGGCAGCGACGGTACTATTAGTCCGTCCTCGCCACCAATGGTCCGGTGCTGCACAACGACGACTGCTTTGGCCGTTGGCGCTCATGGCATGGTATGAGCCGTTCGTCGGACTCTCTCGAAGGTGGACCGCGGCGGCAAGGTAATGAACTTCCTCGCAGCCCAGATGACGAAGCTACGGCTCACGGACTTGGCTCTGACCTGCAAATTGTGGATGATGACTTGACGCGGAGGGATGGATGCGCGGCGCAGGGCAACATTCAGTGCTGCTGGAATTGCGGAAAAATGGTGACGACAACACTTGTGATTTTGATGGTGGTGCTACTTGAGTACCCTGTCGCGAGCTCCCGGGTGAAAGCCTAGGTCTGATCTGAGCTGGTTAAACCTGGCAATGGCGATATTTTATATCGTTACCTTGTTGAAGGCATTGTTCGGATATGTTCGGATTGATTCTTCACGGTGAAAACCTAGATTCTTTCCTTGGTGGTGGGATCCGGCGACGGCGACGCTTGAGCGTCGCTTACTTCTTGAAGGCGTTGCTTTTGAAGAACCTGATCGTCTGGGTGATGCCATGAGATGGTTGGTGCTGATATGGTCATTGTTGTAGTTTGTCGATTACGGATTTGGTCGCCTTGAATTTTCTTTTTTTTTTCCTCCCTACGCATAGGTTTGGTCTTATATGACTTTGTTATTTGTTGGCGTGTATTTTGTGTGTGTTGATGTTGGTTGTGTGCATCTTAGCTATGCATAGGCTGGGTGTGTGCTCTATGAATTTGTATCCTCTTGATGATTCTGTTGAGCCAATAAAATTCACCCTTTGTTGAAAAATATATATGATGGGAAAGAAGATGTGAGAACAAAATTATTCTAGATACATTAAATTTTTTATGTGATTAGATCGGACAGCCATACGCTAACATGCATCAGAGAAATAACAAGTGATAGCGGATGACGGAAAGCCGTTGTTCTTGTCGTTGGAAAAGCAGTGGCTGCACCCAGTTTTGATGCACCCACGGTGTATCCATGCAGGAAAACATAGTTCTATATTTTTAAAAATTGTTAAATTTTGTGAATATGATCATCAACAAATTTTATGGATGCTTGCAAAATTTGTAGGTCAAATAACATTCGAGGAGCTATGTGCAAAAAAGACAAAATTACAAAATTTGCTCAAACAGTACACTCACATTTTGAATAATTCTCAGTGATTTTGTCTTTTTTGTACACAGCTTCTCGAATGTTATTTGACCACCAAACTTTGTAAGCGTCAGTAACATTCGTTCATGAACATTCCCACAAGGTTTCATATTTTTTGAAATATTTTACTATATTTTCTTTTGTGGGTGCATGGAGGGTGCATCGAGCTGGTTGAAAAACCAAACTCTTGTTCTTGTTGTTAGTTGCGACCTCCTTGGGTAGGACTTGTTGAACGGATCATGTAAAAATGTACTACTATTGTCACACCAACAACATTACCTGCAGATGTAGACTATTTTGCAGTCGGGGCCTTCAGAGATAGACGGTGGCAGCACTAAGAGAGGCATGTGCGTGCACATGAGCCTCGGCGAGGGCAGCCTGTCCAGCACTGCCTCACGGCCGATGGCGAAGAGCCTGTCCAATAGAATCACGCAGTCGTGTGGGTTGAGGCGGCGGAGCGGGTGGGCGGGGCTGGCCGGCGGGTACGCGGCGCGGGCCATCGTGGCGAATATCAGAGCCTTGAGCCAAGTGGTGCCGCACTTGGGAAAGCTCGCAAGAACCACGTCGCCGGGGCGCGCTGAGAAGCTGCGCTGCATGGCGATGATGCCTGGTACCCAGTCCTCCAGCACCCACACGCCCTGATAGCAGCGCAGCTTGAGATTGCTGGCGGGGTTCAACGGCAGGGACGCCACGGCGGCGGCATACTCGGTAGGAGGGCGCACTGGGATGGTGCCGTCGTCGGCGTCCTTGAACGCCACGGGGACCTGGAGACCAGTCGTTTCGCTACCAGCCATTTTGTTGAATGGGGTGTGAGGCTCGCTACCGGCAGCAGGCATCTTTTTATAGCTCCACCACACCTAGCTACCATGATTCAGTTGGCGAAGCCACCACTTGCACGATCAGCTGAAGAGTTCTTCCGTCGTTAGGCGCACGTACAAAAAGTTAGGCAGACTACTCGATCGATCTTGGCTGGATACTCCCGTTTTTTCAGCCGAGAAATAAATATTTACAGGTACAAATATCCCAGTTGTGGGTACAAATATCCCTTAGAACCGGTTAGTGGAGTAAAATTTTGATTTTACTCCGCTCACCGGCGCGAAGCCGATCCCCAGTCCACCGTTAGTGGAGTATATTTTTACCCCAGCCCTATAAGTTTTCCTATTTTTACTCCACCTGTTGGCGGCCGAGTAAAATACTGTGCCCTTGCTCCTGCTTCCGCCCCGCCGCTGCATCTTCGCCGGCACGCCTTCCACCGGCCCCGCTACTACCTCGTTCCATCCCTTGCCCTCCGCCGACGTTCTGCCCGTCGGCCAGCTTGTTCGGTCGACGTCGTCGTCGCTGGAATCAATGTGAAACGTCGCCGCTGTCGCCATTGTTGATTCCTGCGATTTCTTTCGAGTTCCTTCTTTTTCTAGGGGTCACCGCATCTCACCTTGCTTGCACAACACTCCAGGTCACCCGTCCCTCGCCGGTTCGTCTAGACCACACCAGTCGGCTTGTGCACCATCACCAAACCCCAAGTGTTCGAATAATTGCCTCAGTGAGTTTGTTTGTTTCTCTTTGAACCGAGTCGTTTGGATTGAACCGAGCCATTTGGATTGTAGATGAAGAGGTTGAGAGAGATGGTGTTGGAGGACTCGTCGTCATCCGAAGAGGAAGAAGATGACGATGAGTTTGACACTGTTTTAGGCATGATTTTTAATGATGATGTTCAGCGACTGAGGAGAGGATCACAATTTGGCCGCATACACATCAACCGTCATAGAGCAGAAGGCCATGCCAAGATCATGAGAGATTACTTTGATCCAAACCCAACCTATCCGGGGAAGTACTTTCGCCGACGCTTTCAGATGCACACAAGTCTTTTTCTGGCCATTGCAAAAGCTGTTGAGAGTTATGATGACTGGTTCAAGCTTTGGAGAAACGCATGAGGACAGATCAGTGCAGGCCCTCTAATGAAATTCATTGCGGAGCTTCAAGTCTGGGCATATGGGTGTTCTGCCGATGCAATTGATGACTATGTACGCATTGGCAAAGACACAATCTTGGAGGCTGTTCGAAGGTTCAAAAAAGCAGTGATCGTTGTCTTTGACTCGGAGTACTTCAAAGCACCAACCGAGGAAGACACCTAGAGGCTCATAACTGCGAGTGAAGCAAGATGATGGCCATGGAAGTTTGGATCACTTGACTGTATGCACTGGTCATGGAGGAATTGTCATGTAGAGTGAAAGTGCCAGTACAAAGAACACTGCAACAATCTAGCGATCACTCTTGAGGCAGTTGCATCGAAGGATCTTTGGATATGGCATTTATTCTTTGGTCTGTCTGGCTCTCACAATGACTTGAATGAGCTATCAAGATCACCTCTGTTTTCTGGGCTTATAAAAGGTGAAGCTCCCGCCTGCGACTACTCAATCAACAGGCACAACTACTTTATGGGTTACTACCTTGCGGATAGCATCTATCCATCATGGGCCACCTAGATCAAAACAATTCCGCCTCCAAAAGGTAACAAAAACACTCATTTTGCCCAATATCTAGAAGCTGCAAGGAAAGATGTGGAGAAAGCCTTCGGTGTGCTTCAGAAGCGCGTTGCAATTGTTTGTGGCCCTGTCAAGTACTGGAACTTCAAGGTTCTATGGTGAATCATGACTTGTTGCATCATATTGCATCACATGGCCATTGAAAACAAGAGAGATATGCATGAGAACTTCCGATACATCACCAATGGAACTCTAGTTGAGCCAGAGAATGATACGAACATGATACCGTCGTTTCCTGAGCATCATCGGGAGATCGAGGATGGTCAAGTTCATACTCAGCTCCAACAAGATCTTGTTGAGCATCACTGGCAACATCAAAGCGAGTCCTAATTATTCTATGAATGCTATTTTCTACACTAGAACCATTCGGCGTGTTTAAATTTGAATAATTAAGTTTCTAAACTTTGAACTTGGTTTGTAAACTATATTCATAATTTGACTGAATATTCAAATTTATGTTCATTTTCTATATGTGTGCTAATATGTATTTGCAATTTATACTAGAATTGCAATGTTTAGAAGAAAAAAATTGCTACGTTATATTTAGGGAATCGGCTAGGTCCGGCCAAAACTTAGTGAAGTACAAATACTCCTGTCACGCCTCCAAGTGGGTCTTAGCCATGACAATCGCCACATGCTTATAAATCTCAATTTATAAGCATGTTAGGCTAGTAAACAAACTATTTTCCAGTAAGTACAAGAGCAAACTTTATTCATTACTAGCTATTACAAAGGACATGGTACATGCAACTTTATTTTTATTCCCAACCCGTAGAGCTACCCCTACTGTTCATCATCACATCCATCATTTGCTACTTCTGCAAAAAAAATCAACAACAATAGCAAGAATGAGTATGATCTCATACTCAGCAAGCATACGGGTACAAAAGGAATTTCCTCTCGGCAAAAGTGACAAAAATATAGGGGTTAGTTGTATAGAAAGAGTTTGATGGCAGTGAAAAATAATGGAGATTTAATTGAAGGGAAAGAAAAGGAATAACTGGCATCACATATGACCGCAAGCTTCCCAACCCGGGAGTCATAGGGGTGAAATTTCACACTTTTACACTCTTAAGAGGGGTACTCCGACGTCGACAGCCTCGACCAGAACCACACAGGCGCTAGTAGAGCAGAGTTCTTTGATCCCCTAAGAACCGACCACCCGACTTACTAGTGTCGATCGCTCCTACGGATCCATCATCGACACACTTCCGAACGAGTGTCGTTCCTAGCGAAGAGCCCAGACAGTCCCATACCTGAACTGTGACCGGTACAATACGTTTGCCGTCGTGACACCAGATTTTATAAAATTTACTAGACAAGGATTAGCAAGAGGAAAATACATGCAGGACCAAGATAAATATCTCTAGGATTTTCACAGAACCAACCATCCATGCATGAGCCATTAATCCATGTGCTCACATGCATGTACCAAGGATTTCTCCACCGTGATCATAAACCAAAAGGTAGTACTGTGATATGCATGCTAGCTTCAAGAGTTGTATCGGAACATATCACACGAACAGTGCACATTATAGAGCTTCAGAAATACTACTAGCTGTATAGAGCATGGCATGAACAGTGAGACAAACAAGGAATAGGACAGCTAGAAAGGCTAGATGGAACGCATGCTTGCCTGACTCGCTGACTCGCTGTTTCCCAGCGCTCTTGCCAAACAGTGTGATTCTACTCCATGCAAAGCTAGCGAGTGATCTGGTTTGTATGTTGGGATGGGTACTACAGCGTGGTATTGCTCCTCTATTTATAGGCAGAGTAGGGAAGGGATGGAGCCAGATAAGTATGTAACTCAGAAATATCTACAGCCTGCGTGTCCTCTCTTTTTACTGTTGTCTGTACTTTTACATTAGCACCGCACACGTAGTAGCTGAGTCAACAAGTCATTAAATGCTATGGATCAGTGCAAGCTTGGGCTGTAAAATATCTTGTACTGTAGTGTAGTTACACATGGCCACCTACTGGAAGACTCTACATGCATGTTCCTTCCACACTAAGGAACTAAGTTAACTACTCTTACCTAGTACTAACCAATGATTGCAAAAAAAATGATTTTATCTAATTAAGCTAATAATTTCTACTCTAGCGTGTGCTAATTTCTATTAGTTTTCTAAATACAAGACCGTATTTATTCTAATAAACACGGGTATTACAACTCCACTAGGTTTGGTTGTCTGCGTTTCGTTTCGATCTGGATCATGAACGGACTATGCGTGCCAAATGCGAAGCTACGCGCCTCCTGCAGCAGCTCGTAGCCCATCTGCTCGAGGCCCATCTGACAGCATCCAAACAGGCCTTTTCCTCTAGGTCTTTAGCGATTTTCGCGGGACACTAATTAGCATAGCCAGCTACTGAGTGACCAGGGAGACAATGCGTAGATACAAAAAAAAAAATTGCACCGGATCAAGGTATGGCAGGCGCCACACCTTGCCCACTAGAGGCCTCCGCTAGTGCCTCCACTTGCCCACCAGCAATGCTAGATGCATCACCGGAACAGAGGCTAGGAGGGGAGAACCTTATTCCATCATCAAGGAGACGTCGCCGTCTTGCCTTCCTGAACAGGACACAAACCCTAACAAAACTCGAAAACAAATCTACACACTGAGCGCTCCCACCGGCAAAGATCGGGATACACCGCACGCCCCATGGCCCCAAGGCACCGGAGACGAGGCGGACCAGCGCCGGCGTGGAGGAACTATAATTTTTTAGGCGAGGAGGCGGCCGTGTCTTTTGATAGGAAGCTTTGCCTTTTGAGTGATATAAAACCGAACAAATTGATCTAAAAAAGATTGCAAAATGAAGAAGTAATTCACTACATATACCGTATGATTTATAAATATTATTATATGTAAGAAGAAAGAAAGAAAAGAAGTGTTTGGTGCATATTGGCGTTGGGGCCATGTTTTTTTTTTTTTTTTGAGGGAGTTGGGCCCATGTTTTAGGCAGAAAAGTAAAGTCTGGATCCCACCACCTACAGCGAGTTGTATATGAGTTGACCTGGTCACACACACTGTGGACAGCGGTCTGCCTGGACCAGTACGATCCGATCAGTCAGCCCTCTGTCCCCACCCAAATCGAACCTTCCCTGAGACCTTGAGACGGGAATGGCGGCGCCGGCGAGCCGCGGCGAGGACATGGACGTGGAGGTGGAGGCCTTCCTGACGTCCTGCGCAGCGTCCGCGTACGGCGCCGCCGAGGCCCTGCTCGAGCGCCTCGACGCCCCCGCCTCCCGCGCTGCCGCACGGCGCCTCCTCGGTGCCGTGCGCCGCCGTTTCGCGGATCCAGCCGCCGGACAGGACTGCCTCCGCGCCTTCAACTTCCGCATCATCCCCGACGACCCGCACCTAGAACAACAAGGTCCTCTCCTCTCCTCCCCTCCCTTGGCCACTTGTCGATTTACTTACCCGTGGTCAATTTGGTGAAATTTACAGAGAGAATTATTCTTTTCTTTTTTCTTTTCAGCGATGATTTATCCACCAAAATTTTTACTAAGTGGAGTAGTAGTAGTACTATACTGTCCGCTGAGAAACTTCTTGTGATTTCTTTGTTTTTGGCGGAAGCAGTCTTGCCTAGCCTACCATCGTAATTAAGAATGATGAACAGCATCAAAATGTTGTATATGTGGAATTGTGGATCTTTGTATCTACCCCGACAATTGCAATTTACAAGACTCTTACTTACAGTAATTTTCTCCTGACTGAGTTTGCTATGTGTATTATGTATTGTAAATTATGATCTGCTTCATGTGTTGTCTTTGGTTGACAGACACAATGCTAAACACTTCCATTGTTGTTTGATAACAATGATGGACTTATTTGCATCTCATGGCTTGAAGGATTAATCAACTGCTTCTAGGATTTCGGCAAACAACAACGATCGAGATGCCTGGCATTTTTGTTCCTTGCTCCGCCGCGTTCTACGAGGGCCTCGGACAGCAACCGGATTCCATTTTCAGGGACAAGACAGTAGCAGAGCTGGGATGTGGGAATGGATGGATGTCCATTGCGCTTGCACAAAGGTGGTCTCCTTTCAAGGTTGGTATCTCTTCTTCTGTCGCTCGATATACTTTATCTTGTCCCTATTGTGAAACAGGTGGGGGCTGCAGCAGTTAACATCTTTACACAGGTTTCATGACTTTTGGCCCATAGTCTGTGTCCTTTGAGAAGAAGGGGACGATAAGTTATATTTTTGCGATTTTGTCAGAACCAAGCTGAGCATTGTTTGTTTCTTCCAAGGTCTATGGTCTGGATATAAACCCAAGAGCTATCAAGATTGCACGGATAAACCTTTACCTGAACGCACTAGACGATGATGGTCTACCAATCTACGACGGGGAGGGGAAAACTTTGCTTGACAGAATTGAGTTCCATGAGTCGGATCTTCTTTCTTGCTGTAGAGACAGCAAGATAGAGCTTGATTGCATTGTTGGATGCATACCACAGGTATGGTCAGCTGTTAATATCTTTGGTGAAAGCAAGTTGCTGCAGACCAGATTTGAAGAAAAATACTTTATCTGTTTTTCAGGTTCTTGACCCCAATCCAGAGGTGATGCCAAATATTAAAATTAATAATTCAACTGAGGAGTTCTTGTACTCTCGGTGCTACTACTGTGCCTTTCAGGTCAGTTGAGAGACATCTTTTATGTGTCCCAAAAATGTGTTGACATGTGATTTGTTCTCCACGCTCGTCTAACAAATGACTGATGGACTATGGAATTATTAGTATCTGTAATATTCACTTATGATCTGTTAGACACAGAAGTTTTGATGCTTTTGTGAATGACACATAGTTCTACTCAAGTTAATATGTCTTATGATTGCTGTGTGCTGTTCCAATTTCCTTTTTTGGGGGGTTTGTTGTGCTTTTAAACTTATTGCATATTTTACTGCATACAGGGTGTTGTCGAGGACCAATTTGGCCTTGGGTTGATTGCTCGTGCAGTTGAAGAAGGGATAGCTCTCATAAAGCCTATGGGTATCATGATATTCAGCATCGGAGGCCGACCGGGTCAAGTTATATGTGAACGCTTATTTTTACGCCGTGGATTTTGCATCAATAATCTCTGGCAATCAAAACTTATGCAGGTGAGGGTTCTATGACAGACCAGGTGTTGATTAACCAGCAAATCTTCTGTATGCCAGCATGTCCTTATTTAGTCAACGATATGCACTTCGAGTTGCATTATACTAACTTTTAATATTTACAGTAGTAGATTACAATGACATTTTTAGGTAGCATCATTACCAAGTAGGTGGGTTCTTTGCAGGCTGCCGACACAGATCTTTCAGATTTAGTTGAAATCGAGAAAAATAGCCCACATCGATTTGAATTCTTTGTGGATCTTGGTGAGGATCAACCTATCTCCGCACGCACAGCCTGTGCATACATGAAATCTGGTGGCTGCGTTTCACATGCTTTGTCTATGTATAGTTGTCATCTTCGCCAGCCCGACCAGGTTCGTGTGTGTTCTTTTTAAATTTATCAAATTATAAAGCATAAGGGAGGGGAGATTATTAATGTGGAGAATTTTCAGGTGAAGAAAATATTTGACTTTCTTAAAGATGGATTCCCTGAAGTCAGCAGCTCCCTGGATTTGTCCTTTGATGACAATTCTGTTGCTGATGAAAATATTTCCTTCCTAGCATACCTAGCTAGCTTTTTGAAAGAGAACAAGTCCAATCCTTGTGAGCCTCCAGCTGGGTGTTTAAACTTCCGGAATCTTGTTACTGGATTTATGAAGGCTTACCACCACATCCCGTTAACTCCTGATGTAATACTTGGTGTCTTTTTTTCCTTCACAGTTATGCCTGTTTATACTAGAAATTCGTATGACCGACTTGCTTGTTGCATCTATCTTATGCTTCATATGATAATCATTTTTCTTTTCTGGTGCACCAGAATGTTGTTGTATTCCCTTCTCGTGCTGTAGCAATAGAAAATGCTCTTCAGTTGTTCTCGCCGGCGCTTGCAATTGTTGATGAACATCTGACCAGACACTTGCCCAAACAATGGTTAACATCTTCAACAATTGAGGTACTTTGCTCTGCAGCTAGCTTGTGCATTTGAGACAACACTTCTCTGGCGACACATGTCTTTTCCGTGAAGAAAAATAATGGTGACAAGAATGCTGAAACTACTGCTTTGTTTTTTTTCAGGAAAGAGCAGATTGTACCGAAGCTGAAAACATAGTGACTGTAATTGAATCGCCACGCAAATGGGACTTGCTGATTGAGTTTATCAGGAAACTGAAGCCTCAAGTTGTTGTTACTGGCATGGCTCAGTTCGACGCTATCAGCACTGCTGCTTTTGTGAACTTGCTAAACGTAACGAAAGATGTTGGTTCATGGCTATTCCTGGATATTTCAGAACATCTGGAGTTGTCTCGTGTGCCAAGCTCTAATAGTGTGCTGCGATATCTTGCTGGAAACACCCTACCTTCGCATGCAGCTATACTGTGCGGTTTAGTAAAGAATCAGGTGACATTCAGTGGACCTACAATACCATGTTATATTTATTTTTTCCATGAAAAGGGGTTTCCCCCCCGCCCCATTTTATTAATGAAGCGAAACTCCGAAACCAGTCTTACTGAAAAGAAATGCGTCTGTCCAGGGTGACACAGCACCCCAACACAAAGATCCAAGATAGCTACTTATTACATCCCAAGTAACAATACCTTTTTGTATTCTTACATCTTACTTTGGAAACACGCTCTAAATGTTTCCATTTGATTTATCTTGCAGGTTTATTCTGATCTGGAAGTTGCTTTCACCATTTCTGAACAGGCGGCTTTCTGTGAGGCATTGTCACACACTGTTGAGCTATTGGAAGGGCACACTTCTGTGATCAGCCAGCAGTATTATTGCTGTCTTCTCCATCAGCTGTTAGCATTTCGAATTTGCGAGCCGCATGCACAGCAAGAGGTAACAGAACTTGTCTCCAATTACCCACGTCACTCATCCGCACGACGACCTCTGATGTCTAAAAGCATTAGTCAACTTCAGCTACTTTTTGTTTTAAAATTTTGGAGTAGATCCTCCTTGATTGGATAAAACCTACTGACATGAACAGCTAAATGTATTACTAGGACGTTTTAATTTGTTTTCATCTTATTATTCTGAGTAAAAATCATAATATGGCCAGGGATCTATAAAGTATTGCTCTTCACAAAAAGTGTTGCCTGTGCAATATTTTGTGGCCCTATTGTGTGCTTTGGTTCGTTGTCTTCTAATTTTTCCTCGCTATTTTTCAGAGACGACCTGCATTGGTGCTGCCTCAGAGGATGATAGGATTCTCTAATTCTGCCATATCTGCCATAAAAGAAGCTGAATTTTTCCTTCCCGATTCCAAGGAATCTTGTGTCATTCATATGGATTTAGATCGGAGCTTCTTGCCAATACCTTCTGCAGTGAAGGCCTCCATTTTTGAAAGCTTTGTTAGGCAGAACATCATGGATTCTGAAACTGATGTTCGATCCGGCATTCAGAGGCTGTTGAAACGTAACTATAATTACCCGGTAGACTCTGATTCTGACATTATATATGGTAATACCAGTCTGGCACTCTTCAACAAGCTTGTTCGTCGCTGCGTGCAAGAACGAGGCATCTTTGTTTTCCCCTTGGGCACCAATGGTCATTATGTCTCGGCAGCAAAGTTTCTGAACGCAAACACCTTGACTATTCCAACAAAATCAAGTTCAGGCTTTAAGATTGAACCGAGTGTTCTAGAAGACACACTTAATAACGACGAATTGTTTTCGTTTTCGAGGGCTTGGGTGTATATTTCTGGCCCCACAATCAACCCTTCTGGTTTCCTCTACCGTGCCAAGGAGATAGAAAAGCTGCTTAGTATCTGTGCTAGAAATGCAGCTAGGGTAGTGATAGATACCTCCTTCTCTGGTCTGGAGTTCCTAACCGATGACTGGCCCTTCCCTGGTGTCAAGTTCCCAGTTGATCGCTGGCAGTGTTGGGATTTAGAACGATGTCTTGAGATTATGGATAGCCATGCTGCCCCTGTTTATCTGCTTGGAGAGCTGTCGCTTGAGCTGACCATGGCTGGGCTTAAATTTGGGTTTCTCATCTCGGAAGGCCGGTCCTTGGAATATAGCTTCCCAATCTTGAGTCAGCCACATAGCACACTGAAGTACACTTTCAGAAAATTGTTGGGTCTCAAGTACGAGTTGGATGAGCATTTCTCTAATGTCATTGCGGAGCAAAAGGAGACACTGAAGGGTCGTGCCAACCACTTGATGAAGGTTAGCCTTTTGTAACATTCTCTACTCCCCTCTCAGTTTATTTCATCGATGATGAGGTGTGTTCCCTTCCAAAACCCAGTTAATGGAGAAATCTAAGTAAGTTGAGTTTGTCTTGCTAATCCGTGCATCCGAACATTCCGCGCTAGTATTTCGCAAATAAATAAATGATATAACTGCAACTAGATAGACATGCTTTTGAGAATTATGCAAACTATGAATCAGTCATTGTGAAGTTTTTCGGGTCATGTCTGTCTGACTACTTCCCCCCTTTTATTTTCTTCTCCGATATGAACAGACACTCGAAAGCTGTGGCTGGGATGTTGTTGGCTGTCATGGTGGTATCTCGATGCTGGCCAAACCAACCGCCTACATTGGCAAATTATTCAGGGTCAGTGGTTTCGAGGGCACGCTCAATGGTTGCAACATCAGGGAGGCGCTTCTTAGATCCACTGGATTGTGTATAAGCAGCAGCACATGGACCGGGATAACAGACTACTGCCGGTTCAGCTTTGCCCTCGAGAGTGGTGAATTCAAGCGGGCAATGGATTGCATAACTCGGTTCAAGGAGTTGGTTCTGGGAGGCTCAGATGAATCGTAACAAGTGCTTTCATCGTCGTGGAAAGTAATAACAAGGATAAAACCTACAAATGCGACGGTAGCTCCAATTTGGCACCACAATCCATAATAATGTGCCTTTTATGAGAGAAATCTCCTCTGTTTCTTTTGTGACTACCTTGTCTTCTCCGAGATTAGGACCAAAATCTTTAACAACATTAATGTGCGACTTGATTAAACTTTCTTGTTTTATTTGTTAGATTCTCACTTTTCACCACCTGCTGCAATTTCTATTGTGGATACGGTAATGATGGAATATATTTAAGCATTTTTCCTGCATACTTTACCATAGATACTCGTATATATACTCTCATTTGGTGGCATTTCATATCGTACCCATTTCTCTTTTTGTACATATGCTCTGTGTAAACTTTAATAATAGGTAAAACAACGTCTGAATTAAGATAATAATCTCCCCTCATCTCCTAAATTTTATCGGACTAGCAGGAGAAGGATTTAATATGTCGCAGAGAAGTGCATATTTTCAACCCTGAACTCTAGGGCTTGTTTCATCTATAACACTAAACTATGAAATCGGTTAAACTACACCCTCAAACTATTAAAACCGGTTAAATTAACACC